>NC_051173.1:61574334-61916834 GCF_013339725.1 Rhipicephalus microplus | reverse complement strand
CCAGGTGGGAGAAACGAACTGTTTTAACCGTATTTTATACAAACTCCAGTCACGGACACGTTTTTCTTTCTGTTCTACAAAATGGCGGATAACTTCAGAAAACAACCATTCAGCTTTCAGAACTAGCTATATATATATATATATAATATATATATATATATATATATTATATATATATATATATATATATATATATATATATATATATATATATATATAAACCACCCCCTTCTTGTTGTTGAAACCCACGTTGCCTTCCATTTAAATGAGCGACTCCTGAGAATCAACATGGCGGCCCTTCAAGTATGGTGGCCGTTTTAGCCAGTTGTAAGATTTGATTGATTGTGGGGTTTATCGTCCCAAAACCACCATATGGTTATGAGAGACGCCGTAGTGGAGAACTCCGGAAATTTCGACCACTTGCGGTTCTTCGACGTGTGCCCAAATCCGAGCACACGGGCCTACAACATTTCCGCCTCCATCGGAAATGCAGCCGCCGCCGCCGGGATTTGATCCCGCGACCTGCGGGTCAGCAGCCGAGTACCTTAGCCACTAAACCACCGCGGTGAGGCAGCCAGTTGTAAGCAATCATGATCGAAGTTGTCAGCAAAGTCAATCTAAATAGGTCGCGAAAGTCGGAATGAAAAGTGGTCTGAAACCTATTGCAACTAACATCGTGACAACTGAAGCGCGACTATACGCAAGGGGGAGAGGAGAAAAGCGAAAACAAAAAAAAACATTTAAAAGTTATTTTCAATAAGTTTAAGTTTTTTTGTCACAAAAAATGAGTAGATCACTTTAATAAATCGTCGGTCTTTGGTATGTGGTTGAGCAATTTTTTTTTGTTTGGTTTCGAAACTAGCGGACACATGCAGGCAGGTCTGGTAACAAATAGGCCAACGTATTTGGCGACGTGTCCAGGCAATATGCTATCAGAGCTTAATTTTAGTTCGGCGTTGTTTTGGTTCGGCGCATTACCAGGTCAACGAGGCATCGCTCGCTTTTCTGTGGCGGTTTCATGCATACCTTCAGAAGTTTACCCATTTTTAAGTGCATTTCATAGCTCAACTAGCTCACAGAATGTGTAGATAACCACTCCTGTGAGTGCCGATTGTTTTCGCTGGCGCACGGCTGGCATGCTCTCGCCTTTATTGAGTGTAAATGCGACAGGCTAAGCAACAAGACGTTGTAATCTACGGCTGCCAAAGCTATATTTTCAAAACTGCTGTCTCGCTGTAGAGTGGTTTTCAAGGTTTGGGCAACGCGAGTTTTCGAACTATTATGCTATTGTGCTCGTGAACAGTTGTCTGACAATTACCTCTGCAAACTTTCTTATGCATATTGCAAGTACGTCACTTGGCTAATAAAATAACTTTGCTTCCTCAATTATTCTTATTTGTGTTTCTTTTATCTCGCATGCAATTAGCGAGACACAATGAAGGTGCAATAAAATTGCATAATAGCAAATGCACGCAGCAGGTAAGCATTTTAAAAAAATTAATTTCGCACCATGTAGGGCAAATGTGCCACGTCGCTACCACTTCCGGTTGTGACGTCATAATTTTTAAATTCTTTTTGCTGTTGTTTTCTCTCCACGTAGATGGCACTGGTGGCAACCAGCCGCCGACTACTGGATCCATGGGCTTCTATTGAAGTGACGCTACCAGTTTACATATACCTTGGTTGCCACCACCCTAAAACACGCGCGCACATGAAGGCTCCCTATGCTTTAATACGGAGGAACGCTACCACAAGATGAAGGAGCGAGAAGGATCTCATTGTTTCCAAAGCTTTCGCTGCAGTGTGCTTTGCGCAGATGACACACCTGGAAGCATCTTCCTCGATGGAATGGTGGCTATGTTACTCGGCTGCTGACCCGATGGTAACGGGTTCGATCCCGGCAGCGGCGGTCACATCTCAGTGGAGGCGAAATCGTATAGGACCGTGCACTGTGCCTTGTCAGTGCACGTTAAAGAGCATCAGACTATCGAAATTTCCGGAGGCCTCCACTACGGCGTCCCTCATACATAACGTGGTTTTGAGATGCTAAACCCCAGATACTATAAGCGAGCGGCTACGGGGAGTGAGGCAGTCAGTGAAGAAGTTATGTTGTTGAAGTTATGTCATGGCTCACTCGACCAGAGAAGACATGTTGTTCGATGATGATTTACTGTCCGTCAGTGAGGAAGCAACAAAGAATGACTTTAACCGGCCTGCAATGAAGAAAAGAAACACGATCAGTGCTATGGAGTCTGCGTGGGTGTTTCCTGAAAGAGAAAGACTGAGACACGTTCTAAGAAAGTGTGGACTAGGCGTGATTACTAAATTAAAGAATGTAAGTATACTTGACTATATTGTAATGAGATTGTATACGTAGCGCGATTCGTTTGTTTTGTTCCCTTTTGTCTAAACACCATCTGGTTATATTGTACATTCACCTACCGAGAGCGCGTGCACGTGCACATGATGCTTGAACTGCCTTAACTGAATGCATTTTCTTTGTGTGCTGGCACATTGAAAGGACCTACTCTAAAGCTGGCCGCGTTTTCGTTGTAATCTTCGGAGAGCGAGGGGGATACGTCAGTACTTCGATTCTGCCCGGTGATTGGCTCCTTTTAACAAGGACGAGTGACACGCTGATCTGTCGGGCCCGGGACGCAGCTGTGCCTGATCGAGATCTGGACTGAGAGCCCCACCCGACATTTTTCAATAACTTCAACAAACTGTTTCTCTGTCTCTCATCAGGCTTTCTAATTATTAAGCTATTGGTCAGACGATTTCTAAAGACGTGCTTTTTTCCAAGGAAGCAGCCATTATTCAGACGTTCATGATCTCTTCTCTAAGAGGAAGAACTTGTAATCTAACAATTTCTTTCTTTTCTGACAATGAAGTGTGAGCTGCACCTTTTTTTATTTTGAATTTTCTAAACGCTCCCTGCAACACACGTGATTAAACGTACCATCGGCGTCTATTCTCTTATTAGTAAAAGCATTCCTCCCCATCTTAAAGCTTACATTGCAATGGAGTTCTCATACGAGGCCCGGCGGCGGACCTTCTCGTCGCATCGGGCCCACACCGATATGCCGGTAGCAGCTTGCTTATGTAAACAGCGCGAGCTACGACCGCGATCGATGCCACTGCCTCGAGGTCCAAGAAGTGTGTGCATGACAGGAGCGAGAGGCAAAAGAAAGTTACGCCACCGCTTTTTCTGAGTCGGTCGTTCTTCCGTGGTCTTCGTCGAGAGGATAAATACGACAGACTGTTATCGTCGTGGTGACAGGCAAATTCAGTTGCACTGCTTGGCTTACAGTGTAAGCTGTATACGGCTAGAAGAAACAAAAAAAAACTGTCTGGCTGCGGTGTCAGGAGTATAGTAAGTGATTCTTATATGAAAAGAAGATAAGAGTGAGCCCCGTAACTGTCTCTCAGGGGGAAGACACCTCAACAGTAGCTCACGAGGGGTGGGGTAAGGGGGGATTGAAAGGATAAGGTTGAAAGTATAGAGATAGAGTTGGAGTAGGCAGCGAGGTGCAGGGACAGCCAGATATGGAAGTAAGGAAAAGATAGGAAAGATGGATACGGTCGCAGGAGTCCGAGGACGGGGCACCACTCGTCGAGAGCTCTTGTCGGCGTCAGGAGATGGCATAGGGCGAGCCAGTCGGCCAGAGCTGCGCTGTCTTCGGCGATCGCGGGTGCACAACCGGTCGACACGAAATCCAGTGAGTGAGTCTCTAGCAGACTCCATTGGCTGTCCTATCAGTTACGTCATTCTCAGCGTCGTAAGCACTCGCGCCATTGATTGCTTTGTGAGTGAGGTTGTCCATCTCGTCGCAGCCGTGGCGCTGAGCATGCACGCATCAGTTTCTCCTGAAACCTTCACATGGGTATGCCGTGGTCTGACACCTCTAGAAGAGCACCGACAGTGGAAACGTGGGAGAGCTCGCATTCACCAGTACAATGGTGCAGTCCTGACTCAATAACAGACCCAGGAGACTGAGTGCTAGCAGCAACTGCTTACCGGTGATCAGGTGCCGGCAGCCTTCCAAGCCAAGCTAAATCGCGAACAGCAACGCAAGTGCCGGTGAGGGACAGATCTTGCAAACTACACCGTCGAGCTAGCTCACGATGTCAAACGCTTCGAACAATGCAACGCCAAACGATGAAGGCGCGATTCCAGAAGAAGGAAAAAAATGGCAGCATATGCACGGGGTAAATGATGGAGAGTGGGGTGAAGCATCCGTCCGTTAATTCGTTCTTGCTTCCGTCCGTCCATGCGTCCATCTGTGTGACCGTCATTGCGTCCATCCGCCCTGTTACGAGCCGCGTCGGTGGCCGCAGCGGACCCCGTAGGTAACGTGGAGCTGGGTGGTGGTCGTCATTCCGCAGGCCACGGGGACGTTCAGAACTCCAGAGAGCTGAGGCAGAGGGACAGGCGTAGAGGAAAACTTAACAAGACGTTTATTTGCAACATGTTGGACAGTAACGTCCGAACGACGACTCCTCTCGCGACACTCTCCTGTTTTCTTCTGGCGGGCTGCTCCCACTGCCTCGCCGGGCAGTTCCGAAGATAGCGGTGGAATGTCACTTCGGAGAACCAACCACTCATGGAGAGCACAGCACAAGACAAGTATCTTTTCACGTACGTGGCAGACGCACGTGGCAGACGGACGTGGCACAGGCGCGGGGACTGTTATGCCAGCGAGTCCTCGTCAAACGACCGTGCCTCTGAAAAAGGCAATCTGGGTCAAGGCCAGCCCGCAGTCGGCCTGGCGCGATCACCTCGACGGCGTGAACACGCGCGGCGCCCCTCTGGCCCACGTGCAGTGAGTCAGCGGCGCACGTGACAGCGAGCCCGCGTTCTCGTGCCTGGTGGTCTGACGCATGGCGCGGCGGCCCCATTGGCGGAACCTGCCCTGACGACCAGCGGCGCTTCTGATTGGACATTTTGGTTGGACCCGGTGTAAATAAAAGAAGCCCTGCGGCGCGTCGTGATCGGAGGTCCTAGGAGAGGAGTCCCCGTGTCGGAGGGCCGACATGTGTGTGAGTCAGCGGTCTTAGGCGAAGGGCTGACCTATGTGTTAGAGAAGAGAGCTCGGCTCTTCGAGTCTCTGTCGGCCCCAGTGCCGAAATTGTAACGCCTCTGTAAATATGCTGTACATAAACCTTGTTTAACTCACCGTCGTCTCGTCCGCTCGTCTTATCAGCTCTGCGCAGAAGCAGTCGCGAGCTGATAAACATACGCTACCAAACGGCTGGTGACCTTCCCGGCGGAGTTGAAAGCAGTGGCGCCTCCGGGGCCGTGTTGGCGTCGCCGTCTTTCGCAACAGTGGTGGCTTCGGCGGGATCGGTACGCTACGCAACAGTGGTGGCAGCGGTGGGATCGGTACGCTACGCAACAGTGGTGGCAGCGGTGGGATCGGCCGGCGTCAGCGACATCGATGCGGTGAGTGCCTGATGTTTTCCCCTCAGTTCACCAGACTACTCTAGCTCAGGTTGTAGTAGTTTAGAGAAGGGCTGTGTGAAGCATTAGAGTGAGCTTTGATCGTTTCAAGCCAAGTCTAAGCGCTTTGAAACCAAAGTTAATGCGGAGGGGGTAAACACGGGAGTGTGAAAAATTGCTTGCGCGTCTTGCTAGTTGACTTATAGTGGGTACGTCAAGTAAATTGTTAACAGGGGCAAACAGCAAGAGGCTAGTGTGAACGATGGAGAACCTTAAAGTGAAGGAACTCATCGAAATTTGTGAGGAACTCGGCATTACTTTGGGCCGTGCGAAACGAAAGCAAGCGATCCTTGAGATCATGAAGGATGAGGGAGTGTCGGCGGAGGAAGTCGATGAGGGCTGGGCGGATATCAAAGCACGCCGCGAGGAGGCTGAAAGGCGAGAAGTAGAAGCTCGCGAACGTGAAGAAGCTGAAAGGCGCGAAGCTCGCGAACGTGAAGAAGTTGAAAGGCGCGAACGTCGTGAGCGCGAGGAGGCCGAGAGACAAGAGCGCCTAGAGTTGAAACGACTAGAATTGACAATCCTACAGTGTTCGCAGGCGCCTAGCGTAGCTTCTCCGACGATTCAGGTCAGCGGTTTTAGAATTCGGGACCAACTGCCACCGTTCGTAGTAGGCGAGGACATGGCGAAGTACCTCGTCAAGTTTGAACACGTCTGTGAGCGAAACGCTTTGGAGCGGTCTCTTTGGGCGCAGAACCTGTTAGCTCTTCTTCCCGGCGAAGTGTCCGACGCATTAACTTGCTTGTCTAGGGAAGCGTTTGAGAGCTATGACGAGGTTAAGGAAGTGCTCTTGAGACGTTACAAGTTGTCACCCGAGGCTTTCAGGCAAAGGTTCCGGTATGCTGAAAAGGGGAATGAGTCACACGTTGACTTCGCGTTTCGTCTTAAAGCCGATTTAATTGAATGGCTCAAGGGCGAAGGTGTTTATGACGACCGCGATAAAGTGGTGGAATGCGTTGCATTGGAGCAATTCTACCGCTGCATCGAGGATAATGTCAGGCTTTGGCTGCAGGACAGACTTGGTGAAGTACAGCTAAACAAGGCAGCAGAGTTAGCTGAGGAGTATATACTCGTCGAAAGTTGCACAGCAGGGCAGTGCGCGTTGAAAAGAATGAGAGAAAAGAGGGCTTTTCAAAGAAACCTGATCAACGGAGACCGCTCCGCACCGTAATTTCAAGAAGGACCCGTCTCTTACGAAAGACAGTGTAGGGGAAGGGCAAACAGAAGCGGAGAAATCGAGTGAGGTTTCTACCACACAGGGCATTTGAATCGGAAAACAAACGGAAGCCGCTAATCTGCTACAACTGCAAAAAGGAAGGGCACATCGCGAGAAACTGTCAGGAAAAGTTTGCCTTCGCAACGATCCGAGAATCAGAAAAAAACATGCGGTTGTTGGAGCCGTATCTCCAAGAATTAGGGTGAATGAGAAAACGTGCCGAGCACTTAGAGACTCAGCGGCAACCATGGACGTTGTCCATCCTTCATTGGTGTCTCCGGATGACTTCACAGGAGAATGCGCGTGGATCAGGCAAATCGCCGAGGTGCAGAGTGTTCGCTTACCAATCGCCACGGTTGTCATTGAAGGCCCGTTCGGTAAGCTTCGCACCGAAGCAGCTGTGTCTGCCGCGCTAAATGATCGTTTTCCTTATCTTTTCTCCAACAACTCGGAGCAGCTTCTCAAAGAGCAGGGCAAATCGTTCTTCCCCAACTTAGCGTGCATGGCTCTCACGCGATCGCAAGCGCGAAAGCTTTCGCGGAAGCTTGACCTGGTTCCATGCGGTGAACTCTCAAGTGACCTTGTCGGCGGGTCGACAGAACCCCAGAAAGGAAAGTTTCCGCATGAGTCATGTGAGCAGTCACGCGAGCGGCCCGTCGCCGAACCTAGCTGCGCGGTTTCCAGAGAAAGGGGAGACGACATGGCGCCATTGAATCAGAGCGAGGGGGCTGCAACGCTCTCGCCTGTAGCGGAAAGTTGGAGCGAGCTGCCGAGAGTTGATCGAGAGACGCTCATTCGAGAGCAGCGTGAGGACCTCTCCATTGAAGCGCTAGTGGAAAGCCAGGTTGAAACGCTAGTGGAAAGCCAGATTGAGGCGCTAGTGGAAAGCCACAAAAACGCAGCACAAGTGCTGTCGAAGGAGCACTACGAGAAATCGGTGAAGAAGCGCGTTTTTGAAGTTGATAATCAGGTAATGCGGCTGCAGCCGTCCAAGAGGAACAAGCTTGAGGTTGATCTGGAAGGGCCCGCAAAAGTAGTATCGAAGCTTTCTGATACCAATTGTGAAGAGAAATTAGGACGGCGGCCGAACAAAATTTATCACAGTAACTTGAAAGCAGTCGTAAATTTACTCTTAAGTGCTTCAGAGGAAGAGGAAGCAGAAATTTTTAGTTCTAGTGAGGTAATCGAAAGGAGATCGAAAGTAATCTGGGAACAGCTGAACCTAGAGCCTAGCTTAAGTGACGGAGGACCTGAGAAAGCGGACCTGAGAAAGATTGGTTCCGAGTTTGAAGACGTGTTTTCGGACCGCCCCGGAAACACGAGGGTGATCGAACACGATATCGAGCTCAGCGGTGAGGAGTCAATCCGTAGCAAGCCGTATCGTTGTTCCCCTGTGCAACGTCGCAAGTGTGAGCCACTCTTGGTGCCGCATAGGTATCGTCGCTTAAAAGTGGCCGGTTACTGAGGTGGAGCATGTTGCTCCACAGCGCAACTTTGACGTTCGCTAAAGAAAAAAAAGGAAAGGTAAACGCTAAGGCAGGTGCATTGAGCAGTGAGTTCCAGCTAGTAACTTCTCAACCTTTCGGTTTCTCGCTGGCGATTCGGGGCAAAATTTTTACCTCATCACGACCTGGGCTGAGCGCTCTCGTTCTGAGTGATCTCAAGGGGCCAACTTTGTGGTATTCTAATTCGTTACGTTGTTGTACGTGAAAAAAAATTGAGTTGTCATTTTAAGAGTCTTGTGTCCCACATGTGCCTCTTGATGTAGAGGGAACAAAATTCCGATAAACACGTAGATAGGTATATGTTGTACTATACTTTGTCTGGTGTTCTGTCGTGTGACCGGGGGCACTTGCTTGTGTCGTGTGTTGTCTGTTGTCGAACCGTTCTTAGCAAGTTGCAGAACCATCGACAAGTGCTGAAACCGAAGATGGTCAGAAGAGACGAGCGAAGTTGGCCAGCAAGTTGTGGCGACAAGCCAGTGGAGCTGGGATCCGTCGTCAAAAGTGGAATGTGTTCCCGGACCAGTGTGGAGCTGTATTCTCCCCATGGCCCTGGAGGCGAACCTGGAGGGACCTGGCGAACGAGCGTACCTGACATCCGAGCCCCGTGGAAGCAGCTCGTCTTTCCGGTGCATTGTCTGGCGGCGGGGGTGCTGTTATGCCAGCGAGTCCTCGTCAAACGACCGTGCCTCTGAAAAAGGCAATCTGGGTCAAGGCCAGCCCGCAGTCGGCCTGGCGCGATCACCTCGACGGCGTGAACACGCGCGGCGCCCCTCTGGCCCACGTGCAGTGAGTCAGCGGCGCACGTGACAGCGAGCCGGCGTTCTCGTGCCTGGTGGTCTGACGCATGGCGCGGCGGCCCCATTGGCGGAACCTGCCCTGACGACCAGCGGCGCTTCTGATTGGACATTTTGGTTGGACCCGGTGTAAATAAAAGAAGCCCTGCGGCGCGTCGTGATCGGAGGTCCTAGGAGAGGAGTCCCCGTGTCGGAGGGCCGACATGTGTGTGAGTCAGCGGTCTTAGGCGAAGGCTGACCTATGTGTTAGAGAAGAGAGCTCGGCTCTTCGAGTCTCTGTCGGCCCCAGTGCCGAAATTGTAACGCCTCTGTAAATATGCTGTACATAAACCTTGTTTAACTCACCGTCATCTCGTCCGCTCGTCTTATCAGCTCTGCGCAGAAGCAGTCGCGAGCTGATAAACATACGCTACCAAACGGCTGGTGACCTTCCCGGCGGAGTTGAAAGCAGTGGCGCCTCCGGGGCCGTGTTGGCGTCGCCGTCTTTCGCAACAGTGGTGGCTTCGGCGGGATCGGTACGCTACGCAACAGGACCCGTAGGCGACCACGCTGGAGAAATTCACGGCAGTCGCTCCTGTAGCACACAACCGGCCTTCCGCACATTCCAGAGGGGCCCGCCCGTAGCCACTGCCCCGCAGGCGAAGCGCACAGTTGAGACAAATACAGCCGGTGCAGGTGACAACCCGCACCCCACAAAAGAATGTCCGAGATGACGGGAAGGCACGCTTGGGGGCAGCCGGCCCAGGGACTTCGTTACTGCTTTGTAACAGCCCGTACGTGCATGCGTTTTTTCGTGCGTCCACACGTTCATCCATGCGTCCGTCCCTGCATTCGTCCATGCATCTGCCCTTGCGTCCATCCATGCCTTCATCCGTCCGTGCAGTCATCAGTGCGTCCATCCATACATCTGTCTGTCTGTCCGTTCATCCACCTAGTCAACACTCCAAATACAACCATCTCGCATCTTTTCATCATATATATTCCGCATATAAAAGCCCCACCATCCAGCGGACAATCCAAGGACTAAACGAGAGGTGGCACGCGCACACTTTCTTACGGCTTGCGCTTCGTGTCTACTTCCCACCTTTAACCACCTCAAGTTCATGGTATACACTAGTTCACTGTATTCATGGTACTGCGGCCCAACGCTCGCTAAACCTTTCTAAAACCAAGGAGGTTACGCCCAGCGAGTATAACGTAGCAACCCTTTCTTTTCAGAGAGTGCTCAATATGCATGCCAATGGCTGCTAATGAGGAATGAGAGACAGGATCATTCGGCTTGAAAGCCTCGGGTGACATTTGCCTGAAAGCCTCGGGGGACAACTTATAACGTCTCAAGAGCACTTCCTTAACCTCGTTATAACTCTCAAACGCTTCCTTCGACAAGCACGGTATCACATCGGACACTTCGCCGGGAAGACGAGCTAACAGGTTCTGCGCCCAAAGAGACCGCTCTAAAGCATTTCGCTCGCAGACGTGTTCAAACTTGACGAGATACTTCGGCATGTCCTCGCCTACTACGAACGGTGGCTGTTGGTCCCGAATTCTATAACCGCTGACCTGAACTGTCAGAGAAGCTACGCTAGGCGACTGCGAACACATTAGGATTGCCAATTCTATTCGTGTCAACTCGAGGCGCTCCTGTCTCTGGACCTCCTCCCGCTCGCGACGTTCGCGTCTTTGAGCTTCTTCACGTTCGCGAACTTCTACTTTTCGCCTTTCAGCCTCCTCGCGGCGTGCTTTGATATCGACCCAGGCTTCATCGACTTTGTCAGCCGACACTCTTTCATCCTTCATGATCTCAAGGATCGGTTGCTTTCGTTTCGCACGGCCCAAAGTAACGCCGAGTTCCTCACAAATTTCGATGAGTTCCTTCACTTTGTGGTTCTCCATCGTTCACACTAGCTTCTTGCTGTTTGCCCTGTTAAGAATCTACTTGCCGTACCCACTATAAGTCTACTAGCAAGACGTGCAAACACTTTTTAACACTCCCGTGTTTACACCCTACGCATTAACTTTGGTTTCAAAGCGCTTCGACTTTGCTTGAAACGATCAAAGCTCACTCTAATGATTCATACAGCCATTCTCTAAACTACTATAACCTGTGCTAGAGTAGCCTGGTGAACTGAGGGGAAAACATCAGGCACTCACCGCATCGATGTCGCTGACGCCGGCCGATCCAGCAGCTGCCATTCACTGTTACGAAGCGCACCGCCGCCGAGGTTAGGAAGGTTAGGGAGGGCGCCACGAAACTCGCCGCTGTAGCGATCAAGCTATGCCTTCACCCAGCGGGTCATTCGCCACGCCGGATTAGTGCCAAAAGGACAGTCTCGCCATGGCTGGAGAGAGGAAGCAACAGAGGCCAACTACACGAGACCACGCCCACTGATTGACAGCGGCGCCAACTGTGTGGAATGTTGCCAAAGAGGGTTTTGGAGCCGCCGCTCTATCTCCCGCCTGGGCCACGCATCGTTAGCGCGTTAACAGGCAGACGACGACGGCGCTGGTCAAAGGGCTCTCCCCAGAGAATTCCACGAACCTGGCACCTCTCAAAAGGCCGCTCTAAGATCTCCTCGTGGGAACGCAGCCCACGGCCGGCATCAAAGGGTTCGAGGCGCCCGTGCGTCTTCCGCCCCCCCCTCCCTGTTCTACGGCAGCGCTGCGACTAGTGGCAAGAGTGTGTGTGTATGTGCAAGCCTGTGTTGTGCCTCTATGAACAGACATGATGGGCGGTACTTCAATGAGAGGAACTGCCACATCACCATTGGTCCGCATTGTTTTATATAGTGATCCCCAACCTAGGGACCTAGGGAACGGGGGTCAACAAAAAGGGCGTGCAGTGCCTCGCCCAACGTTCTTCTCTTCTCTTCTGTCATCTCGACAACTGACTGTAAAGATATAAATAAATCCGTTAAGTTTGCTCAAAGCTCTCCCCTAGTCCTTGGCTCGAGGGAGCGACGGCGATCAGCCCCGCTACCCGCAGACTGCGGTCGCCGCGACGCGCAACAACTGGTGGCAGCGGTGGGATGCCATCAGCGACCTTCCTTCCGAACCGCAACACCGCTTAAAAGGACACTGGCCGCACCGACAGCGTGGAGACTCGAAGCATCGAGATATTTTCTCTCACGCCTAGGTCAGCTTCTCTCTGACATAGATCAACTGGTGGTAACGCGCCACTTGGCTTTTCTTTTTTGGAGGCACTGGGAGGACCTTTCGCGTCACCAATGTCCAACCACAAGTGCCGCTGGCCTTGATGTCAGAATCCTCCAATGGGCACCTGCCACTGGGCTGCATCATGATAATCAAATCCGGAGCCGCTGCGCTAGGTTGCACCCAAGGACGAGTGATGTTGCCACGCATTGCGTAAGACTCGCCAGACTGGAAATCGCCGATTGCTTCAAGTGATTGCTTCAAGGGGCTCGTGGGCTGAGGGAGCTCGCTGTGCGTTGAGTAAGACAGACTGGCTCCGCTGTGTGATGACGGTGTTGAGTTGATCGTGTGAAGCGGGCTCGATTGCTGGCCTTGACACAGACTGCCTTTGCAGAGGCATAGACGTTCGGTGTGGATTCCGAGGCGTAACTGCGTGCTGTTATGCCAGCGAGTCCGCAGCAAACGTCCGTGCCTCTGAAAAAGGCAATCTGGGTCAAAGCCAGCCCGCTTGACGCGAACAACTCAACGGCGTCAACAGGCGGACGGCGCCTTTCTGGCGCGCACGTGCAGTGAGTCAGCGCAGCTGCGAGCCCGTCGAGTAAACAAGCGGCGTCTTCATGTCTGGTGGTCTGACGCATTGCGCGGCGACCCCATTGGAGGAGTCTGCCCTGACGACCAGCGGCGCTTCTGGTTGGACATTTGGATGGGACCCGGTGCATATAAAAGAAGCCCTGCGGCGCGTCGCGAGCGAACCCGTTTTAGAGCAGACCTATGTGTTAGAGAGGAGAGCTCGGCTCTTCTCTGTCGGCCCCAGTGCCGAATTTGTAATGCCTCTGTATATATGCTGTACATAAACCTTGTTTAACTCACCGTCGTCTCGTCCGCTCGTCTCATCAGCTCTGCGCAGAAGCAGTCGCGAGCTGATAAACATACGCTACCAAACGGCTGGTGACCTTCCCGGCGGAGTTGGAAGCAGTGGCGCCTTCGGGACCCTGTTGGCGTCGCCGTCTTTCACAACAGTGGTTGGCAGCTGCGGGATCGGCCGGCGTCAGCGACATCGATGCGGTGAGTGCCTGATGTTTTCCCCTCAGTTCACCAGACTACTCTAGCTCAGGTTGTAGTAGTTTAGAGAAGGGCTGTGTGAAGCATTAGAGTGAGCTTTGATCGTTTCAAGCAAAGTCGGAAGTGCTTTCAAACCAAAGCCAATGCGGAGGGTGTAAACACGGGAGTGTTAAAATTTGCTTGCGCGTCTTGCTAGTAGGCTTATAGTGGGTAGGCAAGTAGATTATTAACAGGGGCAAACAGCAAGAGGCTAGTGTGAACGATGGAGAACCTTAAAGTGAAGGAACTCATCGAAATTTGTGAGGAACTCGGCATTACTTTGGGCCGTGCGAAACGAAAGCAAGCGATCCTTGAGATCATGAAGGATGAGGGAGTGTCGGCTGAGGAAGTCGATGAGGCCTGGGTGGATATCAAAGCACGCCGTGAGGAGGCTGAAAGGCGAGAAGCTCGCGAACGTGAAGAAGCTGAAAGGCAAGAGGCTCGCGAACGTGAGGAAAGGCGAGAAGCTCGCGAACGTGAAGAAGCTGAAAGGCGAGAACGCCGCGAGGAGGCCGAGAGACAGGAGCGCCTCGAGTTGAAACGAATAGAATTGGCAATCCTACAGTGTTCGCAGGCGCCTAGCGTAGCTTCTCCAACAGTTCAGGTCAGTGGTTATAGAATTCGGGATCAACTGCCACCGTTCGTAGTAGGCGAGGACATGGCGAAGTATCTCGTCAAGTTTGAACACGTCTGTGAGCGAAACGCTTTGGAGCGGTCTCTTTGGGCGCAGAACCTGTTAGCTCTTCTTCCCGGCGAAGTGTCCGACGCGACAACTTGCTTGTCGAGGGAAGCGTTTGAGAGCTATGACGAGGTTAAAGAAGTGCTCTTGAGACGTTATAAGTTGTCACCCGAGGCTTTCAGGCAAAGGTTCCGGTATGCTAAAAAGGGGAATGAGTCACACGTTGACTTCGCGTTTCGTCTTAAAGCTGATTTAATTGAATGGCTCAAGGGCGAAGGTGTTTATGACGACCGCGATAAAGTGGTGGAATGCGTTGCATTGGAGCAATTTTACCGCTGCATCGAGGAGGATGTCAAACTTTGGCTGCAGGACAAAATTGGTGAAATACAGCTAAACAAGGCAGCAGAGTTAGCTGAGGAGTATTATACTCGCCGAAAGTTGCATAGCAGGGCAGTGCGCGTTGAAAAGGATGAAAGAAAAGAGGGCTTTTCAAAGAAACCTGATCAACGAAAACCCGCTCCGCACCGTAATTTCAAAAAGGACCCGTCTCTTACGAAGGACACTGTAGGGGAAGGGCAAACAGAAGCGGAAAAATCGAAATAGGTTTCTAAACAACGCACTGATACCACACGGGCGTTGGAATCACGGAAGCCACTAATCTGCTACAACTGCAAAAAGGAAGGGCACATCGCGATAAACTGTAAGCAAAAGTTTGCGTTTGCAACAATTAGAGAATCGGAAAAGAACATGCGGTTGTTGGAGCCGTATATCCAAGAAATTAGTGTGAATGGGCAAACGTGTCGAGCACTTCGTGACTCAGTGGCAACCATGGATGTTGTCCATCCTTCATTGGTGTCTCCAGATGACTTTACAGGAGAATGCGCATGGATCAGGCAAGTCGCCGAGGAGCAGAGTGCTTGTTTACCAATCGCCACGGTTGTCATTGAAGGCCCGTTCGGTAAGCTTCGCACAGAAGCAGCTGTGTCTGCCGCGCTTCCCGATCGTTTTCCTTATCTTTTCTCTAACAACTCAGAGCAGCTTCTCAAAGAACAGGGTAAATCGTTTTTCCCCAACTTAGCGTACATGGCCCTCACGCGATCGCAAGCGCGAAAGCTTTCGCAGGAGCTTGACCTGGTTCAATGCGGTGAACGCTCAAGTGACCTTGTCGGCGGGTCGACGGAACCTCAGAGAGGAAATTTTCCGCGTGAGTCATGTGAGCAGTCGCGCGAGCGGCCCGTCGCCGAACCGACCGGCGCGGTTTCCGTAGAAAGGGGAGACGACATGGCGCCATTGGATCAGAGGGAGAGGGCTACAACGCTCTCGCCTGTAGCGGAAAGTTGGAGTGAGCTGTCGAGGGTTGATCGAGAAACGCTCATTCGAGAGCAGCGTGAGGACCTCTCGATTAAAGCGCTAATGGAAAGCGTAAACTTGGGAAAAAAGAAAAAGAATGTTTCTTTTTTTGAGAAAGCAGGGCTTTTGTATCGGAGCTACACAAATGCGCAAGGTCGCAAGTATGAGCAGCTCTTAGTGCCACAAAAGTATCGTCGCCAACTATTGGAACTGGCGCATGAAAACGCATGGGCAGGGCATCTCGGCATAAAAAAAAGCAAGGCTAGAGTTTCCCTTCAGTTTTATTGGCCAAAATGCTGGAAGGATATCGAAGACTTTGTGCGCTCATGCGACACTTGTCAGAGAGCGGGGAAATCCACGGACAAGTGGAAGGCACCCATGAAGCTTGTGCCAATTATCACAGAACCTTTTCGGCGCCTAGTAATTGATATAGTCGGGCCATTGCCAGAGTCAAGGCAAGGTTGTCGGTACATCCTGACGGCTCTCTGTGTAGCCACAAAATTTCCGGAAGCGATACCCCTTAAGGAGCTCAATTCCCCTCATGTCGTGGATGCACTGCTATCCATATTTGCCCGCGTCGGATTTCCTTCTGAAATCCAATGCGACAATGGTAGTGTCTTCACCAGCTGCCTTACCTCTACCTTTATGGATAAATGTGGAATAAAAGTAGTGCACAGCTCGATCCATCACCCGCAATCTAATCCGGTAGAGCGTATGCATTCCGTTCTGAAACGGATACTGAGAGCTCTCTGCTACGAGCACAAATGCGACTGGGAAGCGTGTATTCCTCCCGCTATGTTCGCTTAAAGATCAGCTCCTCATGAGAGCACTGGTTTTAGCCCTGCAGAGCTCGTGTATGGCAGGAGTTTGAGAACACCATTGCGAATGCTACGCGAGTCCTGGGAGGGATTCGATGAGGACCCCAATGTAGTTGCGTATGTTTTAGACCTCCTTCAGAGGCTTGGAAAAACGAAAGATCTTGTGGAAAGCCACATGAAGGCAGCACAAGTGTTGTCGAAGGAGTACTACGACAAATCGGCGAAGAAGCGCACATTTGAAGTTGGTAGTCAAGTAATGCTGCTGCGGCCGTCCAAAAAGAACAAGCTTGAGGTTCATTGGGAAGGGCCCGCCAAAGTAATATCGAAGCTTTCTGATACCAATTATGAAGTGAAATTAGGAAGGCGGCCGAACAAAATTTACCACAGTAACTTGATGAAACCATACGTTCAACGTCAAGCGGTCGTAAATCTGCTGTGGAATGCTCCAGAGGAAGAGGGAGAAGAAATTTTGAGTTCTAGTGATGTAATCGAAAGGGGATCGGAGGTAATCTTGGAGCAGTTGAACCTAGAGACTAGGTTAAGTGAAGTCCAGAAGGAGGACCTGAGAAGGATTGTTTCCGAGTTTCAAGACGTGTTTTCGGACCGTCCCGGAAACACGACGGTGATCGAGCACGATATCGAGCTAACTTGTGAGGAGCCAATCCGTAGCAAGCCGTATCGTTGTTCCCCCGTGCAAAAGCAGATCATGAAAGAGGAGATCGATAAAATGCTGGAGTTGGGAGTCATAGTACCGGGCGAGAGTGACTATACATCCCCTCTAATATTGGTTCAGGTGCCAGGAAAAGATCCGAGGCCATGCATCGATTACCGGCGTCTTAACGCAATAACTCGAGACCAAACTTACCTGATACCAAACCTAGAGGAGAGGGTGGAAACTGTGTCACAGTCCAGCTATATTTCCACGTTAGACCTCGTGCGAGGGTATTGGCAAGTCCCCCTTACAGAGCGTGCTAGCCGCTATGCCACATTTGTTTCTCCATTTGGAACGTATCGCCCACTAAAGCTGAGCTTTGGATTGAAAAATGCACCCTTTTGTTTTTCAGGCTTAATGGACCGCGTTCTTAAAGGCCTCTCAGAGTTCGCTCTGCCGTATATTGACGATGTCGCCATCTTCTCCAACAACTGGGAAGAACATGTCGAGCATTTACGCGTCGTGCTGAACAGGTTGAGAAAGGCTGGCCTTACCGTGAAACCTACTAAATGTCACCTAGGGTGTGGCGAGGTGTCTTACCTGGGGCACGTTGTGGGGCGTGGCCGGCGTAGACCTTCAGAAATTAAGGTAGCCGCTGTCGTGAACTATCCACGACCAACCACAAAATCAGAGATAAGGGCATTCTTGGGTCTGGCTGGATACTATCAGCATTACGTGCAAAATTACTCTAGCATTGCCAGCCCTCTCACTGACGCGCTTCGAAAATCCGAGCCGGTTAAAGTAGTATGGGACTCAGAAAAGGAGAATGCGTTTCGCAAGCTAAAACAGGCCCTAAGCGAAAAGCCTGTTCTCATGGCACCCGATTTCTCAAAGAGATTTGTTATTCAATGCGACGCGAGTGATCGCGGCATGGGAGCTGTATTGTGCCAGGAGGACAGTGCGGGTAACGAAAGGCCAGTTTTGTATTTAAGTCGAAAACTCAGCGGCAGGGAAGAGGCGTACAGTACCTCTGAAAAGGAATGCGCTTGCCTCGTGTGGGCCGTTCAAAAGCTAGCTTGTTATGTCTCCGGTTCGAGGTTTGTGGTTGAAACGGGCCACTGTCCTCTAACCTGGTTAAATAACATGTCGCCTAAAAGTGGCCGGTTACTGAGGTGGAGCATGATACTCCAACAGCACAACTTTGACGTTCGCTACAAAAAAGGAAGGCTAAACGCTAATGCAGACGCATTGAGCCGTGCGTTTAGTTAGTACCTTCTCAACCTTTCGGTTTCTCGCTGGCGATTCGGGGCAAAAAGTTTGACCTCATCACGACCTTAGCTGAGCGCTCTCGTCCACAGTGAGCTCAAGGAGCCAACTTTATGTTGTATTCTAATTCGTTACGTTGTTGTACGTGAAAAAAAATTTGAGTTGTCATTTTAAGGGTCTTTTGTCCCACATGTCCCTCTTGATGTAGAGGGAACGAAATTCCGATAGACACTTAGCTAGGTATATGTTGTACTATACTTGGTCTGGTGTTCTGTCGGGTGACCGAGGGCACTTGCGCGTGTCGTGTGTTGTCTGTTGTCGAACCATTCTTGCCAAGTTGCAGAACCATCGACAAGTGCTGAAACCGAAGATGGTCAGAAGAGACGAGCGAAGCTGGCCGGAGAGTTGTGGCGACAAGCCAGTGGAGCTGGGATCCGTCGTCAAGAATGGGATGCGTTCCTGGAACAGTCTGGAGCTGTATTCTCCCCATGGCCCTGGAGGCGAACCTGGAGGGACCTGGCGAACGAGCGCACCTGATATCCGAGCCCCGTGGAAGCAGCTCGTCTTTCCGGTGCATTGTCTGGCGGCGGGGGTGCTGTTATGCCAGCGAGTCCGCAGCAAACGTCCGTGCCTCTGAAAAAGGCAATCTGGGTCAAGGCCAGCCCGCTTGACGCGAACAACTCAACGGCGTCAACAGGCGGACGGCGCCTTTCTGGCGCGCACGTGCAGTGAGTCAGCGCAGCTGCGAGCCTGTCGAGTAAACAAGCGGCGTCTTCATGTCTGGTGGTCTGACGCATTGCGCGGCGACCCCATTGGAGGAGTCTGCCCTGACGACCAGCGGCGCTTCTGGTTGGACATTTGGATGGGACCCGGTGCATATAAAAGAAGCCCTGCGGCGCGTCGCGAGCGAACCCGTTTTAGAGCAGACCTATGTGTTAGAGAGGAGAGCTCGGCTCTTCGAGTCTCTGTCGGCCCCAGTGCCGAATTTGTAATGCCTCTGTATATATGCTGTACATAAACCTTGTTTAACTCACCGTCGTCTCGTCCGCTCGTCTCATCAGCTCTGCGCAGAAGCAGTCGCGAGCTGATAAACATACGCTACCAAACGGCTGGTGACCTTCCCGGCGGAGTTGGAAGCAGTGGCGCCTTCGGGACCGTGTTGGCGTCGCCGTCTTTCACAACAGTGCGTTAGTGTTGGGCAATGGGTGCTTGTGCTCTGTTACCATACAATTCCCCCGACAATGACGAAAACGAAGGCCGACGGAGTATTGCAACCAGCGCCCAAAGCCAGCCTCCCAAGGTGAACGAAGGGGTCCTCAAATTCCTAATGTGTTTATGAGGTGTCAGGAGTGTTTGTGAATTTGTAGAGTCCACTACTTCTTCATATGTTGGTTAATACAATACTTGCAACGCGTCATTTTCAAAACACGAACAGGCATCTCCTACGTTTACTTGCCGCTGTTATGCGAAAATACGAGACAGTTAGCCTTAGATGACCTCGTGCAAAGTGAAGAGAGAGAGGGTAAAATAAAGGCAGAAAACTCAACTAAAATTTTAGCAACAGGCTTGCTTCCCGACGGTCAGTGGAAAGATGTCGTTGTTGGTATTTAGCGTCCCAAAACCACCATATTGTAGCGTAGTGTTCTGGTCGCTACTTGGTAGCCGCCGGAGAGAGGATTGACACGTACACAAGGCACCTCCATAGACGTTCTCCTGAACTGACTTATTTGGTTAAAACACTTCTGATTGACGTTACACACACTTGTACGCTACATAACTGCGCAGCACACGCGGAAACCTGCTTTCGCGGCGTCCACTGTGTGACTCCCCCCACCTCCACTGGCAACATCCGAGAGCCCGCCCGGAGACCGGAAAGCACCACACAAACGTCTCCGCTTACGACTCAAATTGTGTGGAACGAATTCAAACAGGTACCTCGAAGCGCGGGGGCCTCCGCCAAGTTTCACTTCGAGGACTGCTGTCACACTGAAACACACACAGGAAAGTACCGCGACGTCCATTTAGGCTTCCACGGTGCAGCTCCCCCACAGACTATCCGGCGCCGCGCAAAGCCATTCGCGACCCTCTTCACGAGAAACAACCTTTCACAGAAAAGAAGCTTCTACGAGCACAGCGAAGCCGGTACAACCACCACAACCCCACTCTGGGGCGGCCCCGCGACATTAAAACGAGCTAAAAGTTAAAAGAAAATAGCTACCTCAACATTTACGCGACAATATGAATATGAAGACGCCATAGTGCATGACTCCGAGATTCGATCCTGTGACCCGCGGGTCAGCAGCCGAATACTTTAGACACTGGATCACCGCGGCAGCTATGAAAGGGAAAAGAAATATTACAAGGAAAGCGGAAGAAAAATTAGGTGCGAGAGCAAGAAAAGAAAAAGAAAGGAAGGTAAGGTGTAAAGCGGGCCACAGGCCACTGCCATAGCAACTGCCACTGAACTTTTTGCGTAATGTGAAGAATGTCATTCGTAGACTGTTCTTGCTGGTCGTCGATAAATAATTAATGGCACCATGGATTCGTGCTGCTCCCGCGTCGACTACGGGTAATTTGGCAGGGAACATTCTTCAAGTTTCACGTTCCACCATGCTGCTTTCGGAGAAGCCCACCTTGGGAAGATGTTGCGCTAAGGACTCTAAAATAACAAAAAAAAACAAAGCTGTGAACAATTTTGGCACCAAATATTTCACGGTCGTTACGCACCCATCATGCAGCTTCACTCCTGGATTCATTACGAGCCTCAATGTGCTCCTCGATCAAGGCAAAGTTGATTTTGCCTCTAAGCGAAAATTGACGAAGCCAGTGTGTTCACTTGAATGAGCGATGTGCTCTCGTAATATAGCTCTTCGATCACTTAATAAGTGTTCGGCAGACATAGCAAAACGTTGCACACCGCTTTGCAAGCACTCTCAAACTGGGTATTTCCTGCATGTTGAGTTCGGTTTTAATAACGTGTCATTCGAATAGTAATGCAGGCTGTTTGTGGGTATACTCTCATGCGCGAGGTTCATTGCCGTGTTTAAACTATGAAATCTGTCGTCTGTATCATAGTCTGTACTTTAAGCTGAGACCAAACGCGAAATATACGTGAAAAAGTGAAATACTTTAAGCGGAGACCAAACGTGAAATTGCGTGCAGAGTACTCGAGCGGTAAAATTTTCAGAGCATGATAATTGGATACACTCGAGAGCTGCCTGTGACTATTGGAGCTGGGCCGCCATGTTCATGCAATCAGCACACTTCGATCATCTTCATCCAATTAGTGCACGCTCACACTCGCAAGATTTACAGAATACCCCGTTTGGTGACTTCTTCAGCCTTAACTAAAACGCTTGTACAGAAAGCGCTAAATTGCGCAAAGTGCCCGTTTTCAGATATGCCGCCCTATGACACGCTGGTGGCACCTAAATTCCGTATTTATGAGCCTGTGCATGTTACTGAAACGCAAAGTTGCCGCTTTCGCTTCCCGTAGCGGGAAACTATTTCCACTAGTCTGGTGAAAGCCAGTAAAATCAGTGGAGATGAGACCCGGCAGAAATTGCGCCAGCGAAACGCGGGCAGATTAGTCTCCCGCCGATGGGCGGTGCGTGGGGGATGAGAATTGACCGCCATCGGTGCTTTGGTGTGTGCGGTCACGGACGAGTCGGCGGCGTGCCGGCAAACGTCCCGCTACGACCGTATAGCCCAGCTACTCACCCCCAGTGCAGCCGAGCCGCCGCGGCGCATGCAATCGCCGACGAAAGAGCGCGGACCCGCTCGCACAAAGCCGCGCGGACTCGACACAGCCATCCATCGCGAGGCGAGCACGCGGGTTCGGGGCGAGGGGGAGAGATAGGGCGAACTGAGAGGGCGAGAACGGGCGGCGGCAGCAGGCGTGCTCCGCAGCGGCAGCCGGTCGGCAGCAGCAGGCTATCAATTTGCGGAAGCCGCGCGGGCGAGACAATGGCGCGGCCCCCTTTTCGACCCCCCTTCCAGCGCCCTTAGCGAACTCGCCGCGGCCGCACAAAGAACGGCCACCCGTGGGGATTGCGCGCCGTGGCCCGCCTTCTCTTCGCTCGTCTCGTGCAAGTCTTTTCTCTCCTTCTTTTTTTTTCCCTTCCTGCCAGCATCGCTTCAGAGAGACCCGCCGCGTCGGCATCGGTCGCAGAGGCCCGGATGTTTTGTAGTTTTCGTTCTTCTTTCCCGAAAAGGCCGTCTTTCTACAAAGCCCTGAGATTTTCGCGCGCGGCGCGCGACCGCTGGGCCCGTCGCGTCCGTCGTCAGCGAAGCGAGCCGCGCTCGGCTGCGTTGAGGCACCCGCGACGACGAACGACTGTTGTCCGCGGCCGCGTAGCCTTGCTGTTGCGTTGTGCGGCCTGAGCCACGATCGCGTGACGAGGCAGCGGCGAGGTCCCGCGTGCCGGCCGAGCGGGTCGCTTTGCTAGACTGCGCACCCCGCGTATGCGTGCCTACGTGTGCTGTTGCGGGCGCGATCTCCGACCCCCCGCTGCGGCTGCGAGCCTCGCGAACCGTGCCGTGGCTTGCTGCTCGCACGCGCTCGGTGCCCGCGGCCTCGACATGACGCTGTGCGGGCGGTGCAGATGTTGCTGGATGTCGCTAGGAGGCCGTGTCTGTCTGCGGCACAGTAGAGAGGGGAGCGAAATTGCTAAAAGAAAGGAAAAATAAGCGAAAGTACAGTCGCTTTGCACGCGCGACCTGCCAGTGCGGACATTTGTAGTGGGCGGCAGTTACCCTCAAACTGCAAGGTGACTGCACTCGCGCCGTTAACTTACCTCCCCCTCCATCCGCTTCGTTCTCTTTCTAGAGCATTGCTCTCGGTGCGATGCCGGGACCCCCCGCTTCGTAACGAACTGCGCAGCCTGGCACGTGCGCACTCAGGAGGCCAGCGACGCCGCGCTTTCGTCGGTGTCCTTCGGAGACTCACTCCTCTTGATATTGGTGATGGATGTACGCCGGATCTCCAATGATGGACCCCTGACTGTACGGTATAGCTAACCCACTTTCCACTGTCAAAGAGAAGCACAGTTAAGCGTGCCGGCGTAACGACATGCGTAACAACATGAATTACGCTATAAAAGCAAAAACAATAAAGTATACGAAAGGGCACCTTGCCGTGGGCAAAGACTGAACTTGCAATTTTCCAAGAACGCATCCGATGCACAACAAAATGGGCTGCGGCGGCGGTAGTCTTTCCGTCTGCATTATAGGTTATATTCAGGGAGTAAAATAACACGGACCAGATTTTTCTGGTTATAAAAGAGAAAAGAAGAGAAAACTGAGCCCCGTAACTGTCTGCATCAGAGTGCGACACCTCAACAGTAGCTCACGAGAGTAGGGTAAGGAGGGATTCAAAGGATTGGATTGAAGGGAGAGAGAGGGATATTGATGGAGATGCGCAAGGACAGCGAGCGACGACATAAGAGAGATAGGAAAGATGAAACCACTCAGCGCCGTTCGTAATCTTTACGACGATCGTAGAACACTGTCTTCTATATATAGTCTGCTGGCGTCACATAGCGCGTGATCCTTTTACAAGCTGGCAGCTTAGTACCTCGCATTCGCCAGCGAACAAGAAGCAAGAGGAAGTGCAAAGCTTACTACTTATCAGAACATGTACAAATTATGCATATAGTTACGTGTCGTTGGCCTATACTGTCGATAAGTCCACCGAATACGCCAGTTTTCATCGGTTACAAAATAAGGAAACAACGAACGAGAAATTTCATGCAATCAAAATACGTTTTGTACATATTGTTGTGACGTCCCTGCAAACGCGGACTAGACCTCGCGCCTTTCAAGATGTTTACGTTCATTTATTTAACCCACACATTGACAAAAAGAAAAGCTCCCAGGGTAACGAGTGCGCGTTTTGGAATGGAGTTCCTGGAAGAATTCTGTCAACAATTCTCGCGGGCCCACCGCGCAAACGCCAGGACCAGTGGCGGCTTCTTGCGTACAAGCACTACGGCGGCGAGGTACCGTGCGTGCCCTTCAGTTTTATGGCATGGGGGCAGCGGAGGGCCTTTTGTTGGCTCCATTCATGCGACCCTGCTGTAGCGCCGCAGCCTGGCCAGGTCTGATATTCCGTCAGCTTCTGCGGCTCCCGAGATTATTACTGTCTCCAGATGATCCCCTGTGGCGTTGAAGGACGGAATGGCGACGACTGCAAAGAATTGTGCGGGAGACACCGGGTTGGAGGCGTCAAAACTCGACTTGGACATCGGGTGGGCGTTGGCTGCGGGAGCAGTCGTCGAATCTGACAAACGCCGGCTGACAGGGATCTATGTCGCGTCAGCAGTGGCGATTTGGTTAGGTGCCACAGAGGGGCGGAGTCGGGTCTTACGGAAAGGAACAGCGGGTCCACGGAGTGGGGACGAAGCGTTGAGATTGAGATGGTAGAGAGACAGAATGTAATAGGAAGATATTACGGTGCGAAAAGATAGCGATGAGAGTCGATGAGATGATGACGGAGGCAGTGATGGTGTAGAAAAAAGGACGAGCCGCCGTCCCCATGGCAAAGCCCACCCATCGACATTTTCTTTCTTGTTCCGAACACAGGTAAAAAGCAAAGCAAAGACAAGAAAAGAACCATCGCGCAAGCTCAAAGTGAAAAAACTCTATAAATCGCTATGTGGCTAATCAAACCTTCAAGCTATCTGTGAGATATGAAACTTTTGGACCTCGTTAGTGTTATGGAAGGCTGGCTGATGCAATTATCACCTTCCAGTGACATATAAAAGGCTTTCATGGTTTCTCGGGACCGTTGGTTTCTGTGGCAACGCAAAATTTCAGTCTTGTCAAAGTAAGGATTACACCATTTCCGTGACAACGAATGGCCAAATGAGAACCTGTGCCATTTTTACATTACGCGCATGCTCCTGGACTCTTATATTCACGCATCGACTAGCTTGCATAATGTTAACCTTGTTGCAAGAACATGGTATCTTGTATACTGCACTGGTTCGACACTCAATGAATTTACTCTTATGTTTTATTGTGCATTTGTTCTTCTTGTCGCAATTTTCTTCGTTCAATTTCCTTTGCACAGCTAGACAAACTGTCCTCTATTTCTGGCCAACGCTGAAAACAACATTAACTTTGTATCTACTGCGCACGTTTTTAAGCTCATGCGACAACCTATGTACAGCACTCACGGATTGAAACAGGACACCCGTAGCGCGTGGCCGCTGGTGCGTGTGCCGCCGCTCGTGGGCGTTCGCGGAACCAGGGTGTTGCATTGTGGTATAGAGTGAGGGCGAGAACAGCTACGGAGCAGGCTTACTTTATCCGGTCGTTAAATAGTCAGTCGGCCAGTAGTTCACCATGTGCACACTGTCAGCGTGGCTCTGAAAGGCTGGCGCGCTTTTGCATGCATGCAGACTGAATTCAGTGGATGGTGCGAACCATTCATATTGTGGCGCAAGCACACGACGCTCTCGATCGGCGCTTTTTGACGATGGGGCACGTAGGCTGCGCAAGTAAGAAATTAGATACTGCTAAGATGTCGCGCCTGTATTGCACTCGTAGACATAAATGGCTGCACAAAATCATATGAAGTTTATCAAGCTTTTGTCATGACACAAAAGAAAAGCAGCAGCCACAGGCCTGTTTTCACGCAGCAAGTATTTTGTTGTTCCACCCCGAGCACCTAATAGTGCGTGCGGCTATTCTGCGTGGCAAGCATTTGTAAAGCTGTCGACCAGGGAAGAACGAGCCAGCTTCTGCTTTTTTATTCAACTATTCGCTACAGTTTGCACTAACGACACTAATACATGATATTATTTTCATGTTGCATGAAGGCAAGCCTGGCACTCATTTTCTTTTTTGTCAAAGCAGAAACCAGAAGTAAACTTTCCATAATTTTACGCACATGTTAATCATGTGTACGAACGCCCACAAGGCGCAATATCTAACTGACTCCTGTGTTTTACTTGCACAGCGTGCGTACTACTTCGCCTAAGCACGCAGAACGAGAGGGTCGTCTTCTGGCGTGGCAATAAAAGTGGTGCGCAGCGGCGAGCTAGTGTGGTCGACATGCGAATGTGCTTGAGCCTTGCAGCGCTACGCTGGCAGTGTACACATGGTGAACTACAAGCCGACAATTTGGCGAACGGAAGGAGTAATTGCTCCGCAGGTGTTCTCTCCTTCGCTTCATGCCATAATGCAACACATTGGTTCCACATGCCCCCACGAGCGGCAGCACGTGTCGCGTCGGCCACACGGTCCGAGTGTCCTGTTTCATTCCGTGAGTAGTGTACATAAAGAATCACGGCTATTTTATTTATAGTTGTGGAATGATTAACTTTTGTTTTCTTCTGCACACCCTTCGCCTCAGATGTCATATATTCCGCTTCTTTTAGGAATAAACATTAGTTGCGAGTCAGCGTTGTAGTTTGCCTTTTCTTTCCCGTCCCTGTTTTCGTCACGCTAATATTCGTTTAAGATTGACGAAGAACTTTAACACACGCCAAGTTCGAACGAAGCACACGCTGCTTAAGAGTACTTGTATAAGTCCAAGTCAGTTCCATGTAGGAAAATCCGTGATGGCCAACTGCGCTTGCTTTTCCAGCGGTGCTTTCAGCGCTTGTTCCACACTCGTGCTTCTTAATCGGAACGCGTTGATCTTCATGAACCTGCATTGTCGCTGAGCAAGTTTCTTTGGCATGAAAATTCGCAGATAAGACTCTTTCAGAACGATCTCGTGTAGCTATACTTGAGAAACTTTTTTCCTTTGGTTTCTGTTCGTTGCTTCATTTACCTTGTAACCCTTCTGCTTTTGCCTTCGTCTGGTCTCTCTCCTTCGGCGCTGTTGCGCTGTGTAGGCATTAATCAACTTTGCGGAAATAAGATGTGCCATGCACACATTCTTGAATATTGACTTCTGTAGCTTTCCCGTATATAGAACCTAAGCTTTCGTCAGCGCAAAAGGCTGGCCTTTGTGTCGTCGTGGCCTTTTGTTTCTTTCTTCTGTTTCTTGTCGCCTTGAGAATTGGCCTTGATTTTCCTCCATCGGGCACTTGGACGCCGGGCGACGAAGACTTCATAACGTCTGAGTCTGCCAGCCTTGGTTTGGATGCATCCTCAAGATCTAGTGGGGGACCCTTTGGGTCTACAAAGTCTTCCCCCTTCTCAATCATGGGAATGCCTTCAACCTCGAACACTGGTGTTGTACATGTCTTGACAACAGGTTCATGGGTATTGCACGCCCACGACAGTTCTGCAGGCGTGGGCCAGGTCCTTGTAAGTAGCGGTTGCTCTGTGCAGGCGCCTTCGATGGTCGTTACTTCAGTCAAGGTCCTCATCGATTGGCTTCCACCACGCTCAGGAATATTTTCCGAGGCTGACTCAGCTGGCATCTGTGCTACAAGATTGCTGTCCAATAGGCAATGGCTGGATGGTGGTGACGCAGAAGCAGAGAGTGCCTTTATTTCTGCTTCCATTTTAATCTGTAGTGTTGTTTTCTCCAAACGAGCCTGGCGTGCCCTTAATGCGTCGGCAATTTTATATTCGGTTCTAGTTTCGCTAGAATGATCTGGCCCTCATAAACTTCCGCTCCTCCATTTCAGCTTCTAAAGGATCGATATTAACTGCATACTCTACTTCCTTGTCGATTCTTTTGAGTTCCTCATACTGCTTAATCTAAACTTGGTGAATACGTCGTAACTCACAGATTGGTGAGCGATCCTATTGCCGAAGATGTTCGACGTCTGCAATGGCCTACGTGACAGCCTTCCGTGTTTGATTCCGCCTTTCGTAGAGGGCCTCCATGATCCGATCCAGGGTCGGAAGCGTGAGAAGTCACTGGCCGGCCGTGTCTCGAGGAGAAGTCAGACACAAGACGGCATCCATCGCAGATGGTCCGCACAACGAATATCACTAGTCATGCGGTCGTTCTTCATGATCTTGTGAATATCAGGCCATCGTCGTGAAGGGCGAGTCAGTACTGAGCCGGAAAAGACGTGAGGGCTCCCGTATCGCGAGCCTCCAGACGGTGCCTGCACTCGCAGGGCTGCACTGTCAAGATGTACATCGTTGATCTATGGACTGCCTTCACTTGTAATATCGGGCCGTCATCATGAAGGGCGTATCAGGACGGAGCCGAAAAGACGTGAGGGCTCTCGTCCCATGAATCTCCAGACGATGCCTGTACTCACGTCAGTTTATAGGTGCTCCTAGTGGTCTCAGTTGCAACGAGAGTCATGCTCCCAGGTCTCAGCGGTGGTTAGGCCTCGCACATCAGCTTTACCCATGGCGATTTCACAAAAGTCCTCGAGGCTACGACTGCGGTCAAAATTCGTGAAGTCTGCTCCGCCTTACCTCCGAAGGTCTTTCCTCCCGGCTTTCACGGCACCAAAATGTAGCGAAATGACTCATCGCCTCGACGTGAAAGAGAGACGACCGTTTATTCAGCATGGAGCTAAAGCTATGTGAGAGGAAGGAAAGTTGGGGATGGGAGACGAGGAGGCGAGTGATTGGGACGTTACTTGACGGGACTAAGATGGAAATGACTGAGAGAGCCGACGAAGGTTGCGATGACGAAGACGATGAAGACCTTGATGAATTTCGCAGTGACCCCGGGAAGCAGTGAGTCCCGACTCGAACAGCCAGGTCTAAGGCCTCCGACAACATGGACCTTTCGGGAGATGGAATTTATGTAGCTTATTTAGATGAGCTTTGCGGAAAGGGAGGTGGCACGTGGAGACATTGCGGGTTTTATTAGCTAATAAGTTCATCGTGTGTGTGTCGTCGTGCGTATCATTTGTATTGTCGCAGGTATTTTCCTTATGCACCCTGTGTCGCACGTCGCCAGTATCTAAGTCATGTGTTAAAATTTTGTGTAGTGGTTGTTGTACACGGGCAGCATGTGTGTGTGTTGTTTGTAATTAGTAATAAATGAAATGCATCAGTAATAAGAATCGGTTGTAGCGTATCTTACTTTCTGCCCCAGCATGAGTCCCTGTGTGTGTAGAGAGTAGCTGAGACACATAGACAAGGGTAAACTGAAGAAAGGGGTTGAGTGGCCATCCCTCTTTTTGATGGTCGGTAGCGGGGGACGTCTCATTGTATTACTGAAGTAATAAAGCCCTGATTGGCTTGTGAATAGGACCTTCGCCCACTATGACGATATATATGTTAAATGGCATGATGCAACATGGAACCAAGTGCGAGAAAACTAAACGACAACGTGTAAGCACTAGGCAATGTAGCCATCTCATTTAGTTCAAGAATGCCGCTTTTGATTTCTATGCAAGTTGTTCAGAAGCAACGAAACATCTATGTCTTTTCATAGTGTTCTTTTGAGATAATGTTCAAAAAAGAGAGGCAGAGATAAAGTAAATGCAGGAAATATCATAGGAGGAAAATTCCGGTTTGCTACACCCTGTTTTAGAGAATGGGAAAATGGGGTGTTAAAGATTGGAAGAGAAGAACAGTTTATGACAGTTAGAAAAAAATCACAGCATATTCACGAAGTGACAATGATGAGTGGGGTGAAGCGTCCGTCCACGCACGGATGCACGGGCGGACTGACCGGCACATGAATGGACGCACGGACGGACGAACGGAAGCACAAACGAATGGACGAAGGCACAGACGGACGTATGCGAGGACACACAGAGAGACATACGGAAATACGAACGGATGGATGGAAGCATGGATGGACGGATGGATGGGAGCATGGACGGACAGACAGACAGACGAACTCACGGAAAGAAGTGCGGCCTGATGGACGGACGGAAGCACGAACGAATAGACGGAAGGACAGGCGGACGGACAGACGGATGGATGGATGGAAGCACGAACGCAAAGACGGAAGCGTGGACGCACAGACAGACAGGTGGACGCACTGACAGATTCACAGGCAGAATCACGGACGGACAGCCGCATGGACGGACAGAAGCAAAAACGGATGGACGAATGCACGGATGGACGGAAGCATTGTTACGACAGAGTACAGACCGAACGTTGTTGCCATGCAAAGGCAATCTGTGCCGACACCAGCGAGAGAGTCCGCCTAACGCCATCATCTCAACGCCGTCACGTAACCCAACGCACCGGTATCTTACGCAACGCAAGCGGAGCTCCCTCAACTCTCGGTCCCATAGCAGCCCCATGATGCAAGCGGCGCCATTCAGTCTGCTGAGTCTTATGCAATGCGTGGCAACATTACTCTTCCATGAGTGCAACCAAGTGGTGGTTTCTGACTGGAGGAATCTCACATCACGGCCAACGCCGCTCCTGGTTGTACGTTGGCGACGTATGTCACGGGTCCCGTTTATTAGGGAGGCGATCGCCGGGCTAATTCCAAGGGCCGAGCTATCGGCCCCCCGAACCGCACCACGAAAGCGTGGACAATTTAGAAGTGGTCCTATTTGGCGCGCCAGCGGACGCCGGCTGTGGCCCAAAGAACAAGTGAGAGCCGAGAGTTGATAAACAAAACAAATTATATTCTCAGTTATGGCAGATCGAAACGATACACAAGTATGCACACTCGACAATAGTTTAATACAATGTGTCAAAAATCAAGCAATGTACTATACAGTACAATCAGCCACACTCGAAACAACGGACACTGACAACAATACGCACTACAATGCAGTCGCATGCATCGAACAACCAAGACACTTAAAGACTAAAGAACTAGAAAACTTATTCAGTCCAAAGTTCTTGGAACAAAAGTCTGAATGATACTCTTCCGAGAATCACTCACTCAAAGTCCAGCGTTGTTGTCGTTCCGCTGACCCCGAAGTTTCTCGTCCAGGAAACCTCGCGTCTTCAATTGGCGCTCTCCAAGCTTCAAACTTCTTCGCCGGAAACACGTCGGCTTCGCACACGCAGCTGTTGCCACGCGTCTTCACTCGATAGCAGTAGACACACACTCCTGCCTGTAGCTCGAGTCTTCACCCCTCAGGTGAAAATCCTCTTCTTCTCCTCCTTTGTCACGGAAGACAAAAGGCTTCGCCCACAAGGCGGGACACCCTACGCACTCTGGCGCATACTTTCTTCTTCTCCTGCTTTGTCACTACGGACAAAACCTTCACCGACAGACGCGGCGGGATACCCTACGCACTCTGGCGCTAACTTTCTTCTTCTCCTGCTTTGTCGCTGAGGACAAAACCTTCGCCGACTGCATGGCGGAATACCCTACGCACTCCGGCGCATACTTTCTTCTTCTCCTCATCTCCCATCTCGGCTGCTCCAATAAATACCTTCCGCGCGAGATTCCAGAAAGTTCTCATCGTTTCGTCGGCGCGAAACGCAGCGAAAGCTGAGGAGAGGGCGAGACGGTACGAAGGCCGTCCGCGAAAGATGACGAAACCCTGCATCACCACGCCTCTTTCCATCGAGAACTCTCTAGGGCTTGCTCTGCCACCGATGCGAGGAGGTTCGTTGGCGAACCTACGCTTCCGAGGGGAGAGGGACGCGCGCCCGGGGAATCTTTGGATGCTTGTTTTTTTTATCGCTGACCTCTCGGCGCTTCGTTGGCGGCGCGCCCTTTTTTGAGCGCTCGTTTTGTGACAACGTAACAGTTCATCCAGGGCCTGCAAAAACAGCCAAGTAGCACGTCGCCAGCAGCTGACTTATGCGCCGGAGAGAAGACATCTCGGCTCTTCGAGTCTCTGAGCTGTCGGCCCCAGTGCCGAATATGTAAAGTCTCTATTTTTATGTTGTACATAAACATTGCCTTAATTCACCGTCGCCTTGTCCGTTCGTCTATAAGCTCTGCGCAGAAGCAGCCGTGAGCTCAAAAAATTGGCAGATCCCACGTACAGTGGGAATCGATGATATGCGAAGCATAAATGAGAAATGTTTATATGTCACTTTAAAATCAGCACAACGTTACGTGGTGGAGGCAAATGATTCCGTACATGTCTTCCGTGTCAAGATTATCATGTTTGAATGGGTCGTTTACGTTCCCCATCTATTCTCGTCACGTGATGGGAAATTTGGTGTATGTGGAGATAGCGAAATGACCGCAAGCGTGTTATGAGTGTGGTGTGTTGTCATACTCTTACATGACACGCGTGTTAAGAATATCATTTTACCCTCCACCTCCATCTATTCATTCCATATATCCATTTTTCCCTCCACCTCCATCTACACCTTCATCTATTGACGTCATATAACAGCAAATTTGTTACATATGGAGCTAGAAAAATGGCGGCGAGTGCATCATAAACGGCCCAATTTACTCCAATGTAGCGTTGACGCGCGCGAACGCTGGGCACAGCGACGCTACGTTAGCAAAACGCGAGCACTATATAAGAGAGTTTTAGTACTGCGTACGCTGCGTACGTGGCGGCGTTGCGTACGTAGGGGCGCCACGTTCTGCGTAGTGCGCATGCGCAGACCGCAACGCGCACGTATCGTGTTACGTACGCAGCTGCTACGTACGCACGCATGAGATGCGTGCGTGCGTACGTATGAGGTGATCGCGACGCTCTCGAACAAATTCGCGACAGCGCGAGACTGCGTTTTGCAAAATGGTGGCATCGAAGGCAAGCACCGAATGGCTCTGTGGCTTAAAATATGCCCATAATCTGGCTATAACACTTAGATTGGCTCATATTGGCTGTCAACAACACGTACTTCTATTTTGATCTACCAGATGGCGCAACACGCTTCACGCTCGTTACGCACGCGGGTACTACGGCGTACTAAAAGCCGATTAGTGGCAAACGACGCCACGTAACGCAAGACGCTTGCGTGATGCGTACGTAGCACTATTACGCAGTACTAAAACTCTTTATAGTCTGACACCAGGCGCGACCAGCGTCCATCGGCGCAGCCCGACGTCAACCGGCGCGAAATGCGACATGCTGCATTTCACGCCGATGCGTTACACAGACAACACTGCGTATCCCTCTTTTCATGACGGAGGGATGCCGGACGCGCTGAAACGCGCATGCGTCAAAGCAGCGCTGTATCGTGCGCGCCTGCGAGTATACGCCAGGACCGGTGCCTGGCGTGGCAACGCCGGCGGGACCCGACGAAATAAACGCCGGTAAGCACGCGCACCGCGTCACGTCAAAATGTATTGGTGCCTTGACTGTGACATGTAGTCATGTTCTCACATGAGACGCATCTCATGATTATCATGTTTGCACCAGTCACATACCTTCGTCATCGATTGGCGTCGCGTAATACCAAATTTGGCATATGTAGAGCTAGCTCACAGACCACGAGTGCATCATGAGTGTGGCATGTAGTCATGTTTGTTACATGACACGCATGTCGTGATTATCATTTTTGTATGTGTCGATTACTTATGTCGTCCGTTCGCGTCGCGTAATACCGAGTTCAATACATGTGAAGCTATCGAAACGGCCACGAGCGCATCATGAGCGTAGCATGTTGTTATGTTATTACATGACACGCATCTCAAGTTTATCATGTTTGCACCACTATACCAAATTCGGTATAAGTGAAGCTAGGGAAACGGCCGCCAGCGCATCATGAGCATGGCATGAAGTCGTGTTGTTACATGACACGCATCTCATGATTATCATGTTTGCACCAGTCACATACTTTCGTCATCCATCCACGTACCGTAATACCAAATTTAGTATATGTGACGCTACCGAAACGGCCGCGAGCGCATCATGAGCTTGGCATCTAGTCATGTTGTTACATGACACGGATGTCATGATTTTCATGTTAGGGTCGGTCGCTTGTGTTTGCCATGCAATGATGTCATACCATGCCAGTTTTGCAACATGCCATGTGAAGGAAACCACCGCAAAAGCTGCAGGACCATGAAATGTAAACCATGACATTCGTGTCATGATTTTCATGTTATGACTAGCCAAATATGCTCGTCATGCAGTCATGTTATGCCATACCAAGTTTGGTATCGATACCATCATTGAAATGGCCAGGAGAGCTAAAAGTCGTAGGCAGATAGATAGATAGATAGATAGATAGATAGATAGATAGATAGATAGATAGATAGATAGATAGATAGATAGATAGATAGATAGATAGATAGATAGATAGATAGATAGATAGATAGATAGATAGATAGATAGATAGATAGATAGATAGATAGATAGATAGATAGATACGCGCATAGCCGCAGAAGTTTCCTAAGAAATGCTTCGCATTTAAAACGCGCTATGTAACAACCTTGATGGCTCGTGACCTCGGCACACTACGCACAAGCGTCGCCGGCTGTGCGAGTCGTAAGAGCATAGACGAAGAGACAGACAGACAGACAGACAGACAGACAGACAGACAGACAGACAGACAGACAGACAGACAGACAGATGGCGGACGGACGGACGGACGGACGGACGGACGGACGGAAGCCTGGACGGCCAGGCAGATAGACGGACTGATGACGGATCTATGGACGGACAGAAGCGCGGATGCGTGGATGGATGGACGGCAGTGCGAACGAACAGACAGACAGGCGGAAGCATGGACGGATGCACGGATGGACTCATGGACGTACGAAAGCCCGGATGTACGCATGAACGGATGGACACACAAATGGACAGTCGGACGGGCGCTTCGCCCCACTCATCATAATTTACTCCGTGTATATGCTGTTAAAATCACAGAGTCTCCTAAAATTAACTAGAGGGGACTCTGGCACTGCGATTGTTCAGTGACCATCATGGTTGGGTAGTACACACATTTGCCTAGTCTTCGTACTTGCGGGCAATGAATCGTACTTGCGGCTTTGTTTATTGCTGTGTTTCGGTTTTGTTTTGAAAGAAAGATTCAACCCTTTTGAACTTCATGACCCAATTTGGAAAGGTAAGTTGAAAGAAATAGGATGGTGAAGCACAATCGCTGAGAGATAGAGAGAGAAAACTTTATTTGCGCATAACGCGGAGCAGTCCAAATGGTCGGGCCCCTATTCCAGGGCTCCGCTTGCTTTAGCCATCATCTCTACCCGTTGGACCAGCCAGCTCTGATCAACAATGGCCCAGCTGGACAGCAGCGCCTCCCATTGTTCCTCTGTGTTGTTCATGTTGTGGTGTTTTTCATTGTGATGTGTACACTCCCACGTGATGTGAAACAGAGTTGGCGCGGCCCCACAGCACGGACTATCTTTGTATGCTGTGGGGTAGAATACATGCAACCTGTGTAAGTTCGTGTATGTGTTTGTTTGGATTTTGCGTAATGCCACTGATTCCATTGCTGTGAGTTTCTTATGCGGTGCTGGATACACTTTTCTATTGTCCCTGTAATACTGAAGAATTCACCAAAGTTAGGGTCTAGGGGCGTTGGATCCTCTATTGCAGTATGCAAGGAAGCTCGGTAATTTGTGAAGCCTCGAGCTGCCTCATCCGCAAACTGGTTCCCGGTGACGCCCTCGTGCCCTGGCGCCCAGATAATGGTTTGGGTGTATTGAATTGGGAAGTCCTTATGAGCTTTGGTTAGAATTTGGAAGGCCTTCATACGTATTCTACTTTTTTCGTAATTTCTAGATGCAGCCTTCGAATCTGTGATTATTGTCATTAGGGCTTTTCGCTTCCTGTCCTCCTTGATTGCCAGCACGATCGCTATCTGCTCCGCTTCTGTGATAGAGGCTTGGACTATGGAGGCACAACTTGTGACGTTTGCTTTTCGGTCTGTGACCACGGCCACCATATTCTTTACATTTGCCTTATGTGGTGCAGCGTCAGTGAATCTCGCTGTATTCAAATATGTTGTCTTTTTATTTATTGTTATGCCAGCGAGTCCTCGTCAAACGTCCGTGCCTCTGAAAAAGGCAATCTGGGTCAAGGCCAGCCCGCAGTCCGCCTGGCGCGATCAACTCGACGGCGTGGACACGCGCGACGCCGCTCTGGCCCACGTGCATTGAGTCAGCTGCGCACGGGACAGCGAGCCGGCGTCCTCGTGTCTGGTGGTCTGACGCATGGCGCGGCAACCCCATTGGAGGAATCTGCCCTGACGACCAGCGGCGCTTCTGATTGGACATTTAGGTTGGACCCGGTGCCTATAAAAGAAGCCCTGTGGCGTGTCGCGATCGGAGGTCCTATGAGAGAGGAGTCCCCATGTCGAAGAGCCGACATGTGTGTGAGTCGGCGGTCTTAGGCGAAAGGCTGATCTATGTGTTAGAGAGGAGAGCTCGGCTCTTCGAGTCTCTGTCGGCCCCAGTGCCGAAATTGTAACGCCTCTGTGTATATGCTGTACATAAACCTTGTTTAACTCACCATCGTCTCGTCCGCTCGTCTTATCAGCTCTGCGCAGAAGCAGTCGCGAGCTGATAAACATACGCTACCAAACGGCTGGTGACCTTCCCGGCGGAGTTGGAAGCAGTGGCGCCTACAGGACCGTGTTGGCGTCGCCGTCTTGCGCAACAGTGGTGGCTTCGGCGGGATAGGCCCGTCTTTCGCAACACTATGTAAGCGGCTCTTGCTTTATGTCTTCCAGCATATAAAACTGGGTCCATGTTCTTCGGTAGGGGGCATATTTTGTACCAGGCTCTGACTGAGCACGAAAATTCCTTAGCTCTTCCATGTGCCTGAACTTGTTCACCGAGGCCGATCCTCTGAAGAAGTTTTCTGCCAGTTGGCGTCTGTAGCAGGCGGTTAATCTGGGTGGTTACTTGTGCCTCAGCCAACTCATCAAATGTATTGTGAAGTCCGAGCGCTAATAGCTTCGCAGTTGAAGTGCTTTGTGGTAGTCGCAGAGTCGCTTTTATACGCCATCCTTATTATTTTGTCTGCTTTTTCTTTCCCCTCTCTATTCATGTTGTGGTAGGGTAGCGAGTATGTTAGTCTGCTGATGACTAAGCTCTTTACCAAACGAAGCACGTCGTGTTCTTCCAGTCCAGCATGATTGTTCGTCATTCGAACTATCATAAGAACAATCTGTTGAGCTGTTCGTTTAAGCATATTCATTGTGTGGAGACCTCGCTAATTTTACTGTAACCACATCCCTAAGTTTCGGACGGTTGTTTTCTCTGGAATAATATTTCCGTCTAGCTTGACCTCAAGGCGGAGGCTCGGGTCTGTCCTCTGTTTTTTACTCTTGGAGAACTCATTCTGTTCCGACTCGTCTGCTGAGCACTGAAGTCCCCTTTCTTTAGTGTAATCTTCGATGGTTTTAGCTGCCAGTTGAAGCCGCTCTTCTTTTTCTCCCATGCTACCCTTGGTGGTCCATATAGTGATGTCATCCGCATAAAAGGAGTGTCGGATGTCGGGAATACCTTCCAGTTTTTTGGCTAGACCAATCATGGCTATGTTGAAAAACATAGGCGAGATCACAGCACCTTGTGGTGTGCCTTTGTTCGGTGGGTGGAAGATATTGGATTCGTCTTCTAATCTGATAACAGCGGTTCTTTTAGTAAGGAAGTCCTGTAGATATTTGTACGTCCTTTGACCACAGTTTGTCGCTGCTAGCCCAACTAATATGGCCTTAAGGCTTACGTTGTTGAAAGCGCCTTTTATGTCGATGGCCATGACATTGTTTTCTCCTGCTTTTGGAACGTTTGTTAGTACTTCCTCCTTTAAAAGCAGAAGGATGTCCTGTGTCGAAAGGTTCGAGCGAAAACCAAACATGGTGTTTTACCATGTTTGGTTTCCAGTTTCGAAACCAAACATAAATACCAGTTTGGAAACCAAACTGGTATTTATGAATCTCTCAAACACTTTGCCTAAGCACGAGGCAAGAGAGATTGGCCTGAGGTTTTCTATTGCCAATTTCTTTCCTGGTTTGGGTATCGTAATTATTACAGCATGCTTCCATTGCTGAGGTATGGTGCCATTCACCCAGTGCTTGTTAATGAAGTTTAGAAGCGATGTTATGGCTTCGTCATTCATGTTGCGAATCATGGCATTGGTGATTTGATCCGTCCCAGGCGCTGTGTTGCGTTTCATGCTGACGATTGCCGCTCTGACCTCGGCATGCGTGAAAGGTGCATCCAGTTCTGAGTTTGGGAGCCCAGTGTATTTAGCCTGGTAAGGGGCTGTGATGGCTCGGGCGCCAAAACACTTAATATAGACGTCTTGAAGGAGGTCATCTCGTGTGCCTGGATATGTGGGCAATAATCTTTCTAAAGAGTTTTGTCCTTCACGTTTAGTTTTTAGAGGGTCAATCATGGCTCTTAGGATATTTCATGTCTTTGCTGTTCCTAGGGTTCCATTTAGTGAATCGCAAAATTGTTCCCAGTTGGCTGTCGCGAGTTGATTAGCGTACTGTTCGGCTTGCTGCGTTATTTCTTCAATTTTCGCTTTGAGTTTCTTATTTCGCTTTTGCCTTTTCCATCTTTTAGTGAGGTTTCTTCTTGCTTCCCACAGGTGGAGAAGGTGAGCGTCTACTTCAGGGGTATTATCTGTTCTGGCGACAGTTTTGGCGTGCATTTGCTTTTCATTTCGAATTACTTTGCACCACTCGTCCAAGTCATCTATGGCAGTCACGTGCGCTTTTAGCGCTTTTCTATATGCATGCCAGTCTGTAATTTTGGCTGTGCCGATGTGTTTGTGGATTCGGCCGGTGCGGATTGTGGTGCTTAGTATGTAATGATCACTGCCCAGGTTTTCAAGGGTGTTGTACCAGTCCACGCTGTGGCAGTTTTGAACTATCGTCAAGTCCGGACTTGTGTCCATGGATACGCTGTTGCCTATCCTCGTTGGTATTGCAGGGTCAGTTAACAGAGTCATTTCCAGTTTCTCTATTTGTCTTGCGATATTCTTGTCTTTGGTGTCTTGCATCTTATATCCCCAGCTTGCATGCCTTGCAATAAAGTCCCCAGCTATGATTAATGGATTCCCTTTCGCCAGTTTTGCTGTGTCTTGAAAGAGCTTGTCGAACGTCGCTCTCTTTTGTCTTGGGGGACAATAGATATTAAGTATGAAGGCGCTCTTTCCATGGCTCCCTTTGTAGGTTATTTCTGTTATGATATGCGGGATATCCCCCTCTCCAATGGGCTGATGACATATTGCTGTAATTGAGTTATCGACTAATGTAGCAACTTTCCATTCTGCCTCCCCGGTACTATAAGTTTCGTAGCCCCGTAATTTTGGTTGTGTTCCGGCTACAATCGCTGAACATTTGCTAATTTTTGATTCGTGAGAAAACGGCCTCAAGTCACACGAACACACACGGAGCCAAAAGCAGGCCAGAAGTACGAAGTTTAGACAAATGTGTGTACTACCCATCATTCTCATGCTGACTGAAGCGCCGTGCGTTGCAGCCCCCATGGACACTATAGCGCCAGAGTTCCCTCTAGTGTATATTGGGAAACTCTATGGTTAAAACCACTGAGGCCATCTAGTTACATCATTCCCAAGAGATATACACACAACGTCATATATTCAGCAACTCATAAGCTGGAGTTGACTACATACTACTACCACGACTTCAGAGGAGAGAACGATCAACGACTTGAGAAGCTTCACCTCTAAATTTGGCCGCCTATTTGCGTGTTCACCGCAAGTGTCGTCAAAAGACCTTGTGCCAGCCGTCTTTCTCGCGCTAAAAGTCTTACTTTCAGCGCAGCGTTCGAAACCCATGGTCTTTAGAATTACTTATCTACGCATTTTCTAGTAAAGGAACACACCACCTAATGCCTAAGTGTTGATTTTGTGCCTCAGACATGCCTAACATTTGCTTTTTGATAGACTGTGTTCCCATGTACGAATTCAGGAGCCAGTTCACAAGGGCAAGGCGTTCAGCAAGTGCTTAAACTTTGACCGGGTGGCTGAATCGCGTGACGTACAGACACACCAAAATTTGTGTGCTTAGGTATTGGCATTCCAAAAAAGAATATCTTCTATAAAAAATGGCAGCATATCCACGGATTGAATAATGGAGAGTGGGGCGAAGCATCCGTCCGTCCATTCTTTCTTGCTTCCGTCCATCCACGCGTCCGTCTTTGTGACCGTCTCTGCGTCCATTTGCCCGTCCGTTCGTGCGTCTGTTCGTGCGTCCGCACGTCCATTTGTGCGTCCGTCCCTGCGTTCGTCCATGCATTCGCCCCTGCGTCTGTCCATGCATCCAGCAGTCAGTGCAGCCATCCGTGAGTCCGTCCATGCATCTGTCTGCGTGTCCGTTCGTTTATCTATTCAACACAAGTACCACCATCTCGCATCTTTTCATCATATATTCCCCATATATAGAAGCAACGCCATCCAGCTCACATTCCAAGGACTACACGAGAGGTGGCACACGCACACTTTCATAAGGCCTGCGCTTCGTGTCTACTTCCCACCTTTAACCACCCCGAGTTCATGGTATACTCTAGTTACCTGCATTCATGGCACTGCGGCCCAACGCTCGCTAAACCTTTCTAAAACCAAGGAGGTTATGCCCAGAGAGTATAACGTAGCAACGCTTTCTTGTCAGATAGTGCTCAATGTACATGCCAATGGCTGCTAAGAGGGATGAGAGACAGGAGAATTCAGCTTTTGGTTAATGCGCACGCTGCGCATTTTTTATTGTTCAACAACGCACAGAAGAAATCTTTCACCGGAAACACCTTGGAGGTCAAAATGTAAGACTGGTTACACACTACGACTACTACTACGACTACGAGGGACGAACGGGTGCCGCTATAAGGAGCTTCGCCCCTAAAAAGAGTACTGATTCGACGAACGTCCTAGTAGTTACACTGCAACGTTATTCGCACACGGTCACCTACTATAGAAAGAACGACGTTGACATTCATTGAGGTCGACAGAAATGTCTAGTTCTTGTCGCATTTAGGCCTGTTTTGTATGATGCCAGGACCACCACAAGCCTGACCACAAGGCTTTTGTTCCGCGTTGATCAATGGCACGGAGGAAACACGTTAGGACCTCGCCAGCGCTCCGCGAAGTTCCTCGCGGTGCAGCATCCACGCACTCGCGCGTTACTCCCGTCAATAGTTCAACGGTGCCAGTCGTTTTTATTGTTTCGATTTGCACAAGTAGAATATTAAACCGGCTGCCTGAGTTTTAGGCAGCTCACAACTAAACAGCCTACCCCTTGCACAAATATTAAAGCAAGCCGGTAAATCAACGAAGAAAATGAACGCAAGAAACAAAATATTTAAAATTTTGAAAACAGCATTATTGACCTAAAAACCTAGGAATACGAATTTTCTGGCTTTTTGCACACAGGCCAGTGGGCATCCCGCAAGTAAGACGTGGATTATGGCTTCATATATGGTGGTTAAACGGAACTTTTCCAGGTCGGTAACTACGCATTTAACTATACACTTCAATGTATATATTCAACTATATATTGGTTATTGTACGCTGTCACGTACACAATTAATAATCATATTATTTGGAGTTTTACGTGGCAGAACCATCATATGTTCGTAAGGCAATCTATAGTGAAAGCTTCCGGAAGCGCCCTGTATATTTAAGTATATGTGCAACTGTGGTCCTCCATATAAGACCTTATATAGGTAACTGTGCGCTTCTATAGGTAAGAACTGTTGCAACTAAAACACGAAGAAGTGGGGGCGGGCCCGAGCCAAAGCCACGAGCGCTGGCTCGCTCAGTTGTTCCGTTGGCCTTGGTTGTATCCAGACGCTCGGGTCCCGGTCTTCTCTTCGTTTCTCACACTTGGTTCTGGTACCGAAATCCACCCGCCGAAGCATCACATACCGGCGCTGGAACCAAAAGCAGTCGCCTGAACCGCGCTGCTACGACAGAGCGAGCCACTAAATGAAAAAAAAAAAAAAGGAAGGGAAGAAAAGTAAGGCGCAGAAACCACAACGTGCGCTTTTGAGCGAGCAGCGATTGCGCACACGAGGCATCGTGCGCCTGCCAAGCCGTAAACTACGCACGCGTGTGTGGAGCGCAACGTCATAACAACGACCGCCGCGCGCGCAGTCGAGCCGCGTTTCGCAAGCGGAAACGCACGCACACGGGACTACAAGCTACACCGCACAGCGCAGTGATTACTTCTTATTTTTCCTTCTTTTTCTCGCGTCGCTGTAACCCCTCGGTTAGGCGGTGAACCACTGCGAGCCGAGACGTAAAGGCAAGGCGCTCAGGCACAATTTTTTTCAATTCTTTCTTTCCTTTGCGTGCCACATTACCCTTTTTTTTTTAAACGAACAGGTATTGCCATTTGAGGGTTTGTATTGCAGGTAGGCGGACTCCGCATGATCCCTAAAGAGAAGCCAGCTTTAAAGAGGCACTAAAGCGAAAAACGAGTTGATTGGTAGTAAAAGCTGGTTAATTCCAACTCGAAGGGGAATGCAAAATTTTTCGAATCAAGAGGAGCTAGAATTAGCTAGAATTAACGAACATCACGCGCGATTCTGCGCGGGAGAAACTGAAGGAGCCACCTCTCGAATCGTCACAGTGATGTAGGCGTAACTACTCCTTCGTGGCTGGCGATTTGGTAAATTAGGATTTTCGAGCTCCAACAGTGAACACAATTCATTTATCAGTCAGGGATACGCCAGAAGCAAGCACCGATTGCATTGATGTGGGCGGTGAGTCTGAATGTGGAATTTATGACGCTGATTGTGCTCCGAAACACGTTTATTTACCCGCCAGATTTATAGCAAATAAAAATCCAATGTAATCAAAAATTTGGATTGGCTAGCGCTTTTTATGTCACGCGATCCATGAGCGTCCTTTGTAGCTTACCCAAGAGCTCCAGCGCTGCGTCCAAGTACTCATGTGTTGATAAATGCGGCTGTTTTGTTGTATGAATCACTGGTATATTTGGTTTCCTTTGGTTTTTGAACACGTTATATGATCCCTTCAGACCCGCTTCAGCGTGGAGCAATGAAAACCCCGGGCCTGCCAGCTCGAATTAACCGTTGTGGACGCCGACGTGTTCGAATTATCAGGAGTTTTCTCCCATAGAAATACACAGGGCTGAGCTAAGACCTAGGCGTAAGGTCAAACTAACTCTAAGTTTGAATCGACTGAGTTCTATTTGATGAACTATTACTGCATTCATAATCAGCTCCAGCAAAAGAAATCAACGTTTGCTGTTTAACAGAGAATACAAAATACTGCTTCTCTCCTTCGTCAGCTCTTCAGCCATGATCTCACAAATTACGCTTTTGCACACACACACACACACACACACACACGTGCGCGCGCGCGCGCACACACACACGCTTATCTAATACGTTTGACAAACAAATAAATTTCGTGAAATTGCAGCATTTGCATGGGGAAAGCTTTCTTCGCGGGATAGTTTACCCACGAATGTGCATTCGTATTTCCGCTGCAAGCCCCTCACTGCTTATCCGACAAGAGCGACGGCAGACGGTGACGTTGCTGCTGCTTACGCGCAGTCTATCTACGCGTTCTACGCTTTTGCGCAGTTTCGCTGTCGCAACCAGTATTTTCGTTGCTGGCGTTGACACCACCCCACTTAGCTTATTTTCCGCGGGGGGAAGTCGCTGCGCCGTTACGCCATCTCGCTTTCTTTAGTATTTCGCTGTATTCCACCTCGATTTCCTCCCAATCACGATTTCCTCCCGTTACTAGAGCTAGCTAATCGCCGCCCGGCAATAACTGACAACTTAACATTAAAAGTGCTTTCAGAGTGCCAGCGTACACCCGTTCGGGTTCAAATGACCGAATCAGAGCCGACAGTTTACAAAAACATAAAGAGGTACATTTCGAATTCAGATAATAACGAACTGCTTACTACACGTACACTCAATTCACACTTAAAATGGCAACTCAGTTGGGTTTAATATTATTAATGCGAAATAGTCAATATAATCGAGTGGCTGTAACAAAACGAGCGCTCAAAAAAGGCGCGCCGCCGAATTCTTGCGATAAAGCACGGGAGAAACGCCTCAAGGTCAACAATAAAAGAAAAAAGGAAACAAGCATCCGAAGACTCCCCAGGTGCGCGTCCCTCTCCCTCGGAAGCGTAGGTGCGCCGACGAAACCTCCTCGCATCAGCGGCCCAGCAAGCCCTAGAACGTTCTCGATGGAAAGGGGCGTGGTGATGCAGGGTTGCGTCATCCGTCGCGGACGGCCCTCGTACTGTCTCGCCCTTTCTCCGAGCCTTCGCTGCCTATCGCGCCGACGAAGTGATGAGAACTTTCTGGAGTCAAGCACGGAAGGTATTTAATCGAGCAGCCGAGATGGGAAATCAGGAGCAGAAGGAATTTTGCGCCGGAGTGCGTAGGGTGTTCCGCCGTGTCGTCGGCGAAGGTTTTGTCCTCAGTGACAAAACAAGAGAAAAAGGAAGTTAACGCCAGAGTGGGTAGGGTATTCCGCCGTGTCTGTCGGCGAAGGTTTTGTCCTTAGTGACAAAGCAGGAGAAGAAGAAAGTATGCGCCGGAGTGCGTAGGGTGTTCCGCCTTGTGGGCGAAGCCTTTTGTCTTCTGTGACAAAGGAGGAGAAGAAGAAGATTTCCACCTGAGGGGTGAAGACTCGACCTACAGGCAAGAGTGTGTGTCTACCGCTATCAAGCGAAGACGCATGGCAACAGCTGCGTGTGGGAAGCCGACGTGTTTCCGGCGAAGAAGTTTGAAGCTTGTAGAGCGGCCAATGAAGAAGCGAGGTTTCCTGGAAGAGAAACTTCGGGGGCAGCAGAACGACAACAACGCTGGACTTCGAGTGAGTGATTCTCGGAAGAGTATCATCCAGACTTTTGTTCCAAGAACTTTGGACTGAATAAGTTTTCTAACTCTTTAATCTTTAAGCGTCTTGGTTGTTCGACGCATGCGACTGCATTGTAGTGCGTATTGTTGTCTGGGTCCGTTGTTTCGAGTGTGGCTGATTGTACTGTATAGTACATTGTTTGATTGGTGACACATTCTATTCAACTATTGTCAAGTGGGCATACTTGTGTATCGTTTTGATCTGCCATAACTGAGAATATACTTTTGTTTTGTTTATCAACTCTCGGCTCTGACTTGTTCTTTGGGCCACAGCCGGCGTCCACTGGCGCGCCAAACAGGACCGCTTCTTAAATGTCCACGTTTTCGTGGTGCGGTTCAGGGGGCCGATACTTCGGCCCTTGGAATTAGCCCGACGATCGCCTCCCTAAATAACGGGACCTGTGACAATTATTCTGGCGTCCGCGACCAAGACCTTTTGGTGCACAGTCTGTCCAAAGTAGTGAGAAAGAGCCTCGAGTTGTGTATAGTGCTACCGGAACAATTTTGTGTGTTGCTCAGTGTTCTCGTTAACGAGTGCAGGAGGGTGTTCTGGTATACTGATTTAGGCAGATATTTTTAGCACGCGGCAAGGTTTTATTTGCGAGACACAATGTATCTCGAAAAGTTCATCGCTCTTAATGAGAAGAGGGGTCTTTCTGGCGCCGAACTACGGAAACGGGTCACCCAGAAGAAAAAGAAGAAAAAGAGAGGGCCAAAGAAGAAAAGGCAGCTGAGCTGGAAAAAGAAAGGTTGGTAGTCGAAAGAGCCAAAGCGGAAAAAGAAGCTGAGTTGGAGAGAGAGAGAGGTTGGCAGCTGAGAGAGCCAAGGAAGAAAAAGCAGCTGAGTTGAGCGAGAGAGGTTGGCAGCTGAGAGAGCGAAAGAAGAAAGAGAGCAGCAATTGAAGTTGGAGCTGAGAGAGAAAAGTGGGCAGCTGAAAGGGCGAGAAAAGAAAGAGAAGCAAAGGAGCGACAGCTGAAAGAAGAAAGAGAGGCAAAGTAGTGACAGCTGAAAGAAGAAAGAGAAGCGGAGATGGCTGAAACAGAACGGCAGCGGCAGCACGAGATGGAGCTCAAGTGGCTCCGTTTGCAACAGCGAAGTGAAACTCCGGTCCAAGCTAGAGTTGAAAGCAGCGAACGGGAAGTTCATGGCTTCCGCTTGAACCCAAGAGCTGCTCGTAGCGTTAGATGAAAGGAAGGACGACCTTTACGCGTACCTTCACAGATTTGAGACGATTGCAAGGAGCCAGAATTGGCCGGAACATCAATGGGCAACTGCTTTGAGTACTTGCTTGAGTGGTGAAGCGCTTAGTGTGTACGGCAGGCTGACGCCGACCGATGCAGCCAACTATGCAAAGGTGAAAGCTGCTTTGCTGAAGCAATTTAGATTTACTGTGGAAGGATTCCGGGACAGATTTCGGACAGGGAAGCCAGCTGATGGTCAGACGGCTACGCAGTATGCCGCCCGACTTAGCCATTATTTCGACAGATGGATGAACTTTCAGGGACAGCGCAGGAGTACGATGAGCTTAGAGAGCTCCTAATTAGAGAACAATTTCTTACTAGTTGCCACCCAAGCCTGTCGCTGTACTTGAAAGAGAGAAGAGCTAAGTCACTTGACGACATGCTTGAATCAGCTGATCAATTCTTGGAAAACGCAAGGTGGCACTAATTTGGCCAAAATCAAGAAAGAGTGTCCTGAAGATTCAAAGAAATCGGCTCGCGAAGAAAAGAAGCGTGCACCGGAGAGAATTCCGCGATGTTTTCTGTGTAACCGAGTGGGTCATCGCGCTACCAACTGTCGAACTAACTTCACGAGTCCCACGGTCGTAAAATGTTTCAAGTGTGGTCAGACTGTGCACAAAGCAGACGCATGCCGTAACGGAGCTAGTCAAACTCACCAGGTATCCTGTGTGCTAGCAGCGCCAAAATCCGATGGTGATGCCGTCACCGACGGATTCGTAGAGTTGAAAATTGGGGAGAAACTTCCTATTGTGGGTGCTGTAATGACAAAAGAGCCAACCGGTGTCACGAAGGGAATGCCAACGCTCCCTGGAAAAGTTGCGGGCAAGAAGATTACGGTGTTAAGAGACACCGGTAGCTCCACGGTTATAGTGCGGAGAAATTTGGTACGGGAAAGTGAGTTAACAGGCAAACCGAAACCAGTTCGCCTAACTGACAGTACTGTACAGATGCTTCCCGAAGCAGTGATTGAGGTTAAAACCCCGTACTTCAGTGGGAAGGTTACGGCTCTATGCATGATGACCCCCCTGTACGACCTCGTCATCGGAAACATTGACGTTGCGCGAGGGCCGAATGATCCACAATGTTTGGGGGAAGACCCGAAGATGGAGCCCCCGCTGACACAGGAACCGCGATATTCAGCGGAGAACAGTCCTGTGAAGGATTTCGCCCGAGCCCAAGGTGAAGCCTGGGCGCAAGAGACAGTGAATGAGAACATGATCGTATTGAATGAGTTCACGTGCTGGGCAGCTGGACTTACGTCGGCACGACCTCTACCAACCGACAGTGTAAAGGTGACGGAGTCGGCCATCCAGGCCCAATGTCGGGACACGACCAAGCGGGTGACAGGATCGGTTGAGCTTTATGACCCGCTAACAATGTCGGAAGTGACAACGAGGGCTGAGACGCCGCCTCAGATACCATCGGTTGAAAGGGCTCGCCTGAACAAAACGAGAAAAAACAAGAAGAGATTGAGCGAGCACCGCAAGAAGGAACGCAAGCGCAGCTCGAAGTACATGGTATAGGTGTTGAGGTCGAATCGTAATGTGTTGGACAGTGCTATATGTTAAGTTAATGTGGTTGTTGTCCTGTGTCACAACTGTATGTCGAGTGAATCAAAATTTTGGTTACGGTGTTGTGATGTAGAGTATTGCAGAATTGTTGTAATGAGAGAACTTTGTACGTTTGTATTGTTTGGAATATGTGGTGGAGTGTTGTACTCATGTACCTGTGGTTATATTTCATGTGTTGTGAGATTGAATTACAATGTACAATTGTATTGAGTGATCTATTCCGAATGTGACGTGTCATGAGCGAAGGACTATGTTACAGTCTCTGAGAGTGTGGGGGCTGTTCGCGCTCATTTGAGTGGTTTTGAATATTATGAGATAATATTCTTGAAGTGGGGGGCAGTGTCACAAAACGAGCGCTCAAAAAGGGTGCGCTGCCAAATTCTCGCGATAAAGCGCGGGAGAAACGCCTCGAGGTCAACGATCAAACAAAAAAACAAGCATCCAAAGACTCTCTGGGCGTGCGTCCCTCTGCTTCGGAAGTGTAGGTGCGCCGACGAAACCTCCTCGCATCGGCGGCCGAGCAAGCCCTAGAACGTTCTCGATGAAAAGGGCCGTGGTCATGCAGGTTTGCATCATCCGTCGCGGACGGCCCCGTATGGTCTCGCCCTTTCCCCCAGCTTTCGCTGCGCATCGCGCCGACGAAACGATGAGAATCTTTCTGGAATCTCGCGCGGAAAGTATTTAATCGAGCAGCCGAGATGAGAGATCAGGAGAAGAAGGAAATTAACGCCAGAGTGCGTAGGGTATCCCGCCGCGTCTGTTGGTGAAGGTTTTGTCCTTAGTGACAAAGCAGGAGAAGAAGAAAGTATGCGCCAGAGTACGTAGAGTGTTCCCCCTTGTGGGCGAAGCCTTTTGGCTTCTGTGACAAAGGAGGAGAAGAAGAGGATTTCCACCTAAGGGGTGAAGACTCCAGCTACAGGCAAGAGTGTGTGTCTACCGCTATCGAGCGAAGCCGCGTGGCAACAGCTGCGTGCGGGAAGCCGACGTGTTTCCGGCGAAGAAGTTTGAAGCTTGGAGAGCGGCCAAGTGAAGACGCGAGGTTTCCTGGAAGAGAAACTTCGGGGGTAGGGGAACGACAACAACGCTGGACTTTGAGTGAGTGATTCTCGGAAGAGTATCATCCAAACTTTTGTTTCAAGAACTTCCGACTGAATACGTTTTCTAACTCTTAGTCTTTAAGTGTCTTGGTTGTTTGATGCATGCGACTGCATGGTAGTGCATATTGTTGTCGGTGTCCGTTGTTTCGAGTGTGGCTGATTGTACTGTGTAGTAGATTGTTTCATTGGTGACACATTGTATTCAACTATTGTCGAGTGTGCATACTTGTGTATCGTTTTGATCTGCCATAACTGAGAATATAATTTTGTTTTGTTCATCGACTCTCGGCTCTGACTTGTTCTTTGGGCCACAGCCGGCGTCCGCTGGCGCACCAAATAGGACCACTTCTAAATTGTCCACGCTTTCGTGGTGCGGTCCAGGGGCCGATACTTCGGCCCTTGGAATTAGCCCGGCGATGGCCTCCCTAATTAATGGGACCTGTGACAGTGGCCATTACACTATCATGCATTAGAGAATATGGTAAGAATGACATTGTTAAGAAGAATGTTTATAATAATAATAATATATATATATTATTATTATTATTATTATTATTATTATTATTATTATTATTATTATTATTATTATTATTATTATTATTATTATTATTATTATATTATTATTATTATTATTATTATTATTATTATTATTATTATTACGACAGAAAGTATACTGATAGTGTCAACGGGTTTGTTGCTTTTTATCGTAGCCGTCGCGTCCCGTACACATTCCAAATCGATAAGATTCCCCTGTGCATCGTACGTTCTACCGCGGGTAATAGCGCGCCTGCGCGGGTGACGAACGCAGCTGAAGCAGAGATCAAACGAGCTCGCCGGTCACCGTCACTCGGGAAGCGCATGCGAGAAGACCCCCCCCCCCCCTGAACACATTCCGCATGTTAGACCAGTTGTCGAATGCTCAAGCAGAGAGGAGACACCCCGCAGAGGCAGGAGGAGGAGAGGGGGGTGCTCAAGCAGCAACTATTAACGTCGAATTTACGGCCGTGGTCGCCATCGCTTGCACGTGCGCTATCTCGGCAGCCATCAGCGGGTGGCTCTCATGCTCTTCTGTGTGCTGCGCTCTCAACAGTAATATACTGTGAGAAAAGCGGCCCGGGAGCGGCCATAATCCCTCACCAGTGTTTCGTAGAGTTGCGTAAGATAGGGCTGATAGGAGTTAGCCACCAGCCTCACTTCCTGTAACATTACAGTTTGTCGCTAGTCAGTGCTTCCACTTGCGGTAAAACTGCGACATTTAAATAAGAAGCATTTATTGGCGAACTTCAGGCGACTTTGAGCGTATTCATCTACCTATCTAGCCACCTACGACTTTTAGCTCTTCTAGCCGTTTCAATAATGGTATCGATACCAAACGTGGTACGGCAGAACATGAGCGTATGAAGAACATATTTGACTAGTCATAACATAAAAATCATGACATGTCTGTCGTGAATATCATGATTTAGATGTCATGGTCCGGCAGCTCTTGCAATGGTTTCGTTCACATGGCACGTTGCAAAACTGGTATGGTATGACATAATTGCATGGCAAACACAAGCGATAGACCCTAACTATAAAATCATGAAATGCGTGTCATGTAACAACATGTCTACATGCCACGCTCATGATGCGCTCGCGGCCGTTTCGCTAGCGTCCACTACCAATTGTGGTACTACGCTTCGCGAATGGTTGACGAAGGTATATGACTGGTGCAAACATGATCATCATGAGATGCGTGTTATGTAACAACATGACTACATGTCACACTGATGATGTGCTCGCGGCCGTTTCGCTAGCTTCACATATGCCAAATTTGGTATTACGTGACGTCAAAGGATGACGAAGGTATGTGACTGGTGCAAACATAATAATCATAAGATGCGCGTCACATGAGAACATGACCACATGGCACAGTCAAGGCGCCGATACATTTCGGCGTGACGCGGTGCGCGTGCTTGCCAGCGTTCATTTCGTTGCGTCACGCCGGCGTTGCTACGCCAGGCGCCGGTCCTGTTATATACTCGCAGGTGCGCGCCGCACTGTGTTGCTTTCACACATGCGCGTTTCAGCACGTCCGGCGTCCCTCCGTCACAAAAAGAGGGAGACGCAGTGTTCTCTGGGTAGGGCATCAGCGCGAAATTGAGCATGTCACATTTCGCGGCGGTTGCCCTCTGGCCTCGCGACGGACGCTGGTAAGGCCTGGCGTCTGACTGTAGAGTGCTCGCAATTTGCTGACGTAGCGTCACTGTGCCCAGCGTGCGAGCACGTCAATGCGACATTGGAGTATATTGGGCCCTTCATGATGCACCCGCGGCCATTTTGCTAGCTCCACATATACTAAATTTGGTGTTACGTGACGTCAATGGATGACGAAATATATGACGGGTGCAAACATGATAAGCTGGCGCGCGTGTCATGTAAGAACATGACAACGTACCACGCTCATAGTGTGGTAGTGGCCGTTTCGTTAGCTCCACATAAACTAGATGTGGTATTACGTGACGAGAATAGATGACGAAGGTAAACGATACATTCAAACATGATAATTTTGACACGGAAGTCATGCAGGGCACCATTTAGCTCCACCTCGTAACGTTGGGCTGATTTTAAACTAACATATCCACATCTATCATTCGTGCTTCACATATCATCGATTCTCACTGTACGTGGGATCTGCCACTTTTTTTTTTCGACTGCAGTTAAAGAACCTTTGCAAAATAAGTATGACCTGACGTGGGGAAGCTGCATGCATCCTGTCGATACCTGCCATCCCCACCTTAACCGAGCTCGCATATACTGCAGGGAACAACCGGACGACCGGAGACCAGCGTATGAGAGCGTCTGTACGCCGCTTGCTCGAACGTGCTGATTGCAAAAAGTGCAGTAGTTCAGTTTCGAAGCATGCAGGATACACACGATCACGGGAACTCGTTTCAGGATGGTCAACGTTCGGCTTGTTTGGTTTTCGTCATTGGTCTGAGTAAGGAGACTGCAACTCAGGGTTCTTCCAAGAGTCCGCGTCTCCGTGAGGGCTGAAGAATCTTATTCAAAAGGGCCATGACACCAAATTCTCGATTACTCTGCGTTATGTGGGTTAAACATTGTACATTCGCAAATATTCTGGCGAGATTTCGCCGCATTTGGTCGAGCTTTTATTCTTAATTGAATAATTTATTAACACACGTGTGGCTTGAGAGCCGGGCAACACTGACGCACTCGCAAGCTATGACGTAACAAGGAGCTATAGCTGTGCGAGCGTCCGCATTTTCGAGCGGTATTGTTGCGTGGTCAGCTGCGAGTCTTATCCACATGATTTAGCCGTCTTCAGCCTGACACTAAAGTTCACCGATTCGCAGCGGCCCGAACTTCGGTAAAAAACGGCGGCACTGCTCCTTCCAACACATGACGTCACACACGCTATGGCAAAATGGCGGCCACTAGCGATGGGCGGGTTTTTTTTTCGGTCACTTCTAGGGCTTGTTTTGCAATGAAATATTCTTTTACGGCCTACTTTTATTACTTTTAGGCCTTCTACGCTTAGTTTTCGCATAAAACGAGAAATAGTTGGGTGACCATGTCACACCCCTTTAAGGAGTACTCGAGTCTTTTCGACTTGACAGAAGACTCGTGGCGCATCTTAGCATAGGAAATTAAGCCAGTCGTGCAAGCCGAATAGGCATGGCAGTGCCTTGTAATATGTTTTCCATTGTTTACTTTATATAAATTACAAAGTGAAGTTGTTTTATCAATTAATTAAACACCCAACGTGTGCTTTCCGGACTCATCATCCTGAGTTGTCATCGCTTGCCTACGTGGAGTCGCTGCCACACCACTTCACTCTCCTGGTCTTTCGGTGCTCCTATGATTTCTCGAATGTCACCGGCGTTTTGCTGCAGTTGTCAGGGACACTTTCGTCTCTTCGCACCGACCAAGCCTTCACTGCCCAGTTGTCGGCAATTTTTTGGCGTTAATCAACAATCCCTCTTCCAGAAACACGAACGCACATGGGCCCACGTAGAATTTAGCACATGAACAGGTGCCTTTTTGTATGCGTGTTTTTTGCCGGTACCAACTCATTTCACGCTGTTACATCACTTCTAGTTTACCGACTTCAGACATCATGATCTTAGAGCACTTCAATACGCTGAGGAAGATTCCGGAATGAATTTGTCTGTACATTTATTGCATGACAATAATGTCAGAGACATGCCGCATATGCCTTGACGCCCTCGTGCGTGGCCCTCCCATTCGCATGGTATAGGCCAGAATGTACCTGGTAATGTTGCGGTTATTAAAAAAATGAGATTGCTCGAAGGCTCGTTCTTTTTTTCTCCTAGACAGTACCTTTAAACCAACAGACAAGAACACCAAAAGTGGTGTAAGAGATGTATACAGTTTGTAGGCTTTCGACTGTTTAGTGGTAATTATGATGTCCTGAAGGTTTTAGGTTCGGCCTTTACCGGTGGGAAGTTCTTTTCATCCGCTTTAATTTCTTGAGAAGTATAGCATACTCTACGCTTAAAGGCCTACAAGTAATATCTCCTGTGTACCGTTCATGTCTCTATGGTCAGTATGTTTTGTTAGATTAGGAAATGTGGTGATGATTGTCACCAAGCTAGAAAATTGGTGCTACAGGTGGTACAGGCGTGAATTAAAAAAATAGGGCATTGACTTTAGCACAAATGCTTTAACACAACAGAGCGCGCGCACACATATCAGCTTAGTTGCTTTCCCTCTCAACTCACACTTGAAGAGCGACCGTCCTGATTGATGAGTTGAGGTGTAAGATGGCATCAGGATGTGGAAAAAAAAACGAGGTAACGTAGTCCACGATGGCACTACCTGACTGACATGTAAGAAAAGAATACAACACAGACACAGCCCTGCAACAGACAACTAGCACTGGACGTGCACTTGTGCTGGCGGCGACTGTTTGCTATAGTGTCGCTTAGTGTTTGGTATTCAGGGTATCCGCGCAACTATAATCCTACCGAATTCCGGTGCATTTTCCCCTAGCTTGTTCGAGTGCCAATAGAAGTTATAGAGATTTTCACCAAGTGTCGGTTAATGAGCATGAAATAAGTGACCACACGTGATAGGTGAGTTACATAGCTTCCAACAGCAATATTTTCTTCTTATTTTACAAAGTTTTCTCTCCCTTTCCAATGCGCATCCAATATGAACCGAAAAAAAAACACGAAAAACTAACTGTACACCGTGCTACAGCGCCACCACCACCGTGCTACAGCGCTGCTTTCCCAGCATAACTCCAGCACCTCCTCAGCCATTCAACCCCGCGTTTCCAAGCGGCATATCATCCAGCTGCGCTCCAGAAACAGATATCCTCGCGGCACCGCCCGAATGGTGGCGACTCATCTCGTCGAGACGGCGCGCACCGACATTCCGCACGCATCCGATCCCACCGGAGCGAAGTGAGGCGGCCGCGTCGTATTACCGCCTGGGCGTTCTGCTACAGCCTTTGGTGCCCGCGCCGCCCCCGCAATACGACCCGCGGATCTGGCTTGCTAGCGCTGCCGGCGCCACGAAAGCGAGGCTAGCACCGCCGCTCGTATCCCGTTTCCCCATCACGACTCGCGCGCTCAGCCTTCGTCCTCCCTGACGCCGCAATGAACCTCAGCTGCGTCCCCGAGGGAGACGCAGCACTCGAGAAGCTGCTGCAGCGCGCGTGTTGTGTGCGATCGAGAAGAGCCTCTTTTCAAGAGCGGCCCTTTTGTCGCTGCACCGAAGCGACGCGCCGGGCGTAGGAAGGCGTGCGCTCGTTCGCGTTCTTGTGCAGCGGCTGCGAAACGGCGAAGCTCGTCCGGAAGAGCGAGCGCTTTCCGCGTGTTCCTCCCTTTCTTGTTCTTCGTCCCCGCGCTCACCTCACTAAAACGGTGCAGCGCATACTGGACGTGCAGTAAAAGGAACTTTCGGCGCACGGTGGTGGGCTATATCTTGACTTTACCAAAATGTACGTCCAGCTTCATCAATCATTCGTTTGGTCAATCAATGGACAATTCTATAGCGAAGGTGGTTTTCTCATGGTTCACATAAAGCGTAATGCCTCATCCAAAAACGTCTCTCCGGGCGAGCATACGCAGGGAACTGCCGCGAAAACGACAATCCCAATGCTTGGAACAGTAAGTTCTATACTTGCGAAGGCATTACTAAGTGTAAATGCTGTTACAGGTGCGAATGTAACAAACGCAAGGTGCATAGCCACTCATGTTTAAAAAAGACAAGAGAAAACCTGCTGTGCATTTCTTTATTCTTCCAGAAGTTTTTATTCTTTTCATTTTCCTGACACAACGCTATTTATCTAGCTTGAAGATTCTTTAAAACGTCCTTCACTTCACCTTTAATACACTATCACATATCAACATCTCGCGATCAGCCGCAAACTGCTGTCTGCTTACGGACGGGATCGCGGTGAGCATGACGGCTCCTGCAAAGCTGCACGCTTTTAACAGCGCGCGCGGACGGCTGTACCGCTTTCACGCCTCCTTCTTCCGCCCCCTCACTCCCGTCCTCTCTGCCATCCTCGCTGGGCTCCCATCCGCTCGCAGGCATGAAGCAGCGCCAAGCGTTGGCTCCGCTATCAAGTCGGGGGCAATTTCTCGGGGCCGGCGGGCTTTTTACGCGGCCTCTTGCGAACGGAGGATTCTTCGTGAAAGCCTGCTTCCAAACGTGCTCGCGAAGAGTCGGGCTCTCACTACGTGCTGCGGCACCAGCCCGTCTGAGAGGGTGCGTGCGCGTGTGTACCAATGGATCTGGCGCAAGACGATTTTTCCAGCACGCTCCTTTCATGCTTTCTTCTCTTCGCTCATTCTGAAGCTGCCAGGCTTTTTTCCCTATTTTGTTTTCGTTTCGGAACCTTTCTTTCAGAGCGTGTGCCACCCGTAAATGAAAATGCCTTCGACTCGACATATGTTTGCAAAGGCTTATTTTAAACCGGGAAATGGAAGCATTTTGAAAAACGTTGGCCCATTTCAAAAATGGTTGGTGAAGCAAGGGAGTGAAGGAAATCAAAGGCGAAGGCTAATATGCTACTGTTTGAGTCCTTCGTCAACACCACCGAAAAACGCCATGCATTCCACTCCTAGGGAAAAACAATACCCTATCGGCGTTACTTCTACCAGCGTCTTTACAGGCAACAGGGATTCGGCTTCGTTGACGAAATAATTAAGTTTTACATGCAATTACATCATCATAAGCGTTTTCTGTTTTGTGCGCATAACTGGGCACCGGAAGTTTTGTGCGCAATGTTGTCAAGATACAGTTAGTGCATGAAATCGCTTGAAATACTTGACTTCTTATTATTGATGAAAGCCTGACCCATAAGCTAAAGATACAATCAAATAACCATTATTGGTGCGACCATGGTCACCGATTTCGGATTTGATCTCCCTAATAAGGACAGTAGAAAAAGTTTGTTTTGGGCAAATAGTTTACTTACGCAGAATGTGTGTTTTCAGAAATGCATCATGCGTTTATGTGATGTGGCGACGTTCTTTATGTATTAGTAACAGAACAAGCACACATATAAAAGGTTAATAATTTGAATTATGCTCCGAGGAAACCGGTCCAGGAGTCGTCCTCAAAGAGCACATCATGCTGCATTCGCGCTTACGTGATTTCGGGTGGCTGGTGTTACTTCGTGGTCCGTGTCCGCTATCCTGTTGCGCTTTCAGTATCAGTATAGGAAGTCACCCGATTGTCAACCAGGGGCTAGCAATTAGTACGTGAGTGTAGGTACCAATCTTACGAGAGCTGTCGGTTACTTCGAACACGAATGACGATTTTCCACATCGTCACCAGAGCGCATATCTCGGAAACCCAAGGGCTAAAATTATTTCCTTTTCATGTTATCAATCCGCTGACTGTATGAAACGAATTTCTGCGTGGTTGCGTGTTGCTATCATTTGCCACCAAGTGAATTTCAATTTGTGGTAGCTTCGACTGCTGTCAATGCCGTATCGCCCTTGAGTGCTTATTCCACTTCTATCTCTTCTACGCTTAGTGTCGGCTGCTGCGGTACGAGGCTGACCGTCATATGACGCAGTCATTCCGACAATCGCGAGCCGCGCCGTCATGGCAAGTCCAGGTCAACAACACTTTAGGTTCCTTCTAAACAAACAAAATAAATGCTTTTCGGAAATGAGCCGAGCATGGTTCAGAGAAGCCAGCCTGTCAGGCTGAGCAAGGTTCATAATGAGCTTGACATGAGTGAGCGTGGTTCATGTACCCAACGAGTCTTTCCGTAAGATATCTGGGCTGTAAAGCCGATGTTTTCTCGTTCTTGTGTGTCGCGACGTGAACTTAGAGGCTATCAGACATCGTATGAACCAACAAAACTGTTTTCATAGGTGTGCGTCTACCATAAGACTGTTCTTTTAGTTGTTAAAGATACAAAAGAAAGAGGTGAACAGCCCATTATGGTGGCACTCATACTAATCTGTAATGTATACTCCGTGTACCCAACGCCGGTTTGACCAGCGATTCACAGCGCGCTAAAAAACGGACACCTGATCACATGGTGCCCTGTCACAACGCGTGGATGAGATGTGTCTGGCAGATTTATCGGTGTCCTGAAACGGACCTCATCACAAGATTATAAAAAAAAAAACATACACTAGTGATCGCGTATCGTTGACTAGGTGCATACTGCACATGGCTTCGTAATCGTGGAGTGCTTATATTCTTGAAGAAGTCGACTATGCAATGTTAATAACACAAGCGTTGCAGACTAAAGATTCCGGTTGCAGGCAGTGTAGATAATATATATAAATCGGAATTCATTTGTGCATGTGTGCCAACAACGCTTGATATTATTCAGGTTTACCAAAACTAGCGCACAAAGTCGTCGCATGAAATAGTTCTAAATCAATTTAGGCGTCTCTGGTTCTTGCAGCTAGCATCATATCCCGTCATATCTAAGTACTGACATATTGTATTTAGGCTCCGGATATGAAATTGGGTCTTAGGTGACAGGTTACAGCGAGGAGGCACCCATGATATCCTGCCACAATATTCGCGAGTCTCGGGACTTGCTGTGGAAGCAAATTTATGTGGCGTGTATATTGCAGGCACATCTTTGCCTTCCGTGCGACGATGTTAAGTCGCACGGAAGAGGCACGTTTCTTGCATCTAGTACACGAGTGCTATTGAGCTTCATATACAGCCGCTTTGGGCGGGAACCGAACGCACGATTTTCCGATAGGCGTGAAGAATGCGCAGCCCTGCTCAACACGCTGCCACTACGCGTCCTGCAGATTTGTGACGACAGGTAGCCAGCGACGCGGCGCGAATGACCACGTCACGCGTCGCTTGAACCATACGCCGTGCGGTGTTTACCTGCCTGGCGGCTAAGGTGCCCATTCTCACGCCCCCCCCCCCCCCCCTTCGCTCAAAACACACGCATACAGTCGCTGCCAATGTGCGGGTCGAGAAATATTCCTCGCGACAGCTGTGCGGTCACGCGGGGCACTGAGCTTCAGGGCCAGTCGGGAAGGCTAGTTTACCGCAGCGGTGTGCTCGCGATGCGGCCACTGCGTCCCGAGCTTGAATCCTGTCTCCCTCGTTTCCACAATGGTGTCTAGCAGGCATGCCGAGAAGGCGGACTGTAGGGTGCACCGGGCACCGTGGTCGCTCGTTATAGTTGCTCACCTCTCTTCCCCGGCCGGATATCCGGGGCAGTGCCGCGCCCATCGGCTTCGGGTCCTGCAGCAGCCCACGTGAAACGATTGACAGAAGGCTTTGCGCGGAAAGGTTGGCGCGTGCCGGAATCCGAGTGGCGCCAAAGGAGCTAGGAGGCGTACTGCCACGTGCTGCCGTTGAAATTATTGGTGTGCTGGGAGTTTCTCACGTGTAGAACGCCAGCCTTAAAGCAGAAGAACTGGGAAGTGTGACTGTTGAACGTTTCCTCTACAGACGCTAAAAGCGAAGTTCTTCCGTCAACGAGTGGCTTCGGAGTTCGGCGAACGTAGAAGGAACGTATTAGGGTGAGAGGTGTAAACACACTTGTGGATGCATAAATGAAAACGTTTGTCGTTAGCGTACATTATTTTGGTTTCACTGAAAGCAGTCGTGGAACAATGTGTTCAGAAACAAAAAGTGCATTACTGGCACCGCGACGTCGAGGATAGTGGTAATAAGCTGACACGCATAAAAATATGCACTCAAGAAGGTTTGAATGGAATAATTCCATGTGCGCGCTGCGCGATCCCTCCTCCATCCGAAGCTCAACACGCGTTCGACGCTTCGCTGACACACGGCCGACGTACCATTGTCACGTCGAAAAAACTTTTGGCTGATACAGCTGTAACGATGAACTGAGCGGCCGTTGAAGTTTAGCGCAACATCGCATAGCTTAAACGTGGCATCAAGCGCGATGGGGCGAAGTCATCCTGCAACGTCTACGATTGATAAAGCTGCAGCGATTGTCGGCGATCTATTGTGGGCACATTCAGGCACCGTCATCGGAGAGGTGGTAACCACCGACTCCGGGATGCCTCACAGCCATTGTAAAATTATGTGACGTCTGCTGTAAACTGATTGATATGTGGGGTTTAACGTCCCAAAACCACGATTATGAGAGACGCCGTAGTGGAGGGCTCCGGAAATTTAGACCACCTGGGGTTCTTTAACGTGCACCCAAATCTGAGCACACGGGCCTACAACATTGCCGCCTCCATCGGAAATGCAGCCGCCGCAGCCGGGATTCGAACCCGCGCCCTGCGGGTCAGCAGCCGAGTACCTTAGCCACTAGACCACCGCGGCGGGGCTGCTGTGAACTGCACGAATGATCGTAGAATGGCACGTTGCAAACGTTGCACCCTTTGGAGGTCCGTTGAGTTATTCCACGAAAGACCACATGGCCGGTCTACTTCTTAAATTTATTTCACAATTATTGTGAAATTTCTTTCACAATATTTTGTTGCCTTATGAGTGGAAGAAAGAGATCTGCAATTAGTTTTGCCAAAAAAAATTTTCGAAGTACAGTAAATAATTAGTGACGAAATGGCGGGGTGCCACGCTTACCTGCTCTGCTATTTTTTCCGACTTTGGTGATGAATTGCACAAACGCAAAATGAATAAAAGCTACGTACTTAAAATATTTTAGCTAGATATATGTGTATTTCTACTTGCGTTATTTCTCGCTTCTTTGGTTGCCGGCTGTGCTTTGTTAGATCTTACGTTGAATCACCCCGTTACGCGTTAAAGCCGCGTAGAAACAGAAAACACCTTTTTTCCTTGAATCTGACTTTTGGTAACCTCTACTCCCATCAGAAATATATTGAATTTGCCGCCTCAGTGTTGGCTACCATGAATGAATGCTGTGCGATTTCGGTGGCCAAAATAAATATAACTTTCTCGCAGCTCACTCGCTTTTCGTTACTATGCCACATCGAATCGGACAGAAGATAAACTTACTGAAATAAGGGGTGCCGCAAGAAATAAAAAAGAAAGAAAGAAAGAAAAACGGAAAGAAAGAAAACGTTAGAACTTGCATCTGATGTTCGATCGAAAGCCCGGAATATAACACTCCGGTGCCCATGAGCCAGCCTCACCTAGCAACTGAGCGCTCGCTCACGCTGACTTCGAGGCCACACTCTATCGGTCTACGCTGGACGCACAGTCGATGTCCGCGCGCCTATTTCGGCGCATACAGGCGATCCATCAATCGAGCGGCCCGGCGACAGCGAACCCGCGGGTCTCCGCTAGCCTACGCGTGACGGAGCGCCCTTCTGGCAGGCAGTTTTCATCGCAGAGGGACTCCGCCAGTGGCGACGACACGGCGTCTTCTGCGGACACCGTGGAGGATGACATCGGTGTTTTGGAGTCCAGAGCGTGTAACACACTCCCTTCCCTAGCTATGCGAAATCATATATAGATCAGGGGTGTCAAACACGCGGCCCTTACGCTAGCGATTCTGGCAAGACCAAGCTTTGTTCATATTTTGTTCAATTTTCTTAGTAAGCATGTGGGTGAACTACCTACACATTACTGTTCTCCAACATATTTTTTCTGAGGCACCGCGTGCGGTCGGAGTGAAACAAAAACCCTGTATTTCAGTACCGGCATTCAGATGTTAATCATTCGGGAGATCAGCGTTGATATGTTGTTCGATTACTCGCGCCGCATTTGCTTCATAACCGACCCGTATACGGAATGTCGGAAAGGTCGCATTTCAAGTGGCTTCGTTAGGTGACCTTTAATACGAACTCTATTCAGTGTTATGCCAGCGAGTCCCCGTCAAACGTCCGTGCCTCGGAAAAAGGCAATCTGGGTCAAGGCCAGCCCGCAGTCCGCCTGACGCGAACATCTCAACGGCGTGAACACGCGCGGCGCCTCTCTCGCCCACGTGCATTGAGTCAGCGGCGCACGTGACAGCGAGCCGGCGTTCTCGTGTCTGGTGGTCTGACGCATGGCGCGGCAACCCCATTGGAAGAATCTGCCCTGACGACCATCGGCGCTTCTGATTGGACATTTTGGTTGGACCCGGTGTAAATAAAAGAAGCCCTGCGGCGCGTCGCGATCGGCGGTCCTACGAGGGAGGAGTCCCCATGTCGGGGAGACGACATGTGTGTGAGTCAGCGGTCTTAGGCGAAAAGCTGACCTATGTGTTAGAGAGGAGAGCTCGGCTCTTCGAGTCTCTGTCGGCCCCAGTGCCGAAATTGTAACGCCTCTGTATATATGCTGTACATAAACCTTGTTTAACTCACCGTCGTCTCGTCCGCTCGTCTTATCTGCTCTGCGCAGAAGCAGTCGCGAGCTGATAAACATACGCTACCAAACGGCTGGTGACCTTCCCGGCGGAGTTGGAAGAAGTGGCGCCTTCGGGGCCGTGTTGGCGTCGCCGTCTTTCGCAACAGTGGTGGCTTCGGCGGGATCGGTCCGTCTTTCGCAACAGTGGTTGGCAGCTGCGGGATCGGCCGGCGTCAGCGACATCGATGCGGTGAGTGCCTGATGTTTTCCCCTCAGTTCACCAGACTACTCTAGCTCAGGTTGTAGTAGTTTAGAGAAGGGCTGTGTGAAGCATTAGAGTGAGCTTTGATCGTTTCAAGCAAAGTCGAAGTGCTTTGAAACCAAAGTTAATGCGGAGGGGGTAAACACGGGAGAGTGAAAAATTGCTTGCGCGTCTTGCTAGTTGACTTATAGTGGGTACGGCAAGTAAATTGTTAACAGGGGCAAACAGCAAGAGGCTAGTGTGAACGATGGAGAACCTTAAAGTGAAGGAACTCATCGAAATTTGTGAGGAACTCGGCATTACTTTGGGCCGCGCGAAACGAAAGCAAGCGATCCTTGAGATCATGAAGGATGAGGGAGTGTCGGCTGAGGAAGTCGATGAGGCCTGGGTGGATATTAAAGCACGCCGTGAGGAGGCTGAAAGGCGAGAAGTAGAACGTCGCGAGCGCGAGGAGGCCGAGAGACAGGAGCGCCTTGAGATGAAACGACTAGAATTGGCAATCCTACAGTGTTCGCAGGCGCCTAGCGTAGCTTCCCCGACGATTCAGGTCAGCGGTTTTAGAATTCGGGACCAACTGCCACCGTTCGTAGTAGGCGAGGACATGGCGAAGTATCTCGTCAAGTTTGAACACGTCTGTGAGCGAAACGCTTTGGAGCGGCCTCTTTGGGCGCGGAACCTGCTAGCTCTTCTTCCCGGCGAAGTGTCCGACGCGATAACTTGCTTGTCGAGGGAAGCGTTTGAGAGCTATGACGAGGTTAAGGAAGTGCTCTTGAGACGTTATAAGTTGTCACCCGAGGCTTTCAGGCAAAGGTTCCGGTATGCTAAAAAGGGGAATGAGTCACACGTTGACTTCGCGTTTCGTCTTAAAGCCGATTTGATTGAATGGCTCAAGGGCGAAGGTGTTTATGACGACCGCGATAAAGTGGTGGAAGGCGTTGCATTGGAGCAATTCTACCGCTGCATCGAGGAGGATGTCAAACTTTGGCTGCAGGACAAACTTGGTGAAGTACAGCTAAACAAGGCAGCAGAGTTAGCTGAGGAGTATTATACTCGCCGAAAGTTGCATAGCAGGGCAGTGCGCGTTGAAAAGGATGAAAGAAAAGAGGGCTTTTCAAGGAAACCTGATCAACGGAAACCCGTTCCGCACCGTAATTTCAAAAAGGACCCGTCTCTTACGAAGGACAGTGTAGGGGAAGGGCAAACAGAAGCGGAGAAATCGAGTGAGGTTTCTACCACACAGGCATTTGAATCGGAAAACAAACGGAAGCCGCTAATCTGCTACAACTGTAAAAAGGAAGGGCACATCGCTAGAAACTGTCAGGAAAAGTTTGCCTTCGCAACGATCCGAGAATCAGAAAAAAACATTCGGTTGTTGGAGCCGTATCTCCAAGAAATTAGGGTCAATGAGAAAACATGCCAAGCACTTAGAGACTCAGCGGCAACCATGGACGTTGTCCATCCTTCATTGGTGTCTCCGGATGACTTCACAGGAGAATGCGCGTGGATCAGGCAAGTCGCCGAGGAGCAGAGTGTTCGCTTACCAATCGCCACGGTTGTCATTGAAGGCCCGTTCGGTAAGCTTCGCACCGAAGCGGCTGTGTCTGCCGCGCTGAACGATCGTTTCCCTTATCTTTTCTCCAACAACTCGGAGCAGCTCCTCAAAGAGCAGGGCAAATCGTTCTTCCCCAACTTTGCGTGCATGGCCCTCACGCGATCGCAAGCGCGAAAGCTTTCGCGGAAGCTGGACCTGGTTCCATGCGGTGAACTCTCAAGTGACCTTGTCGGTGGGTCGATGGAACCCCAGAAAGGAAAGTTTCCGCATGAGTCATGTGAGCAGTCACGCGAGCGGCCCGTCGCCTACACGACCGGCGCGATTTCCGGAGAAAGGGGAGAAGACATGGCGCCATTGAGTCAGAGCGAGAGGGCTGCAACGCTCTCGCCTGTAGCGGAAAGTTGGAGCGAGCTGCCGAGAGTTGATCGAGAGACGCTCATTCGAGAGCAGCGTGAGGATCTCTCGATTGAAGCGCTAGTGGAAAGCCAAATTGAAGCGCTAGTGGAAAGCCAAATTGAAGCGCTAGTGGAAAGCCAAATCGAAGCGCTAGTGGAAAGCCAAATTGAAGCGCTAGTGGAAAGCCAGAAAAACGCGGCAAAAGTGCTGTCGAAGGAGCACTACGGGGAATCGGTGAAGAAGCGTGCTTTTGAAGTAGGGAGTCAGGTAATGCTGCTGCAGCCGTTCAAAAAGAACAAGCTTGAGGTTGATTGGGAAGGGCCCGCCACAGTATTATCGAAGCCTTGCGATTCAAATTATGAAGTGAAATTAGGAAGGCGGCCGGACAAAATTTACAACTTGATGAAACCATGCGTTCAACATCAAGCGGTCGTAAATCTGTTGTTGAATGCTTCAAAGGAAGAGGAAGCAGAAATTTTGAGTTCTAGTGAGGTAATTGAAGGGGGATCGAAAGTAATCCGGGAGCAGATAAACCTAGAGCCTAGCTTAAGTGAAGGAGGACCTGAGAAAGAGGACCTGAGAAAGATTGTTTCCGAGTTTGGGTATGTGTTGTCGGACCGTCCCGGAGACACGACGGTGATCGAACACGATATCGAGCTAAGCGGTGAGGAGTCAATCAGTAGCAAGTCGTATCGTTGTTCCCCTGTGCAACGTCGCAAGTGTGAGCCGCTCTTGGTGCCGCATAGGTATCGTCGCCTAAAAGTGGCCGGTTACTGAGGTGGAGCATGTTGCTCCACAGCGCAACTTTGACGTTCGCTAAAGAAAAAAAAAGGAAAGGTAAACGTTAATGCAGGTGCATTGAGCAGTGCGTTTAGTTAGTACCTTCTCAACCTTTCGGTTTCTGGCTGGCGATTCGGGGCAAAATTTTGACCTCATCACGACCTGGGCTGAGCGCTCTCGTTCAGAGTGATCTCAAGGGGCCAACTTTGTGGTATTCTAATTCGTTACGTTGTTGTACGTGGGGAAAAAAATTGAGTTGTCATTTTAAGAGTCTTTTGTCCCACATGTGCCTCTTGATGTAGAGGGAACAAAATTCAGATAAACACGTAGATAGGTATATGTTGTATTATGCTGTGTCTGGTGTTCTGTCGGGTGACCGAAGGCACTTGCGTGTGTCGTGTGTGGTCTGTTGTCGATCCGTTCTTGGCAAGTTGCAGAACCATCGACAAGTGCTGAAACCGAAGATGGTCAGAAGAGACGAGTGAAGCTGGTCAGCAAGTTGTGGCGACAAGCCAGTGGAGCTGGGATCCGTCGTCAAAATGGGACGTGTTCCCGGAACAGTCTGGAGCTGTATTCTTCCCATGGCCCTGGAGGCGAACCTGGAGGGACCTGGCGAACGAGCGCACCTGACATCCGAGCCCCGTAGAAGCAGCTCGTCTTTCCGGTGCATTGTCTGGCGGCGGGGGTGCTGTTATGCCAGCGAGTCCCCGTCAAACGTCCGTGCCTCGGAAAAAGGCAATCTGGGTCAAGGCCAGCCCGCAGTCCGCCTGACGCGAACATCTCAACGGCGTGAACACGCGCGGCGCCTCTCTCGCCCACGTGCATTGAGTCAGCGGCGCACGTGACAGCGAGCCGGCGTTCTCGTGTCTGGTGGTCTGACGCATGGCGCGGCAACCCCATTGGAAGAATCTGCCCTGACGACCATCGGCGCTTCTGATTGGACATTTTGGTTGGACCCGGTGTAAATAAAAGAAGCCCTGCGGCGCGTCGCGATCGGCGGTCCTACGAGGGAGGAGTCCCCATGTCGGGGAGCCGACATGTGTGTGAGTCAGCGGTCTTAGGCGAAAAGCTGACCTATGTGTTAGAGAGGAGAGCTCGGCTCTTCGAGTCTCTGTCGGCCCCAGTGCCGAAATTGTAACGCCTCTGTATATATGCTGTACATAAACCTTGTTTAACTCACCGTCGTCTCGTCCGTTCGTCTTATCAGCTCTGCGCAGAAGCAGTCGCGAGCTGATAAACATACGCTACCAAACGGCTGGTGACCTTCCCGGCGGAGTTGGAAGCAGTGGCGCCTTCGGGGCCGTGTTGGCGTCGCCGTCTTTCGCAACAGTGGTGGCTTCGGCGGGATCGGTCCGTCTTTCGCAACATCAGCCTCTACCACCTCCTGCACCTCCTACCTACATGTCCCGGCCCATTGGAGTCCACGGTACGCTAGGGGAGGTGAGTGTAAGACCACTGAGATAGATAGATAGATAGATAGATAGATAGATAGATAGATAGATAGATAGATAGATAGATAGATAGATAGATAGATAGATAGATAGATAGATAGATAGATAGATAGATAGATAGATAGACAGATAGACAGACAGACAGACAGACAGACAGACAGACAGACAGATAGATAGATAGATAGATAGATAGATAGATAGATAGATAGATAGATAGATAGATAGATAGATAGATAGATCACATATACTCACGATACAATCTACCACATCTAATTCTTGCCTGAATTCAAGGGCGTAGGGAGAAATTTTTTCAAGGGGAGACATCCTTGATTGGAAGTGGGCCACGGGCAGATGTGGTCGAGTGCTAAAAAAGCGGGAGGGGGGGGCGGGCCTGGAACATCGATAGTTGCGTCACTATCCGAGTTAGAAATGTGACGAAGGGACCAAAGGCGCAGTGCTTCTTATTCGATAGAGTAATTCGCATTATTTTTGTATTCTGCTGAATTGCTTAATTAGACAAGATTGATTAATGAATAACTAAACCAAAGAAGCTAGGTAAAATATTCCTAAAGGAAGTTGTGTGTTTGTAAAACGGCTCATTAGACAGTCTCTACCTGTCTATCCGTTACCTATATCTGTCTTCTGCTCAGAAAGCTTAGAACTCTCGGCTTTTTCTCCAGTTCACCTTTTTTTAACCTTATGTATGAAAAAGTGAAAATAAGCGATTTTCGACTGTATGATTGATTGATTGATTGATTGATTACAGATGCCGGCTAAAAACAAAGCTATATCACTTGACACGCCCACTTGCACACCTATGGGCACTGTGATCAGACCCCCCTAATGTTCCACGTGCAAACGATATGCTTTCCTCTTGGCTGTTTATGACAGCGATAATCACACACAGCTGTTATCATTTGGGCTGCCGCAAGCAACAGGTGCGTCATCGCACAGATCAACATCACCCTACGCCTTTTAAGCAGCAGCACAACCAGCCATATGATACGTATAGTCGTTTGATCTTCGAACGTTGGAGAGCACTGAAATCATGGTGCGCAATAGCGGAAAACATCAGTAGAAGGTCTAATCTTGTACAATTATGAAACATGAGCTGTAAAACAATATTTCATTGCTATATAGCTCAGCAGATGGCACCGGCTATAAACCCCACTCAAGACAAGCAACCGGTAGGATGGTGTCACAAATGAGTGTCCAACAAAGCGCGCAACCCCGAATTCTAACCGCTACGTGAAAACGAGGTGCCGACCAGACACGGCAGAAGCCGGCGCAAAGACGAAATACGCATCAAACGACGCCGCACGCACGCCTTCTCTCACCCTCGAAGGCGCTGCCGCTACGCCGATCAACCACCTTACATCTATTGCCGAGAAAGCTCTAGAAATGTCTCGAAGAAAAGAGGCGTGGCACTGCAGAATTGCGTCGCGTTACCAAAGAGCATAGAGTCAATCTACTTACTCTAGAGGAAAAGCAGGGCCGGAAAAGTTTTAAGCACAAAAGCGCTGACTTCTTGGAACGTTGTCACTGCGAACGAACGTCGACCGAACGCTGAGTATCGTTCCATCATGGCGGCAACCGAGAGGTCATGGGTTTTAATGCATGGGCCCTGTGGGGAGCTTGTCCTCTATAGTCTGTATATTAACTCTATGCCAAAGAGGTCCCGCCCATCCATGGCTGTGCGGCGCGCCGACGAAACACCTAGAACTTTCTGGGAACTGTTACGCCTGGGAGTCCACACCGAACGTCAATGTCTCTGCAAAGGCAATCTGTGTCAAGGCCAGCGATCGAGCCCTTCTGACGGGATCAACTCAACGACGTCCTCACGCAGTGGTACCAGTCTGTCTTACGCAACGCATAGCGAGCCCCATCAGCCCAGCAAGCCCGATGAAGCAATCGGCGCCTTTCAGTCTGGCGAGTCTTACGCAATGCGTGGCAACGTCACTCGTCCTTGGGTGCAACCACGCGCAGCGGCTCCGGATTTGATGATCATGACTGCAGCCCAGTGGCGGGTCCCATTAGAGGATTGTGACATCACGGCCAGTGGCGCTTCTGGTTAGACGTTGGTGACGAAAAAGGTCCTCCCGGTGTCTATAAAAAAAAAAATTCCAAGTGGCACGTCGCCAGCAGTTGACCTATGCGGCAGAGAGAAGCCGACGGGTGTGTGCGAAGAAGACATCTCGGCTCTTCGAGTTCCTAAGCTGTTGTCCCCAGGGCCGAATATGTAACGCCTCCATTTCTATGCGGTCCATAAACCTTGCCTTAACTTACCATCGTCTTGTCCGCTCGTCTATCAGCTCTAGGCAGAAGCAGTCGCGAGCTGAGTAACACACGCTACCAAACGGCTGGTGACCTTGGCGGTGGAGAATTATAGCGAAACTTAATCATTAGCCAGGTGTTCGGTCGCATAAACTAAATTTGCAGTAGCAGTACTGTGTGTGAATCTGTAAAATGAACTAAATCGTACACAAGGCTCGCGCGGCCTAGCATAAACACCTCAACGGCGCGCATTCCACAGCGTCGGCGAAAAACAGCGACCCCGCCGCTACCGCGTTCGACCGGTAGCCCTCATTCACGAGTACGGCCCAGCTTTACGATGAATGACAGCTGGCGGCCACAAAATGCTTGCTGTAGTACAGTTTTCGTTGTCATTATTTTTTCACACGCAAAGAAATGGGTGTCCGCTATCCCCGTAGTTTAAGCTACGGAGCGATAGACTTGAACAAGACGGTTCGCAATCGCGGTTCCGGTTGCTCGCAATGCATGGGCATGCCATACGCCATTTCTGTGTGCCTGTGCCTCGTTCAGCGCTAACCACCGCCGCCGGTGGTCGGGGAGAGCACTTCTGCCAGCGGCCGGGACGAGCGCGCCGCCGGCGCATCTCTCGCAACTGCGGCCGGTTAGCTTCCAAGCTCCCGAGGTCGAGCGACGCGTACTTCCGAATCGCTTCGAAGTTTTAGACGGTGAAACTACAGAAGCAGCTACTGACGATCCTAACAGCTTACTTTTACCATTGAAACTATTCCTCGTATAATTCTTCGTAACTCGGCACTTTGAAGCGAGTTATTTGCGACGTGACGTTTGGTTGAGGAATCGGGCCGATCTCCAGCACGGTTCAACGGTGCGAAATACCTTGAAACGTTTCCTCTAAACACCAACCAGCCGCTGCAAATCTTCGCTGATGCTTTAATTGTGCTGTCGACAGATACTCGCACTGGTCACCCCTACAAAGTCACTGGAGTTACACACCGGCGTATAAACAGAGGCCCGTACGCACACACGCACGCACGTCACGATAAAAAAAGGGGTGTTTAAAACTCTCATAGGGAGCTTTAAACACGTGACCTGAAACTTCGTGGGCAGTTTCACGAGTTCACGTCGTTCATAAACTCTTTCATTAAGCAAGGGGTGTGACATGTGCCGAGTTCACTCCGCTACCACGGAGTAAATGACTGGGGCGGGGAGTTTTGTGCGTCCATATGCTGGATAAAAACCCTATCTCAGCTAACTTTTGCTTACAGTGTGGGCACACGCGTTTTTAAGCCAAGCGGGCCTTTTCTATCGCCCTGTTTTGAGCCTCGAGGGTAAGTATATTGCTTAGAATTTCTCGGCGTTTATGTTGCAGTCGCTCAAGCGCTATCGCAGCCGTCTCGCGAGTGCTTTCTCGATATGAAGCGGATAGGGGCTGTGACTGCGATCACTACAATGAGCTCGCGGTTTCGGCAAGGTCTATTCAAATAGGACGTGAAAGTTCGGGCGGAAAGCGGTCCAGAAGCTATTGCTATTGACATCAGCATGGTGAGTTATGTGAGCTGTGGTTAAGACGAGACTATGTTTCGAGGTAAGAAAACACGACTAGTGAAAAACCAAGTTTCACTCAAAGTCATAATAATCACTACGTTTTAAAAATTACATTTCTTCCTGCCAACAATATTATGAAGGTGTAAAGAACAAAGAATTTAGGAAATTTTTTTGATTAAAATTTTGCACCCTCTGCTCAGCCTTTATTACTCAGTGCAGCCATAATTAGTCAGTGCAGCCATTATTATTACTCAGTACGCCATTATTACTTACTGCATGGAAAGACACGCTATATTGAAATTCATCTGAGATGACACCCCCCTCACTACTTTTAGTTTTCCGCACTTGCTTGCGTTCTCTGCTGCGCGTAAAATCGTGAGGCGCGTTTTATCGTTAGCGAACGTGTTGAAGTGTCCAACGGGCAGCGGACCGATGCGAATTATATTGAACGCCGAGTGCTTTCTTCGGTACCTGTTGAAACGATGTCCTGCGCAAGGATGCAGTATAGCAACAAACGTGTGGTTGGCGACCCATGTCTTCTAGATAAAAAACACGGGCAATGGTTCGGAATACAGTGCTTGCTGGACTTCATGCATCTGTATTCCTGCAGCCCGGTTTCCTATAAGCATGCAGTGCCTATTATTATTCATGTTTTCGGTGAGCATATTTTCAAGTTATCTATCACGCTACAAATCGCATGTCTGTATTCGCATACTTAGTGGTAATTGATCGGAGCATGATGCAAAAAAAAAGAAAACATAACGCAAGTAGTGCCCACACACCTTTTGTTCCTATTACCATTGTGTGCAGGGTAACAATAAATTTCAGTTATTGTGACCATTGAAGTAAAGCAAAACTGCCATAATTTTGGCGTCATTTCTTCCTCTTAAAACTGAATATCACAAGCACTGTACTTGCTGAAGAACGTCTGTATGTGTGAAGGAAATACGCGGCAGATATCACAAGTATACGCTGTTGGTTGCTTCAATTCATCGGTGGAAGATGCCACGAAGTCCAAATTAAAGTTCGAAGAATAAGTTTCTGTGTAAAACCGAGGCCAACTGAATGGTAGTACACTTAAGCATCACTGTTTAGTCATGAGTCGGCATTAGATCAGCTGGAGTTGAGTTGAAGCGCACTCGTGGACGACTCATCGGCGATTCCCTTAGCGCGAGTCCTTGATGCTCAGAGGCCTATGAGAAGTAATTTGACATCAAATTTCGCACTAGTGCACTCAAGATGGCGTCGCTTGTTTATCAGCAAACACGTCACATCCGCTTCATTTCTAGTTCCGCCAAAGTATTCTCTCCTCACAGAGATGGCGCAAAGCCCCATGAGATGCTGATCAGCCGCCATTTTATGAACGTATGAGCTTCTGTGGAGACTTCGCTGCCAGTTGTATCTGCCTTGGTTTCGCTTCAACAGAACACAGGTGCTACTAGTAGTTAATGTAGCCACTGGGAACGCCAGAGCAAAACAGCGGGGTGGGTGGAGGTGGGACAAGGCGACTTGCACGTTCGACATATTTATGGCGTCATCGCTAGCTCTGAGAGCCCGCCTTATGTCCATTGCAGTGTGTAGGCCTCTCCCAATAACATCGTATTTGTCTTATGCAACAAGAGCCCGACCAAGAAACGCACACCGATGCAGGGAGAATAGGAATATGCTCCCGTATTATGAAATAAAGTCCTGACCACGCCCGTGTCTCCCAATGGCCAAACGCTCCGCGCGGCGACAGATGGAGCCACAGTTTCGTTGCAGAAGTCAAGTGACACCAGCCCCGTTGTAAAAGTTACGGCCACGGTGCCATCATCGGGTAAGGCGGCCGTGCCACAGTATGTAGTTGTCACTGCACCAGATCTGCGTTTCTTCAGGCAGCATACACTCTTAAAAAAAGGTAGTGCGACTCACTAACTTTTGAGGCAATAAATCAATTTCACAGCATTTTTCTACTTAAGTAGTAACAGAAAGTAGTAGACCACAGACATTTACTAGTAAGTAGCATGGCTTTATTTAAGAGTGTGCGGCCACTTTTTTCGACATACTTAGTTACATATTTCGTTGTTTAAATTAACGTTTAGGCCAAGTCACAATGCATTGCAGATAGCATTTGTTGCAGAAGATTATATAAAATAGCAACATACTGTGAATTATGCATTAATGCTCGTCAAGAAAACACAGTTCAGAATGTATTTAAAGCTAAGGTACATGAGTATTCGCACATTTGGCTTATTTTCACAATCATAACCATAAAACACGACCTTAAACTTTTTTGCGAGAGGGTAAGTGGGTTGATCATACATCCCTGCTTATATATATTTATATCATGAATTTCTTCTACGGATCTCGTGCTTTGCATGCGTTGAGAAATGACAGACGACCGTGCGAGAATGTTGATTACTTCCAACGTCCTCCCCGCCATCGTCTTTGCACATGGGAGTAATATTATGCTTTCTTGTGCTTCCTGGAAGCCCCCAGTCATGAGGGGAGTAAAACATCAACGTTCACGCATGAAAGCGAATATTCAAAATTCGCTCGAACAAAAGAAGTTTACTCTGACTGTGGGTTATTTCCGCATACCGTGACAGCGGGCAGCGCGTTGCGTCTGTTGCCCACACGCCAAGTCCCAATTCTCACATTGAACGTCCAAATATTGGTTCTTCCTCGATGACATTCCACCTCGTTTTAATTACTGCCGACCTTATACTCTCCATGCGGGGCTGCCGACCACATCGCGCGCTAAGGCTTCTGCTGTCGGTCTCCAGAGCCGTCACGCTCGCATGTTGAGAGCAGCCGCCGCCATGACCGCCGCCCCGCCCCAAATAGGTCTCCACGCGCCGTCCTAGGGGGAGAAGTGCGATAAGAAAGAATAAGCGTTGGAGCTGCGGGGAGAGAGTACAGCGCGTTATCGCTCGTTGGCTTGGGTACGCCCGAGCGGTCCTCCGCGCGAACCCCCGGAGCGTGTGTTTGCGGAGACATGGGCAGGCAGCGCCGGCTGTGACGCCGACACGCTGGCCAGTAACCTTTGCCTCGGGGCGGACAGTGCTGCTGCGCTGATGGGCTTTTCCCTCCGCTCAGTCGCCTACTGTGCGCCGCGGTGTCGTTGTCGCTGACGCCGCGATGGCGAAACATCCGGGCTCGACGGTCCGGGTCATCGGCTCAGGGCCACGGTCCGCGGCAAACACACACACACGCGCAGCAGCGCGAAGGCGCCCCACTCGCTCGCCCGCAGAAATCATGTCTTTCGCTGTCCTTTTTTTTTTGTTACTTTTCCTTTCGAAGAAAACGCGCTCGCGAGGCTTCCTCACCGGCAGCTGCTTCTTGTGAATCGAGACCGAGAGGTCAAAGCAGTCCGGAGGCTCTCTTTTAAGTAGTAACCGAATGACCTCAGTATCGCAATTGGTTATCTCTCGAATCGGTTGCCGCAAAATTTTCTTCCGAATTTTAAGAACAATTAGTGTTACCCGAACTTGCCGCACGCTTCAAGTGCTTTCTCTCTTCCCTCATGCAGTCAAGCGCGCTATATCTGTACAGGAGGAGCAAGGAGGAATGAAGATTATGTCAGTGAACGTCATCATGACCTTGGGCGTGCATGATGATACGCGATCGCTCGTTCCCATTGTGATTTCTAAGCATGCTAGTGTGATTACTGTGTAATGTTAGCAGACTATGGAGAGTGGTACCGGCACGTAGTGGCGGTATAATGTACATACACTGTAGATTCAAAAGGCACATCTGGTCGGAATGTCGTTTTTGACTTACATCGTGGCTTCAAGTCAAAAGCCTCCTATATGCTTGTTACGTCAAATAACGGGCGTCGGCAGCGCCAGAGAGATTGAGCGCAGGTCTTTGTAACATAAGAGCGTGCCTGAAAAAAAAAGTAGGTACATCGCGCTGCACTTGTTGCCTCTTCTAGCCGCGCATGACGGTAAGATTTGGCTGAGCTGGTCATATATAAGTGTCTGCCCTCCATAGTACGTGTTTTTTTTTTTTCAACAAGCCCGAAGGGTGTTCTACGACCCCTTTCAGTAAGGCGCGATATGTGTTGCGTAGCACGGCCTCCGAAATCCCACCGCTGCCACCACTGTTGAGAAGCCACCTCCGAAATCCCGCCGCTGACCTCCACTGTTGAGAAAAGACGGACCGATCCCGCCGAAGCCACCACTGTTGCGAAAGACGGCGACGCCAACACGGTGCCGAAGGCGCCACTGCTTTCAACTCCGCCGGGAAGGTCACCAGCCGTTTGGTAGCGTATGTTTATCAGCTCGCGACTGCTTCTGCGCAGAGCTGATAAGACGAGCGGACGAGACGACGGTGAGTTAAACAAGGTTTATGTACAGCATATTTACAGAGGCGTTACAATTTCGGCACTGGGGCCGACAGAGACTCGAAGAGCCGAGCTCTTCTCTCTAACACATAGGTCAGTCTTTCGCCTAAGACCGCTGACTCACACACATGTCGGCACTCCGACACGGGGACGCCTCTCACATAGGACCGCCGATCGCGACGCGCCGCAGGGCTTCTTTTATTTACACCGGGTCCAACCAAAATGTCCAATCAGAAGCGCCGCTGGTCGTCCGGGCAGATTCCGCCAATGGGGGTCGCCGCGCCATGCGTCAGACCACCCGACACGCGGCCGCCGGCTCGCTGTCACGTGCGCCCCTGACTCACTGCACTTGGGCCAGAGGGGCGCCGCGCGTGTTCACGCCGTCGAGGTGATCGCGCCAGGCAGACTGCGGGCTGGCCTTGACCCAGATTGCCTTTTTCCGAGGCACGGACGTTTGACGAGGACTCGCTGGCATAACAGCACCCCCGCCGCCAGACAATGCACCGGAAAGACGAGCTGCTTCCACGGGGCTCGGATGTCAGGTGCGCTCGTTCGCCAGGTCCCTCCAGGTTCGCCTCCAGGGCCATGGGGAGAATACAGCTCCAGACTGTTCCGGGAACACATCCCAATTTTGACGACGGATCCCAGCTCCACTGACTTGTCGCCACAACTTGTCGACCAGCTTCACTCGTCTCTTCTGACCATCTTCGGTTTCAGCACTTGTCGATGGTTCTGCAACTTGCTAAGAACGGTTCGACAACAGACAACACACGACACACGCAAGTGCCTTCGGTCACCCGACAGAACACCAGACAAAGTATAATACAACATATACCTATCTACGTGTTTATCGGAATTTTGTTCCCTCTACATCAAGAGGCACATGTGGGACAAAAGACTCTTAAAATGACAACTCAATTTTTTTTTCCCACGTACAACAACGTAACGAATTAGAATACCACAAAGTTGGCCCATTGAGATCACTCTGAACGAGAGCGCTCAGCCCAGGTCGTGATGAGGTCAAAATTTTGCCCCGAATCGCCAGCGAGAAACCGAAAGGTTGAGAAGTTACTAGCTGGAACGCACTGCTCAATGCACCTGCATTAGCGTTTACCTTTCCCTTTTTTTTTTTTTTTTAGCGAACGTCAAAGTTGCGCTGTGGAGCAACATGCTCCACCTCAGTAACCGGCCACTTTTAGGCGACGATACCTATGCGGCACCAAGAGCGGCTCACACTTGCGACGTTGCACAGGGGAACAACGATACGGCTTGCTACTGAGTGACTCCTCACCGCTTAGCTCGATATCGTGTTCGATCACCCTCATGTTTCCGGGGTGGTCCGAAAACACGTCTTCAAACTCGGAACCAATCTTTCTCAGGTCCTCTTTCTCAGGTCCTCCTTCACTTAAGCTAGGCTCTAGGTTTATCTGCTCCCAAATTACTTTCGATCCCCCTTCGATCACCTCACTAGAACTCAAATTTTCTGCTCCCTCTTCCTCTGGAGCCTTCAACAGCTGATTTACGACCGCTTGATGTTGAACATTGGGTTTCATCAAGTTGTAAATTTTCTTCTGCCGCCTTCCTACTTGCACCTCACAAGTTGTATCGCAAGGCTTCGATAATACTGTGGCGGGCCCTTCCCAATCAACCTCAAGCTTGTTCCTTTTGGGTGGCTGCAGCCGCATTACCTGATTATCAACTTCAAAAGCGCGCTTCTTCCCCGATTTCTCGTAGTGCTCCTTCGACAGCACTTTTGCCGCGTTTTTCTGGCTTTCCACGAGCGCTTCAATTTGGCTTTCCCCTAGCGCTTCAATCGAGAGATCCTCACTCTGCCCTCGAATGAGCGTCTCTTGATCAACTCTCGGCAGCTCGCTCCAACTTTCCGCTACAGGCGAGAGCGTTGCAACCCTCTCGCTCTGACTCAATGGCGCCACGTCGTCTCCCCCAGCGCATACCGCGCCGGCCGCTCCCGCGATGGGCCGCTCGCGTGACTGCTCACATGACTCATGCGGAAAATTTCCTTTCTGGGGTTCCGTCGACCCGCCGACAAGGTCACTTGAGAGTTCACCCCATGGAACCAAGTCAAGCTTCCGCGAAAGCTTTCGCGCTTGCGATCGCGTGGGAGCCATGCACGCTAAGTTGGGGAAGAACGATTTGCCCTGCTCTTTGAGAAGCTGCTCCGAGTTGTTGGAGAAAAGATAAGAAAAACGACCATTCAGCGCGGCAGACACAGCCGCTTCGGTGCAAAGCTTACCGAACGGGCCTTCAATGACAACGGTGGCGATTGGTAAGCGAACACTCTGCTCCTCGGCGACTTGCCTGATCCACGCGCATTCTCCTGTGAAGTCATCCGGAGACACCAATGAAGGATGGACAACGTCCATGGTTGCCGCTGAGTCTCTAAGTGCTCGGCACGTTTTCTTATTCACCCTAATTTCTTGGAGATACGGCTCCAACAACCGAATGTTTTTTTCTGATTCTCGGATCGTTGCGAAGGCAAACTTTTCCTGACAGTTTCTAGCGATGTGCCCTTCCTTTTTACAGTTGTAGCAGATTAGCGGCTTCCGTTTGTTTTCCGATTCAAATGCCTGTGTGGTAGAAACCTCACTCGATTTCTCCGCTTCTGTTTGCCCTTCCCCTACACTGTCCTTCGTAAGAGACGGGTCCTTTTTGAAATTACAGTGCGGAACGGGTTTCCGTTGATCAGGTTTCCTTGAAAAGCCCTCTTTTCTCTCCTCCTTTTCAACGCGCACTGCCCTGCTGTGCAACTTTCGGCGAGTATAATACTCCTCAGCTAACTCAGCTGCCTTATTTAACTGTACTTCCCCAAGTCTGTCCTGCAGCCAAAGTCTGACATTATCCTCGATGCAGCGGTAGAATTGCTCCAATGCAACGCATTCCACCACTTTATCGCGGTCGTCATAAACACCTTCGCCCTTAAGCCATTCAATCAAATCGGCTTTAAGACGAAACGCGAAGTCAACGTGTGACTCATTCCCCTTTTCAGCATACCGGAACCTTTGCCTGAAAGCCTCAGGTGACAACTTATAACGTCTCAAGAGCACTTCCTTAACCTCGTCATAGCTCTCAAACGCTTCCCTAGACAAGCAAGTTATCGCGTCGGACACTTCGCCGGGAAGAAGAGCTAACAGGTTCTGCGCCCAAAGAGACCGCTCCAAAGCATTTCGCTCACAGACGTGTTCAAACTTGACGAGATACTTCGCCATGTCCTCGCCTACTACGAACGGTGGCAGTTGATCCCGAATTCTAATACTGCTGACCTGAATCGTCGGAGAAGCTGCGCTAGGCGCCTGCGAACACTGTAGGATTGCCAATTCTAGTCGTTTCATCTCAAGGCGCTCCTGTCTCTCGGCCTCCTCGCGCTCGCGACGTTCGCGCCTTTCAGCTTCTTCACGTTCGCGAGCTTCTCGCCTTTCAACCTCTTCACGTTCGCGAGCTTCGCGCCTTTCTTCACGTTCGCGAGCTTCGCGCCTTTCAGCCTCCTCACGTTCGCGAGCTTCTACTTCTCGCCTTTCAGCCTCCTCACGGCGTGCTTTGATATCCACCCAGGCCTCATCGACTTCCTCAGCCGACACTCCCTCATCCTTCATGATCTCAAGGATCGCTTGCTTTCGTTTCGCACGGCCCAAAGTAATGCCGAGTTCCTCACAAATTTCGATGAGTTCCTTCACTTTAAGGTTCTCCATCGTTCACACTAGCCTCTTGCTGTTTGCCCCTGTTAAGAATCTACTTGCCGTACCCACTATAAGCCTACTAGCAAGACGCGCAAGCAATTTTTCACACTCCCGTGTTTACCCCCTCCGCATTAACTTTGGTTTCAAAGCGCTTCGACTTGGCTTGAAACTATCAAAGCTCACTTCAATGCTTCACACAGCCCTTCTCTAAACTACTACAACCTGAGCTAGAGTAGTCTGGTGAACTGAGGGGAAAACATCAGGCACTCACCGCATCGATGTCGCTGACGCCGGCCGATCCCGCAGCTGCCAACCACTGTTGCGTAGCACGGCCTCCGAAATCCCACCGCTGCCACCACTGTTGAGAAGCCACCTCCGAAATCCCGCCGCTGACCTCCACTGTTGAGAAAAGACGGACCGATCCCGCCGAAGCCACCACTGTTGCGAAAGACGGCGACGCCAACACGGTGCCGAAGGCGCCACTGCTTTCAACTCCGCCGGGAAGGTCACCAGCCGTTTGGTAGCGTATGTTTATCAGCTCGCGACTGCTTCTGCGCAGAGCTGATAAGACGAGCGGACGAGACGACGGTGAGTTAAACAAGGTTTATGTACAGCATATTTACAGAGGCGTTACAATTTCGGCACTGGGGCCGACAGAGACTCGAAGAGCCGAGCTCTTCTCTCTAACACATAGGTCAGTCTTTCGCCTAAGACCGCTGACTCACACACATGTCGGCACTCCGACACGGGGACGCCTCTCACATAGGACCGCCGATCGCGACGCGCCGCAGGGCTTCTTTTATTTACACCGGGTCCAACCAAAATGTCCAATCAGAAGCGCCGCTGGTCGTCCGGGCAGATTCCGCCAATGGGGGTCGCCGCGCCATGCGTCAGACCACCCGACACGCGGCCGCCAGCTCGCTGTCACGTGCGCCGCTGACTCACTGCACTTGGGCCAGAGGGGCGCCGCGCGTGTTCACGCCGTCGAGGTGATCGCGCCAGGCAGACTGCGGGCTGGCCTTGACCCAGATTGCCTTTTTCCGAGGCACGGACGTTTGACGAGGACTCGCTGGCATAACATATGCGATTGAATATCTAACGCCAACGGAAGCGCATGAGAAGGAAATATAAGAATATCAGAAAATTTACATTCCAAAAACATGATATTGCGTTGAGGGACGCCTTAGTGGAGGGCTCCGAAAATTTCGACCATCTGGTGTTCTTTGGCGTGTACTGAAATTGGGCGTCTAGCGTACGCAGGCCTCCATCATTTGGCCCACAACGAAATGCGACCGCCGTGGCCGGGATCAAACCCGCACCTTTCGGATCAGCAGCATAGCGCCGTAACCGACGTACCAGCGAGGCGGGCAAAAAGAAAAACAAAAGGAAAAGAAAAGAAGGGGGGAAATAGAAACGAGCTAATAGAAAAAAGAGAAATGAAAAGAAGGAAAGAAAGAAAGAATGCATGTGACAACACCAACATGCCAAACACTGATCGGAGTTGCACGCCCCAACCATATATCGCTCACTGGAGACGCAAGATTGATTTGTATACATCGTATTACTGCGCATAATTTGCGCAGCACAATATTTCACCAGCTTCCCATAAAAAAATATTTACTCGCATATTTCGCGCTCTCTGACCCGCCCAAGCCAGGTCCCTGGCGCTGTTGAGAACGACGGGCCGATCCCGCCGAAGCCACCACTGTTGCGAAAGACGGCGACGCCAACACGGCCCCGGAGGCGCCACTGCTTTCAACTCCGCCGGGAAGGTCACCAGCCGTTTGGTAGCGTATGTTTATCAGCTCGCGACTGCTTCTGCGCAGAGCTGATGAGACGAGCGGACGAGACGACGGTGAGTTAAACAAGGTTTATGTACAGCATATTTACAGAGGCGTTACAATTTCGGCACTGGGGCCGACAGAGACTCGAAGAGCCGAGCTCTTCTCTCTAACACATAGGTCAGTCTTTCGCCTAAGACCGCTGACTCACACACATGTCGGCACTCCGACACGGGGACGCCTCTCACATAGGACCGCCGATCGCGACGCGCCGCAGGGCTTCTTTTATTTACACCGGGTCCAACCAAAATGTCCAATCAGAAGCGCCGCTGGTCGTCAGTGCAGATTCCGCCAATGGGGCCGCCGCGCCATGCGTCAGACCACCTGACACGAGGACGCCAGCTCGCTGTCACGTGCGCAACTGACTCACTGCACGTGGGCCAGAGGAGCGCCGCGCGTGTTCACGCCGTCGAGGTGATCGCGCCAGGCAGACTGCGGGCTGGCCTTGACCCAGATTGCCTTTTTCAGAGGCACGGTCGTTTGACGAGGACTCGCTGGCATAACAGCACCCCCGCCGCCAGACAATGCACCGGAAAGACGAGCTGCTTCCACGGGGCTCGGATGTCAGGTGCGCTCGTTCGCCAGGTCCCTCCAGGTTCGCCTCCAGGGCCATGGGGAGAATACAGCTCCAGACTGTTCCGGGAACACATCCCATTTTTGACGACGGATCCCAGCTCCACTGGCTTGTCGCCACAACTTGCTGACCAGCTTCACTCGTCTCTTCTGACCATCTTCGGTTTCAGCACTTGTCGATGGTTCTGCAACCTGCCAAGAACGGATCGACAACAGACAACACACGACACACGCAAGTGCCCTCGGTCACCCGACAGAACACCAGACAAAGTATAGTACAACATATACCTATCTACGTGTCTATCGGAATTTTGTTCCCTCTACATCAAGAGGCACCTGTGGGACACAAGACTCTTAAAATGACAACTCAATATTTTTTTTCCCACGTACACCAACGTAACGAATTAGAATACCACAAAGTTGGCCCCTTGAGATCACTCTGAACGAGAGCGCTCAGCCCAGGTCGTGATGAGGTCAAAATTTTGCCCCGAATCGCCAGCAAGAAACCGAAAGGTTGAGAAGGTACTAACTAAACGCACTGCTCAATGCACCTGCATTAACGTTTACCTTTCTTTTTTTTTCTCTTTAGCGAACGTCAAAGTTGCGCTGTGGAGCAACATGCTCCACCTCAGTAACCGGCCACTTTTAGGCGACGATACCTATGCGGCACCAAGAGCGGCTCACACTTGCGACGTTGCACAAGGGAACAACGATACGGCTTGCTACGGATTGACTCCTCACCGCTTAGCTCGATATCGTGTTCGATCACCGTCGTGTCTCCGGGACGGTCCGACAACACATACCCAAACTCGGAAACAATCTTTCTCAGGTCCTCTTTCTCAGGTCCTCCTTCACTTAAGCTAGGCGCTAGGTTTATCTGCTCCCGGATTACTTTCGGTCCCCCTTCGATCACCTCACTAGAACTCAAATTTTCTGCTTCCTCTTCCTCTGAAGCCTTCAACAGCTGATTTACGACCGCTTGATGTGTAACATTGGGTTTCATCAAGTTGTAAATTTTGTTCTGCCGCCTTCCTACTTGCACCTCATAATTTGTATCGCAAGGCTTCGATAATACTTTGGCGGGCCCTTCCCAATCAACCTCAAGCTTGTTCCTTTTGGATGGCTGCAGCCGCATTACCTGATTATCAACTTCAAAAGCGCGCTTCTTCCCCGATTTCTCGTAGTGCTCCTTCGACAGCACTTTTGCCGCGTTTTTCTGGCTTTCCACGAGCGCTTCAATTTGGCTTTCCACTAGCGCTTCAATCGAGAGATCCTCACTGTGCCCTCGAATGAGCGTCTCTCGATCAACTCTCGGCAGCTCGCTCCCACTTTCCGCTACAGGCGAGAGCGTTGCAACCCTCTCGCTCTGACTCAATGGCGCCACGTCGTCTCCCCCAGCGCATACCGCGCCGGCCGCTCCCGTGACGGGCCGCTCGCGTGACTGCTCACATGACTCATGCGGAAAATTTCCTTTCTGGGGTTCCGTCGACCCGCCGACAAGGTCACTTGAGAGTTCACCGCATGGAACCAAGTCAAGCTTCCGCGAAAGCTTTCGCGCTTGCGATCGCGTGGGAGCCATGCACGCTAAGTTGGGGAAGAACGATTTGCCCTGCTCTTTGAGAAGCTGCTCCGAGTTGTTGGAGAAAAGATAAGAAAAACGACCATTCAGCGCGGCAGACACAGCCGCTTCGGTGCAAAGCTTACCGAACGGGCCTTCAATGACAACGGTGGCGATTGGTAAGCGAACACTCTGCTCCTCGGCGACTTGCCTGATCCACGTGCATTCTCCTGTGAAGTCATCCGGAGACACCAATGAAGGATGGACAACGTCCATGGTTGCCGCTGAGTCTCTAAGTGCTCGGCACGTTTTCTCATTGACCCTAATTTCTTGGAGATACGGCTCCAACAACCGCATGTTTTTTTCTGATTCTCGGATCGTTGCGAAGGCAAACTTTTCCTGACAGTTTCTCGCGATGTGCCCTTCCTTTTTACAGTTGTAGCAGATTAGCGGCTTCCGTTTGTTTTCCGGTTCTGATGCCTGTGTGGTAGAAACCTCACTCGATTTCTCCGCTTCTGTTTGCCCTTCCCCTACACTGTCCTTCGTAAGAGACGGGTCCTTCTTGAAATTACGGTGCGGAGCGGGTTTCCGTTGATCAGGTTTCCTTGAAAAGCCCTCTTTCCTTTCATCCTTTTCAACGCGCGCTGCCCTGCTATGCAACTTTCGGCGAGTATAATACTCCTCAGCTAACTCAGCTGCCTTGTTTAACTGTACGTCCCCAAGTCTGTCCTGCAGCCAAAGTTTGACATCCTCCTCGATGCAGCGGTAGAATTGCTCCAGTGCAACGCATTCCACCACTTTATCGCGGTCGTCATAAACACCTTCGCCCTTGAGCCATTCAATCAAATCGGCTTTAAGACGAAACGCGAAGTCAACGTGTGACTCATTCCCCTTTCTAGCATACCGGAACCTTTGCCTGAAAGCCTCGGGTGACAATTTATAACGTCTTAAGAGCACTTCCTTAACCTCGTCATAGCTCTCAAACGCTTCCCTCGACAAGCAAGTTATCGCGTCGGACACTTCGCCGGGAAGAAGAGCTAACAGGTTCCGCGCCCAAAGACACCGCTCCAAAGCGTTTCGCTCACAGACGTGTTCAAACTTGACGAGATACTTCGCCATGTCCTCGCCTACTACGAACGGTGGCAGTTGGTCCCGAATTCTAAAACCGCTGACCTGAATCGTCGGAGAAGCTACACTAGGCGCCTGCGAACACTGTAGGATTGCCAATTCTAGTCGTTTCAACTCGAGACGCTCCTGTCTCTCGGCCTCCTCGCGTCGTTCGCGCCTTTCAGCTTCTTCACGGTCGCGAGCTTCGCGCCTTTCAGCTTCTTCACGTTCGCGAGCTTCGCGCCTTTCAGCTTCTTCACGTTCGCGAGCTTCTACTTCTCGTCTTTCAGCCTCCTCACGGCGTGCTTTGATATCCACCCAGGCCTCATCGACTTCCTCAGCCGACACTCCCTCATCCTTCATGATCTCAAGGATCGCTTGCTTTCGTTTCGCACGGCCCAAAGTAATGCCGAGTTCCTCACAAATTTCGATGAGTTCCTTCACTTTAAGGTTCTCCATCGTTCACACTAGCCTCTTGCTGTTTGCCCCTGTTAAGAATCTACTTGCCGTACCCACTATAAGGCTACTAGCAAGACGCGCAAGCAATTTTTCACACTCCCGTGTTTACCCCCTCCGCATTAACTTTGGTTTCAAAGCGCTTCGACTTGGCTTGAAACGATCAAAGCTCACTTCAATGCTTCACACAGCCCTTCTCTAAACTACTACAACCTGAGCTAGAGTAGTCTGGTGAACTGAGGGGAAAACATCAGGCACTCACCGCATCGATGTCGCTGACGCCGGCCGATCCCGCAGCTGCCAACCACTGTTGAGAACGACGGGCCGATCCCGCCGAAGCCACCACTGTTGCGAAAGACGGCGACGCCAACACGGCCCCGGAGGCGCCACTGCTTTCAACTCCGGCGGGAAGGTCACCAGCCGTTTGGTAGCGTATGTTTCTCAGCTCGCGACTGCTTCTGCGCAGAGCTGATGAGACGAGCGGACGAGACGACGGTGAGTTAAACAAGGTTTATGTACAGCATATTTACAGAGGCGTTACAATTTCGGCACTGGGGCCGACAGAGACTCGAAGAGCCGAGCTCTTCTCTCTAACACATAGGTCAGTCTTTCGCCTAAGACCGCTGACTCACACACATGTCGGCACTCCGACACGGGGACGCCTCTCACATAGGACCGCCGATCGCGACGCGCCGCAGGGCTTCTTTTATTTACACCGGGTCCAACCAAAATGTCCAATCAGAAGCGCCGCTGGTCGTCAGTGCAGATTCCGCCAATGGGGCCGCCGCGCCATGCGTCAGACCACCTGACACGAGGACGCCAGCTCGCTGTCACGTGCGCAACTGACTCACTGCACGTGGGCCAGAGGAGCGCCGCGCGTGTTCACGCCGTCGAGGTGATCGCGCCAGGCAGACTGCGGGCTGGCCTTGACCCAGATTGCCTTTTTCAGAGGCACGGTCGTTTGACGAGGACTCGCTGGCATAACAGCGCGCACACCTTTGGCCATTTCGATGCCTCGGCTGGGTGCGCGCGTGGACGAGCGCAGTCAAACAGGCTGCGAGGGCGAAGTCCCTTCTTATGAGGACTTCCTCCGAACTAGGGGCCCTAGAATACCGCACCCGAACGCAAACCTGTTAACGGGTCACCAGAAATGCTCGAGCGTTTGCCTCCCCCTATCTCCCAATCTCTACCACTGCGATAATGGCGAGAATGCATGCTACATGGCGTCACGGCACGGACAACTTTCTGCATCTGAGGCGTGCGAAAGCCTGTCGTGCCAACTGTTCCCCTCGTTCTCTGCCTCCTCGCTGCAACGCACGCTTGGTCGATTTCGGAAGTTTAGGTTTCGCTATCCCGTCGATTCGTTTTGACGGTTCCCTTGCGATGTGCTACAGTTTTTATACATACGGCGAAACTGAAGCTCACTGTTGTAAATTCCGCCGAACAAAACGGGAAGCGTGCCGTCGCAAAGCACGGCAAAGGGACGTACTTTAAAGTGCCAACCACTGGCACGCGTATGCTCGCGTCTACGCGTCAAAAGCGTCAAATGCGCCTCTCGGCGTCGGCGTCGGAGGGGCATACGCGAGGAGGCGCGAGGGATCAAGCCGGGCTTGATATTTTTGCCACGCGTACGCTACGTCACCAAGCGTACAGCAGTGCCAACCAACCAGGGGCCACGTGCCAACCAACCAGAGGCTGCGATGACTCCGAATGCTGTCTGTGCCTAATGGCCGCCGCTTCGAAGGCACGGCTGAGTGCTGAAAGCAAGTACGGAAACTACTCCAAACATTCCTGAATGAAACTTTCGTAATCTAGAATGACAACGACACGACGAACGACTGTGAGTGCTACCAGCGTGACGTGGTTTCGTGCCGAGTTAGAGCGACGCCGACAAATCCAGCGAATTCCGGCCGGCTAGCTTGCGCCGGTCCTGAGTGCGATCGTCGGCCGAGCGAAAACATCGTACAGACTACTGGAGGATATCGGCGTTCCTGTGCTTTTATCTGTGATTTTCTGTGCTGAAAACGAGTGTAAACAGACTTCAGAGGTTTGAAGCTCTCAGCGTGAGCCCTCGCCTACCGCGGAGGCAATTCAGAGCGGTGTCATCTGCATCCAGCGCAGGCCTCTACCGTCTAGTTCGTATGAACCAGACATGCGAAAAACATCGGCTGAACATATGCGACGCCCGAAACATCGCGTAGTGCATACTGTTGCGCCTTTGGGTAGCGTGGTGCGGACTCGGGCCATCCGAGTCCCCGGAGAGGACGAGTAGAGAAGCCGGAGAAGGAGAAAAAAAAATGTTTATATACAGTATTTACATGGTAGCGTGGTACAACATGAAAAGAGAATCACACCCGAGCGCCTCTGCGCTAGCGTTTTTATACATCGTCCGCCTTCCCAAGATCCCTTGCAAAGAAAATTTATGCGCAGGATACTCCAATGAGATCGTCGTCTTCCTCTCCGTCCCCGAAGAGGGAAAGCCAAACACCGCCTCCCTCTGAACCTAGGAAAGGGGCAAGACATGCCCAGTTCGCTGTTTGGTGAGGGAGACCCCACGCGCCAGCGTGGCACCACAGTGAGATGACGTGGAATCCCATGCGCAAAGTCGCTCCCTGATGCAGCCAGGTTGACTCAAGCAAGGCAGAATACCCCGTACAGCTGCTGGGTCGACGCTGCTTCGGAGTGTTGCTCTCGGCGGCTGACAAAAGCTTGGCCAACGACTTTTGTGTCAAGAGGAGCCGGCGACGTGGTTTTTCCAGATTGTCCGCGTCCGTCGCCGTCCCGGTGCAGGGTTGACTCATCAACAGCTGCCAGGTGCCAGCAGGCCGCGAAGACCACGTGGAACTTGGGCGAGGCACAACAGCACCCCCGCCGCCAGATGATACATCGGGAGGTCGAGTTGTTCCATGCAGCTCGGCCGGGTCGATGTCGGCGACGTTCCGGCAAGGCTCTTGCTTTCTCGAAGGGCCTGGTCAAACTGGAATGCTCCAAGAGCTGGCCTCTGCGCCCCGCTTCGGTGAAAAGTGGGTGACAAGCTCCAAGAAACGACCTTTGTCAGCCACACACAATGCGACAAGCACCGCGTGCACGCCACTCTCATCGCCAGGCCTCCGATTTTACAAAGCAAACATCTTATCTTAATAACTTAAGCTCAAGGAAACAATGTGCATACCAATCGGGACAAGTGTCCAGTAACTCTTTCATACGTAACTCCATTTGGAATTGAGATAACATTATAATCAAGCTAAACAAGCAAACTGTAGAGCTCGGGACAACGAGGGAGTCAGTGAAAAATTTCTCTACGCCCTCACTGTAACACATTGAAAAAAAAAGTACACATAAACTAGGTAAAGGTAAACAAAAAAATCAAACAAACCTTCCGCGTCTTTTGACGAGTCAAAACGCTCGACTTAGGGCGTCTGCATTTGTATGAAGGCCACCTCTCTTGTAGCGCACCTCGAAATTGTGCTGCTGCAGTGCTATGCTCCATCTGAGCAAACGACCATTCTTAGGTGACATTGGTGTAACCAGGTTAGTGGAGAGTGATCAGTTTCTATAATAAACTTAGAGCCAGCAACATAGCAGCCTAGTTTTCGTACGGCCCAAACAATGCAAGCACATTCTTTTTCCGAAGTGCTATAAGCCTCTTCCCTGCTGCTCAATTTGCGACTCAAATACAAAACCGGCCGCTCCTCTCCACTCTGGTCCGTCTGACATAGCACTGCTCTTAAACCGCGTTCGCTTGCATCACACTGAATAGTGAAAGGTTTTGCAAAATCCGGTGCCCTCAAGACGGGTTTCTCACTCAATGCGTGCTTCAGCTTCTGAAAAGCGTCTTCCTTTTTAGAGTCCCATTGAATGTTCACAGGTTCGGTCTTGCGTAAACTATCTGTCAAAGGGCTGGCAATCTCGGAGTAATTCGGGACGTAATGCTGATAGTAACCTGTGAGGCCGAGGAATGCTCTCATCTCGGTCTTAGTGCTGGGACGACGATAACCGACCACCGCGGCTACCTTGAGTTCGGACGGTCGACGACGCCCATTTCCTACAATGTGCCCTAAATAGCTTACTTCAGCACAGCCCAAATGACATTTCTCTCTCTTTACCGTAAGACCTGCATTTTTGACCCGTTCCAAAACCATCCGAAGGTGTTCAACATGGTCTTCCCATTTGTCCGAAAATATCGCCACATCGTCTAGGTAAGGCAGCGCAAATTTCTCGAGCCCGTGGAGAACCTTATCCATCAGGCGGCTGAAACAATACGGCGCGTTCTTGAGCCCAAAGCTCATCATCAAAGGACGAAAAGTGCCCAGGGGTGAGATAAAAGCAGCGTATCGACTCGCGCGCTCTGTCAAAGGGACCTGCCAATACCCCCTAACAAGGTCTAACGTAGAAATGTATTTCGCCTTAGACACTGTCTCTACCCTCTCTTCAATGTTAGGAATAGGGTAAGTCTGGTCGACTGTTACAGAGTTCAGGCGGCGATAGTCCACGCATGGCCTTGGATCACGGCCCGGAATCTCAACCAAAATCAAAGGCGAGGTGAAATCACTGTCTGCTTCGATGATAACACCTAGGTCGATCATGCGGCGAATTTCGGCCTCTAGTATCTCTCTCTGTCTAGGTGACACCCGATACGGCTTACAGCTGATCGGCTTGTTAACCGTCAGCTCAATGTCGTGCTTAATCACATCCGTTTTGCCTGGCTTCTCGGAGAAAACGGTAGCGAATTCCTGTACTAAAAGCTCTAAATCTTCCTCTTGAGCCTTACTTAGGGTGTTCCCTGTGTCTACCCTATCGGACAATGTGCTGCTGACCGTGCCATCGGAAAGACAAAGGATTTCCGCGCCCTCATCCTCAGGAACATTGAGTGCAAGGTTTACTACTGCTTTTCGTCGCATGTAGGGTTTCATTAGGTTACTGTGATACACTTTGGGGCATTTCCGGCCCCACTTTACCTCGTAGTTGGTGTCTGAAAGCACTGACAACACTGTCGCTGGTCCCTCCCATTGTACGTCCAGCTTGTTTTTTCTTGAAGGGCACAACAGCATCACCTCATCGCCCACTCTAAAGACTCGCTTTCGAGCTGACTTATCGTAACGGGCCTTGGAAAGCGCCTGTGCTGCGCGCATGTTGCTCTCCACCACTTCGCGTGTAGTCCCCAGTCGCCCCAATAAATCCAGTACATAGGAAACTACATTAGGGTCCTCCCCATATCCAGTCCATGACTCTCGTATTAAGTGCAGCGGACCTCTCAAGTTCCTGCCGTAGACAAGTTCAGCCGGACTAAAACCCGTACTCTCGTGTGGGGCCGACCTCAGAGAAAACATCGCAGCTGGTATACACCCCTCCCAGTCACTTTTATGCTCAAAGCACAAAGCTCGCAAAACGCGTTTCATGACCGAGTGCATGCGTTCCACAGGGTTCGACTGTGGATGGTGAATAGAGCTATGCGCGATTTTTATCCCGCAGCGTTCTAGGAATGTAGTCGTAAGGCAGCTTGTGAACACACTTCCGTTGTCACACTGTATCTCCGAGGGAAAACCCACCCGAGAAAAAATAGACAACAATGCGTCCACCACGCATACTGAACTCAACTCTTTCAGTGCGATTGCCTCCGGGAACTTGGTGGCAACGCACAGCGCGGTCAGGACGTACCGATATCCTGATTTAGATGGAGGCAGAGGCCCCACGATGTCAATCACGAGCCGACGGAAGGGTTCTGTGACTATTGGCACTAGTTTCATTGGTGCCTTCCATTTGTCTGTTGATTTTCCTATCCGCTGACAAGTGTCGCATCCACGGACAAACATCTCTACATCCTTCCAGCACCCGGGCCAGTAGAACTCCTGAGCCAGCTTAGCTTTCGTTTTCTTTATACCTAAGTGGCCCGCCCAGGCGTTGCTGTGGGCCAGGTCGAGAATGTTCCGCCGGTATTTTAGTGGAACTACCACTTGGTTGTAGACCCGCCCTTTAGCGTTCTCATACCTGCGATGCAACACCTCGTTTTGGGTGTAGAACGAAACGTTCTTCCTAGAGTTACCTTCCTTATGTATGGCATCTAGCAGCATAGAGAGTGCGAGATCCGCCTTTTGATCGACCACTAGCGTTGCACGGTCGGTTCTGGCTAGCTGACACCAACTGGTGGACGCGGGTGTTAACACCGAGCCTGTCACCAAGTCCTCGTTTTCGGGCGTTAGAGATATTTCCTCGCTGTTGTCGACCATAGCCCCAGTTTCCGTCTCGACAACTCGCATGGCAGACTCATTTTCCGTCGCAACTACCTCAGGTTTTCCTACACTGCCCTCGGACGTCTGTTCCCCAGAGGGTGAGCTGCTCAGCTGTTGCGTCAGCTCGCGCGCCTTCGAACGGGTAAGGGCCATGCAAGCTATTTCGGTGGCAAATGATTCTCCACGTGTTTTTAACATTTCCTCAGACTTATTTGAAAATAGGTAAGGGAAGTGCTCCGGGAGGTTGGCTGAAATTGCTGCTTCCGTACACAATTGGCCGAAAGGGCCCTCGATTACAACCCTCGCTATCGGTAGGCAGACGCTTTGCTTTTCTGCCACTTGCCGAATCCAGGCACACTCTCCTATATAGTCTTCGGAAGATACGCAACTTGGATGCGCTACATCCATTGTGGCCGCCGAGTCCCTCAATACCCTACACATTCGGCCGTTCACTGAGAGTGTCCTCATGTAAGGCTTCAACAGCTTTAAGCTATCCTCTGACTCCTGAATTGTGGCAAATGCCATGTGCCTCTTACAGCTCCTGGCCATGTGGCCCTTTTCTCCGCAGCTGTAGCAAACAACTGGCTTCCGCGCTTCTAACGCATGCGCTATGTCACCAGGCGCCTTTGAACCTGATGAAGGTGCCGCCTTAGTCCCCTCACTGTCCTTTCCCTGCTGATTGTCTAATAACTTGGAATTTTCGGGTTTCCAGTTATTTCTTGCAAACCTCTTGCGTCCCTGGTTTCCCGACCAGCTTTCTACCTTTTCATTTTTTTCCGAAGTTCGTGGTGTATTGCGGAGACTACGGCGTGAGCAGTAATCTTCGGCGAGTTCTGCTGCCCTGTTCATGTCTACGTCTTTCATCCTATCCTGCACCCAAAGCCTTACCTCCTCGGGAATTCCCCGGTAAAACTGCTCAAGTACCATCAACTCAATGACCTTGTCATGGTTGCCATAGACTTGCGCGCTTTTGAGCCACTCTTCAAAGTTGGCTCTAATTTGGTAGGCATAGTCTGAATGAGATTCGTTGCCCCTCTTAGAGTGCCTGAACCGCAGGCGGAAAGCCTCTGTCGATAGGCGACATTTTCGTAGCAATGCAGCCTTTACCCTGTCATACACCTCGGAGTCCTCTTTATTCATTCTTGCGATAACATCGGACACTTCGCCTGGTAGTACGCATATCAGTTTTTGTGGCCAAGTCTCCCTACTAAACCCTGCATTTTCGCATGCTCGCTCAAAATGCACGAGGTATAATGCAATGTCGTCACCCGCCTTGAAGGTGTGGATTAGATCCTTTATCTTTGATTCTCCACCCCCTGAATTTTGATTTCCCACGGACATACGAAGCTCCAGTTCTTTCAGACGGATTTCATGTTCTTTATCCTCGCGATCCCTCCTTATTTCCTCCTCTCTTTGTTCACGGGCTAAGCGCTCACGCTCCTCTTTCTTTGCCAAAATGGTTTCTCTGGCCTCAATGGCCTCTTCTAAACTCACTTCCTCTTTTCCCAAGTGCTCCAAAATTTGTTGTTTTCTTTTAACCGAGCCGACCGAAATATTCAGCTCCTGACAAATTTCGAGGAGTTCTTGGACCTTAAACTTCTCCATCTTAGATATGCACACCGTTTCTCTTCTAAGGTAATTTTGCCCACGAGCCACCCAATTCTTGGTCTGCGAATCAAAATTTACCAAAATCACCCTACCACGTTACCGACCATCTGCGCTAACGAGTCTGGCGAAAAGAAGAGCAAACACGCGGCACTCACCACTTCGATGCAGCCGACGCAGGCGAATCCCATAAGCTGCCAGCCACTGTTGCGCCTTTGGGTAGCGTGGTGCGGACTCGGGCCATCCGAGTCCCCGGAGAGGACGAGTAGAGAAGCCGGAGAAGGAGAAAAAAATGTTTATATACAGTATTTACATGGTAGCGTGGTACAACATGAAAAGAGAATCACACCCGAGCGCCTCTGCGCTAGCGTTTTTATACATCGTCCGCCTTCCCAAGATCCCTTGCAAAGAAAATTTATGCGCAGGATACTCCAATGAGATCGTCGTCTTCCTCTCCGTCCCCGAAGAGGGAAAGCCAAACACCGCCTCCCTCTGAACCTAGGAAAGGGGCAAGACATGCCCAGTTCGCTGTTTGGTGAGGGAGACCCCACGCGCCAGCGTGGCACCACAGTGAGATGACGTGGAATCCCATGCGCAAAGTCGCTCCCTGATGCAGCCAGGTTGACTCAAGCAAGGCAGAATACCCCGTACAGCTGCTGGGTCGACGCTGCTTCGGAGTGTTGCTCTCGGCGGCTGACAAAAGCTTGGCCAACGACTTTTGTGTCAAGAGGAGCCGGCGACGTGGTTTTTCCAGATTGTCCGCGTCCGTCGCCGTCCCGGTGCAGGGTTGACTCATCAACAGCTGCCAGGTGCCAGCAGGCCGCGAAGACCACGTGGAACTTGGGCGAGGCACAACAATACGGAGGAGTTTTTATCTGCACTGTGTTTGTTTTCAACATCGGTATTCATCATCGCTAAAGCGAACCTCGCACTAGCCAGCACATTTCGGTTATGTGAAATCGTACGTACTTATACAAGTGTATTCGCGAATTGTATGACGCTGAAACATTCGTTGGCTTCGGTGCAAATTGTTTTCGTGTGTTGCCAAGCTAATGACAAGCGTTGTTGCGGTTGAAAGGAAGGTCGCTGATGGCATCCCACCGCTGCCACCAGTTGTTAAGGTTGAAAGGAAGGTCGCTGATGGCATCCCACCGCTGCCACCAGTTGTTAGGGATGGGGGACTACCCGGTCTCCTGTGGTAACGTGGTGTAACCGGGTGGAGGAAACGAACGCTGACTAGAGGATACAGAAAACGAACATGTTTTATGGCACTATTTACACATATTTACAGAAAAGAAAGGTTAGTGGTTTCACAAACCACGAGCGTGGTGGTTGGACGTTACATAGTTCAGAGCGGCGTCCAGCACTCTGCGGCGTCGTTTTATGCCCTGTCGGGCTCCTCCTTTCCGAGTGGAACACCAATCACACACACACAACAGGTGAGGGGGTCGAGCATGCATGGTCCACGTGAACGTCCAATATTGAGTTGTGAACACTGTACTGCAAGGTGGCGCCAGCAGGGCTCTTCCTCGTCGTGTGTGTGCCGCTAGTCGAGAGTTCCCACGATCCTGACAGCATACATCAAAGGGTCTGCCGCACAGCTCGCCTAATTGGCGGGGTGATTTGCGGTGGCCGCCACGGTCTCTTCCAGGAAGATGCTGTCTTTCTTGTCCTCCCTCGTCGGGGCGTCGTGGCAACACGACGTCTCATCCTCCGGCTAGCAGGGACAATGCCTGGCGGGCACAGGCAGCCGGCCGGTCGTCTACTTGATCGGGGATTAAAGAAGCGCCGCTCCGCCGTCAGCTCTGGCGCCGGTCACGCCAGCTTCCCCGTCGCCCGATGAGTCGCCGAGGTCATCAGTCACCGCTTCTGCTCGAAGAGACGACAAAATGGTTCGAATTTGAAAGACGGGAACTCGCCTTTGCTTGCCGCATGGTCTGGATAGTTGCTCAAATCTTCGACAGCGTCTGTCAGACTGGGCTCCGAAGGGATTGAGAGCCTCCCCAGTATACCGGTTTACGCACAATGGCGTCTGCCCAGACGAATTTCCAGGCCAAACTTAACAGCGTCCGCTGGTTGGTAGCAGTGTGATTTGATTTCGTGTCGGGTACCAGCGACGCTGACACATTCAGCTGTCAGCGGTCTCATGCCCATTCATGCACAAGACAGAAACTCGAACGTGCGTTGTTGTGGTTATCGAAAAAGGAAATTGCATGATTAAGTGTTGCTGGTATTGCCTGCTATTTTACTTCTCACTTGTTCTGCTTCTCTGCCACGCCCAGTAGCACATATGTTGTTTGGTGGTATTATAACACACACACACACACTTAAGTTATAGTTCATTCTGATACTCATAGCTATAAGCATACAATTACGCTTCTCCGTCGTTTTACATTTTATTACAATATAACACGCGTTTTCTTTACAGCTGGACAGATAACTGAAAACCTTGTGAGAAGCACCTGATTTGAAATCAGCTGCACGATGACACGATAGTATGAAGAAAAGTCACCACATGTACTCACAGAATGAAGGAAGGTGCACTAGTACTGTACTGCACTTTGTGTAGAACAAATGCAAAAAGTACCTCATGTGACATATGAAACCTTTCAGAACTGTTCATGTATTTATCTGTTCCTCCAGACTGTAATGAGCTCAAGATATTATTACATGGTTTCGAACATTGAATCTTTATATGTATTTCGAAGGACTGCTTCATTTCTGTTTATTTTTTTAGTATACGCATTAACTTGGACTATATATGCATGAACTTAAGCATATTCAAAATATCAAGATATTCAGTTTAGCTAAGTTGGAAAACTTGCCAAAACTTCTGTACGGTGCTCTGGTACAGTCATATGACCGGTATCTTTCCCATGAAAAATTTTGGGCATGCTTTATTGCTGTCACACCTGTCCCGTTTATTAGGGAGGCGATCGCCGGGCTAATTCCAAGAGCCGAAGTATCGGCCCCCCGAACCGCACCACGAAAGCGTGGACAATTTAGAAGTGGTCCTTTTTGGCGCGCCAGCGGACGCCGGCTGTGGCCCAAAGAACAAGTCAGAGCCGAGAGTTGATAAACAAACAAATTATATTCTCAATAATGGCAGGTCGAAAACAATACGCAAAAATGCACGCTCCACAATAGTTGCATACAATATGTCACCAATCAAACCAATCAATCAACGTACTACACAATACAATCAGCCACACTCAAAACAACGGACACAGACAACAATACGCACTACAATGCAGTCACATGCATTGAACAACCAAGACACTTAAGGACTAAAGAGATAGAAAACCTATTCAGTCCAAAGTCCTTGGAACAAAAGTCTGAATGATACTCTTCCGAGAATCACTCACTCAAAGTCCAGCGTTGATGTCGTTCCGTAGCTCTCGAAGTTTCTCTTCCAGGAAACCTCGCGTCCTCAAATGGCCACTCTCCAAGCTTCAAACTTCTTCGCCGGAACACGTCGGCTTCACACACGCAGCTGTTGCCCGCGTCTTCGCTCGATAGCGGTAAACACACTCTCTTGCCGGTAGCCCGAGTCGTCACCCCTCAGGTGTAAATCCTCTTCGTCTCCGGCCTCGTCCCTACGGACCAAAAACCTTCGCCGACTACACGGCGGAAACCCCTACGCGCTCTGGCGTTAACTTCCGTCTCCTCCTGTTCTGTCACTACGGGCAGAACCTTCGCCGACTCCACGGCGGAATTCCTACGCGCTCTGGCGTTAACTTCCGTCACCTCCTGTTCTGTCACTACGGGCAGAACCTTCGCCGACTACACGGCGGAATTCCTACGCGCTCCGGCGCTAACGTTCCGTCTTCTCCTGATTTCTCGTCTCGGCCGCTCGGTTAAATACCTTGCGCGCGACTTTCCAGATCTTTCTCGTCATTTCGTCGGCGCGATACGCAGCGAAGGCTGGGGAGAGGCGAGACGGTTTGTCTGCCCTCCGCGTCGGATGACTCAGCTCGGTCTGACCCCGCCCCGTTCGTTCGAGAGAAATCGCGGTCTTGCTGGGCCGCAGATGTGGGGTGAGGAGGATCGTCTGCGAAGCCGTGCTTCTGCGGGGAGAGCGCGCGCCCGGGAGCCCTGGATGTTTGCTTTCTTTTTCTTTTCTTTTTACCTCGCGGCGTTTCTGCCGCCCGTTGTCGCAAGGATTTGGCGGCGCGCTCTTGTTTAGCGCTCGTTCTGTGACACTGCCCCCCACTTTAAGAATATTATCTCATAATATTCAAAACCACACAAACGAGCGCGAACAGTCACCACACATTCTCACAGACTGTAACACAATCCGTCGCTCATGACACTTCACATTCACAATATATCACTCAATACAATCGTACATTGTAGTTCAATTCCACAACACATGAAATATAACCACAGGTACATGCCTACAACACTTCATCACACATTCTAAACAATACAAACGTACAAAGTTCTGTCTATCCAACAATTATACAACACTATACATCACACCATCGCACAGAACACTGACTCACTCGACATACACTTGAGACACAGGATAACAAGAACATTAACACAACATATGGCACTCAACACTGCCAAACACATTCTGATTCGACCTCAGCACTTATCCTGAATACTTCGAACAGCGCTTGCGCCCCTTTTTGCGGTGCTCGCTCGATCTCTTCTTGTGTTTCCACGTTCCTTTTCGGCGAGCCCCTTCCAACGACGGTATCTGAGGTGGCGTCTCAGCCATCGTTGTCACTTCCGACACCGTTAACGCGTCATTACCTTCGACGGGTCCTGTCTGTTTATTTACCCGCTCGATCATGCCTCTACATTTTGCCCGGCTGGCCGACTCCGTCTCCTTTGCACTGTCGGTCGGTTGAGGTCGTGCCGGCGTAAGCCCAGTTGCTCGGCCCGCGAACTTATTCGACACGATCGTCTTCTCCTTCGCTGTCTCTTGCGCCGCAGCTTCACCTTGTGCTCTAGTGAGATCCGTCACGGGATGCTCCTCCCTTGTATCTCGCGGCCGCTGTGTTGGCGAGGGCTCTATCTTCGGGTCTTCTCCCAAACATTCTGGATCACTTGGCCCTCGCGCCCCGTCGATGTTTCCGATGACAAGGTCATACAGGGGGGTCTTCATGCATAAGGCAGTAACCTTCCCGCTGAAGTACGGGGTTTCAACCTCAATTTCTGCTTCGGGAAGCATCCGGACCGTACGGTCAATTAGGCAAACCGGTTTCGTTCTGCCTGTCAACTCTCTTTCCCGTACCAGATTTCTCCTCACGATAACCGTGGAGCTACCGGTGTCTCTTAGAACCGTAAACTTCTTGCCTGCAATCTTTCCAGGAAGCGTTGGCATTCCCTTCGTAACACCGGTTGGCTGTTTTGACATTACAGCACCGACAATAGGAATTTTCTCCCCATTTTTCAATTCTACGAATCCGTCGGTGACGGCATTATTATCGGATTTCGGTGCCACTTGCACACAGGATACCTGGTGAGTTTGACTCACTCCGTTCCGACATGCATCTGCTTTGTGCCCAGTCTGACCACACTTAAAACATTTTACAACCGTAGGGCTCGTAAAGATCGTTCGACAGTTTTTCGCGCGATGACCCACTCGGTTACACAGAAAACATCGCGGAATGTTCTCTGGTGCACGCTTCTTTTCTTCGGGAGCCAATTTCTTCGAATCATCGGGACAATCCTTCTTGACCTTGGCCAAATTAGTTCCACCTTGCGCTTCCAAGAATTGATCAGCCAATTCAAGCATTCCTTCGAGTGACTCAGCCTTCCTCTCTTTCAAGTACAGTGACAGGCTTGGGTGGCAACTAGTAAGAAATTGTTCTCTAATTAGGAGCTCTCTAAGTTCATCGTACTCCTGTGCTGTCCCTGAAAGTTCAATCCATCTGTCGAAATAATGGCAAAGTCGGGCGGCATACTGCGTAGCTGTCTCACCATCAGCTGGCTTTCCTGTCCGAAATCTGTCCCGGAATCCTTCCACGGTAAATCTAAATCGCTTCAACAAAGCAGCTTTCACCTTTGCGTAGCTGGCTGCATCGGTCGGCGTCAGCCTACCGTACACACTGAGCGCTTCACCACTCAAGCAAGTACTCAAAGCAGTTGCCCATTGATATTCCGGCCAATTCTGGCTCTTCGCAATCGTCTCAAATCGGTGAAGGTACGCGTCAAGGTCGTCCTTCCTTTCATCAAACGCTACGAGCAGCTTGCTTGGGTTCAAGCGGAAGCCATGGTCTTCCCGTTCGCTGCTTTCAACTCTAGCTTGGACGGGAGTTTCGTTTCGCTGTTGCAAACGGAGCCGCTCGAGTTCAATTTCGTGCTGCCGCTGCCGTTCCCTTTCAGCCATCTCCGCTTCTCTTTCTTCTTTCAGCTGGCGCTCCCTCGCTTCTCTTTCTTCTCTCGCCCTTTCAGCGGCCAGCCTTTCTCTCTCCACCGCCTCTTTCTCCTTCTGGCTTACCCACTTCCGTAGTTCGGCGCCAGAAAGACCCATCTTTTCACCAAGAGCAACTAACTTTTCGAGATCCATTGTGTCTCGCAACTAAAACCTTGCCGCGTGCAAAAAGTATCTGCCTAAATCAGTCTATCGGAACACTCCCCTGCACTCGTTAACGAGAACACTGAACAACACACAAAATCGTTCCGATAGCACTATCAACAACTCGAGGCTCTTTCTCACTACTTTGGACACACTGTGCACCAAAAGGTCCTGTCGCGGACGCCAGATTAATTGTCACACCTGTCCCGTTTATTAGGGAGGCGATCGCCGGGCTAATTCCAAGAGCCGAAGTATCGGCCCCCCGAACCGCACCACGAAAGCGTGGACAATTTAGAAGTGGTCCTTTTTGGCGCGCCAGCGGACGCCAGCTGTGGCCCAAAGAACAAGTCAGAGCCGAGAGTTGATAAACAAACAAATTATATTCTCAATAATGGCAGGTCGAAAACAATACGCAAAAATGCACGCTCCACAATAGTTGCATACAATATGTCACCAATCAAACCAATCAATCAACGTACTACACAATACAATCAGCCACACTCAAAACAACGGACACAGACAACAATACGCACTACAATGCAGTCACATGCATTGAACAACCAAGACACTTAAGGACTAAAGAGATAGAAAACCTATTCAGTCCAAAGTCCTTGGAACAAAAGTCTGAATGATACTCTTCCGAGAATCACTCACTCAAAGTCCAGCGTTGATGTCGTTCCGTAGCTCTCGAAGTTTCTCTTCCAGGAAACCTCGCGTCCTCAAATGGCCACTCTCCAAGCTTCAAACTTCTTCGCCGGAACACGTCGGCTTCACACACGCAGCTGTTGCCCGCGTCTTCGCTCGATAGCGGTAAACACACTCTCTTGCCGGTAGCCCGAGTCGTCACCCCTCAGGTGTAAATCCTCTTCGTCTCCGGCCTCGTCCCTACGGACCAAAAACCTTCGCCGACTACACGGCGGAACCCCTACGCGCTCTGGCGTTAACTTCCGTCTCCTCCTGTTCTGTCACTACGGGCAGAACCTTCGCCGACTCCACGGCGGAATTCCTACGCGCTCTGGCGTTAACTTCCGTCACCTCCTGTTCTGTCACTACGGGCAGAACCTTCGCCGACTACACGGCGGAATTCCTACGCGCTCCGGCGCTAACGTTCCGTCTTCTCCTGATTTCTCGTCTCGGCCGCTCGGTTAAATACCTTGCGCGCGACTTTCCAGATCTTTCTCGTCATTTCGTCGGCGCGATACGCAGCGAAGGCTGGGGAGAGGCGAGACGGTTTGTCTGCCCTCCGCGTCGGATGACTCAGCTCGGTCTGACCCCGCCCCGTTCGTTCGAGAGAAATCGCGGTCTTGCTGGGCCGCAGATGTGGGGTGAGGAGGATCGTCTGCGAAGCCGTGCTTCTGCGGGGAGAGCGCGCGCCCGGGAGCCCTGGATGTTTGCTTTCTTTTTCTTTTCTTTTTACCTCGCGGCGTTTCTGCCGCCCGTTGTCGCAAGGATTTGGCGGCGCGCTCTTGTTTAGCGCTCGTTCTGTGACAATTGCATCTATTGATGACGTATGAAAGCCTTCTACACAGTGCTTGGCTGCAATCTCGAAACCGATATCTGTATCATCAAGAAGTGTCAGATGCATTTTGTAGGTGTGAAAGGATATTTAAACTACCAGCAAAGTGCAGAAACTTTCAACACAGCACTGATCTGCAATAACAATGTAGCTTAGAAGCCATTTGTAGCGCTCTCTAACACGTTCAAATAAAGTTATCAAACACTTAAATGATCTACTTAGTTTGGTTCGTGATACCAGTGTGTCTGACTTTTTGGAGGCACTTGTATCATAACAATGTTCTATTTCTCTCATTTTTTACCAGGGTGCACTCAGGGGGTAGTGATATTTGTTTATGTTGGCACACTTATTGTGATGTTATTGTTTAAATGCTTTCATTTTGTACATATGTACACCACTCCTGCAGTAGCCTCACATTGGGCTGCCGTATTTGAAAATAAATAAATATACCATCCGAAAGTGTTCAATGCTGTGCTCGCTTCCAATCTTATCACTAATATCTGTTGCATCATCACGTGTGCAGTGTGTTTTATTGCGTTGGAGAACATTTTGGCTGCCCTTTATACAGGGTTCAGTTCCAGTATTATGACCGATATCTGTGACTCCACGAACAGTTGATTGCGGTTTGTCGCTTTAGAGAATACTTTGTTTAAAGACAACGTCCAGAAGTCTTCTATACAGAATTCAGTTCGAATATTATGACCGATATCTTTGACTTCAGGAACAGTTGAGTGCGGTTTGTCACTTTAGAGTATACTGTGACTAAAAACACCATCCATAAGTCTTCCATACAGGGTTCAGTTCCAATATTATGACCTATATCTGTGACTTCATGAACAGTTGTGTGTGGTTTGTCACTTTAGAGAATACTTTGATTAAAGACAACGTCCAGAGGTATTCCATACAGGGATCACTTCCAATATTATGACCGATATCTGTGACATCATGAACAGTTGTGTGTGGTTTGTCACTTTAGAAAATACTTTGATTAAAGACAACGTCCAGAGGTATTCCATACGGGGATCACTTCCAATATTATGACCGATATCTGTGACTTCATGAACAGTTGTGTGTGATTTGTCACTTTAGAGAATACTTTGACTAAAGACAACATCCAGAAGTCTTCCATACAGGGTTCAGTTCCAATATTATGACCAATATCTGTGACTTCATGAACACTTATGTGTGGCTTGTCACTTTAGAGAATACTTTGATTAAAGACAACGTCCAGAGGTATTCCATACAGGGATCAGTTCCAATATTATGACCGATATCTGTGACTTCATGAACACTTATGTGTGGCTTGTCACTTTAGAGAATACTTTGACTAAAGACAACGTCCAGAGGTATACCATACAGGGATCAGTTTCAATATTATGACCGATATCTGTGACTTCATAAACAGTTGTGTGTGATTTGTCGCTTTAGAGAATACTTTGACTAAAGCAAACGTCCAGAAGTCTTCCATGCAGGGTTCAGTTCCAATGTTATCACCGATATCTGTGACTTCATCAACAGTTGGGTGCGGTTTGTCACTTTAGAGAATACTTTGTTTAAAGACAACGTCCAGAAGTCTTCTATACAGGGTTCAGTTGCAATATTATGACCTATATCTGTCACATCATGAAGTGTCAGGCACAGTTAGTTGCATTAGAGGACATTTCGACCATCGAAAATGCCCAAAGGCATTGTACACGATGGTCCTATCTTATGACCAATATCTGTTGTACCAATAAAAACCAGGTGTGCTTTGTTGCATTAGAAAATATTTCTAACACACTCATCAGCTGCAAACCTGCTACTCTGGCCTCAATTGTAGTCTTATGACTTAAATCTGTCAGATCATGAAGTTTCAGGCGTGATTATTAAGCTGAGGACTATAAAATATGAAGCGTAAATTTTACTTAAGGCACCAGAATATTCACGATATTATTAGTAAATTTGGTAGGGCAGGTATAGGAACCCGGTATTTTATAAACCTGATTAGGAGGGCAGCCGCCGCCTCATTCACCGAAGAGAAAACCGGGAAGGGGGGGGGGGGGGGCTTATTGTCACTTTCATGTATTAACATAGTAGCGAGGGGGCACTAAGTCACCCCCTCCCTGTTATAGGAAGAGGGAGGGGGCACTGCGGCAAACATTTGCCCCCCCCCCCCCTTAAGGAGAACCCTGCACCCGCCTATGATAGATGTGCAGTATCCTATACGTGAATTTTCGTTCGCGGGAGTGGCGCACGCACCGATGTTGATTTCTGGTACATACCGCTGTAGTTGCTTTGGGCATTAGGATGTCAATTACTTCTAAAATAGTCTAAACTGTGGTGGGTGAAGCACTATCAACTTTTTAACGTGTTCTTATATCCTCTAAAACATACAAACCCGCTCCAGTTGAGAACGTGCCGTTCTGTGCTGAACTTGGACAGTTCTAAGCCAAAAGATCAAGCAACATTGTGCATCGGCCTTGGACGCGTGGGCGTCAACGCGGTCGACGCGTGCCAGTAGTTGCGCGCCCTTTTCCTCCACAGGCGCGACTAGACGCTTTTGACGCGTGTATAGGCGCGTGCATACGCGTGCCAGTGGTTGGCACTTAACGTGACGACTGGCGCGATCGGTACGCGAGAAAGCAGAAGAGCGCGTGCCTGCTAATGCAAGTTTTCTGCCATTGAAGGAGGCCTTGTAAATTATGTGCGGGTGCTTAGTTCTTTCGGTATCGCCATGTCGTGGAATCTAGTTTCTTCCAGCATTGTCGAAAGAGCTTCAAGAAAATGGGGCATTCGAACGCGCTCGACGGAACCGAGGACGATGCGCTTCAGGAGGGCGGTGGCAACGGCCGCGACGATGATTCCCAATCGGACTTCGCAATCAGTGATTCCCACTTGATCACGCGTGACCAGCTCTGACTGGTTAAAGTACGCGCTGATTCTTTCGAAATTAACGAATACACTTCGTTTGTGTCCCAATTTATTCTTCCTTTTTAAATATATATGGTATGTGTAAGGACTATGGCACAATACTTCGTAGGCGCTCGTGGAATCCCCCCAATTTGCGCACCTCCTTTTCGGGGCCCCAAAATCACGAAAAAAGTGAGAAAATTATGCGAGTAAATACGGTATATATATATATATATATATATATATATATATATATATATATATATATATATATATATATATATATATATATATATATATATATATATACATACATATATATATATATGTGTGTGTGTGTGTGTGTGTGTGTGTGTGTGTGTGTGTGTGTGTGTGTGTGTGTGTGTGTGTGTGTGTGCGCGCGCGCGCGCCTTAGTTGCAGCTACTAGAGGAGGCGTGATCGAGGGAATGGTATCGAGCGAGGTCGATCTGGGGGGCATCAACTGATTTGACTACTCTGATCCATCACGTTGTTAAACTTGTTGTATTATCTCTTTTTTTCTCCAACATTTTACAGGGTTTCGCTGCATATAACCATGTGCACGTATTTTGATAATTTTATTGATAATTTGAAGAAAGGGCAGAGTGTTTGTGTGTTTGATCTCGGTGCGTCTTGTCTCGCTCGTGCGACAGATATTATTGCTTCGTGTATCGCCTTAGGAGTTCGCGCACACCGATGGGGCTGTCACCTACGCAGGTCGTCTAAACGGGTCTCCATGCCTGTCTCATGTGTTTGTTCAGTAGGGCATGTATGACTGACTGTATGGCTTCTTATATGTAGCGTGCTGGGTTGGGGCCGCGCAGCTCTTCGATGATCAAGGCGGCCGAAGATCCTTATGCTGTATTTCAAGAACTGCTTACTCCACACCACTGTCTTTGCAAAGTCGGGGGACAAAGGCAGGCTATTGTGAGCAGCACGTCATCTCTTCACTTGCTGAGGATGGTAGAAGGTGAAACATAAAATGGACATGTATGGAAAGGATGGAGGGGGGTACGGGGGGGGGGGGGGGCGTGATGCTGAGAAGTAGTGACGTGAGTGTGCGCAGAGGCAAGGTGAAATCTACAACAGCCGTGTAAGGTACAAAAATATCAAGGGAGTGTGAGCGACACGTGAGGTTGAGGAGGAAGACGAAGAGGGGTTTTGCATACATTTGAAGCTTGTAGTTTGGTTTCCTTCCGGACTTGGTCGGGTGAGGTTAGGTGGTGCTGCGATGGTACTCGACCCTAACTAATAGAGAACCTGGAGCAGGCATACGCATAGGATTTCATGTATGGTAGTATTACCTTATGCGGTGGGTGAATAAAAGTTGCAAAGTTACGAAGCACCAGTGGCCAACGAACGACCAATCGTCCCGACGCGCCAGCAATTTCTTGTACACTCGGCCAGCGACTAGTCGCCTGAGTCCTGCTCTGAATAGCTTACACGACGTTGTACGCTTTCGCGCAAAGTAGCGCTACTGCAGGCAGCGGTATCGACGGTGGCCAACACCGGAGCGTCGATCGAAACCCAGCAGGCTGCAGCGTAGAGAGCGCGACAACGCAACGCCCCGCTCAGAAATAGCTCTGTTTCGCCTGCCGCCCAGTATAGTTCGCGCACTTGCGTCAACGCGTCTTTCTGTTGCTTTGCCCGGTGGTCGTTGCGATATAAGCGCTCTCCTTACACCCTCCGTCGGCTCGCGAAGGCCGTAACGAGCGTTCGGAAAGCCTCGAGCACCGCTCTGCCCGCACGGGTCGTTCGCATTTCTTTCTTTCGAGGTACGGGGTGTCTGATCCTGCTGTGGCAGCATAATTGCGACTGCACGGGTCGAGCGCAGCGTGTAATGAAAGCGCAGCGTTTCCTTTCTGTCCACTGCGCTTTATGAAATAAAGTTGCCAATCGTCTCCTCACCTGTATTTATCGCTTTGATCCAAAAGGAAGTACATGGTATAATGATTAACTATGGTCCACCGTATTTCTTCCCGTTCTTTTCGACGCCCCCTAAAAAGGCTTCCAATATTGTACAACGAATCCGTGGCTCTAGAGGCTAAATGTGGACACCACCTACCCAAACAACTTTAGAAGCCACAGTTGGCAACGCTAACGACAGCGTAGACTACTTACTCCCTCAGAAGGGACTCACCAAATATGATTTTACTTTCTCAGTGGGTCAGTGTTTCCCACGACCGCCAATGCTTTTAGACCTCACGTGTTCTAGCTCCGGCATCGACTCACGCCTTTGACGTCACGGCGATGTCATGGGATGACGTCATGTTTACGTGTTTAAATTTGATACGTCAAGGTGAAATGCGGGCTAGTTGACTTCGGTCACTTGCATTCTAAGGGAAGGATAAGTCAACGCAGAAATTATAGAAGTGTTCGCTATCAGCGAGCATAGGAGAAAATACCAGCGGCCATACTATTCTGAATGTGCCGGTTCTCGTCCAGAATAAAAGAAAACGTGTCAGTGTGGCGTCGGTTGCCTTACACAGAAAACAGATTGAGTATTTGAAAGTAAATATTGGGCATGCAGGGTGGCTAACACGTCACGTTACAGACATCAGAAAGCCACCTCAGAGTGTGATTTTGCGCAAGCGCTCATGCCCGACGGTTTTTGGCTTTTTCAATAAGAAGGCAGTCGATGTCTAGCACCCATCCTATTTATGTGTTCCTTCAGCGTCTCCGTCTTTTTTTTTTTTTTTCGTTTTGCGTTACGAATATGAATGCAAACTTAGCGACTTGCCACGTCGGGATGACGTCAGGTAGGCGTAATATGACAAAGTTCGTGTTGTCAACGCCGGACAGCGGATTCTTCGACTCATGAGCCACGTAAGGTCTTATCTTTTTTGTCCATCTAAGTATCCCTTCGCAATACAAATGACCCGTTGTTTTTGCACTTTGCGCTGTTTTCCATCTCCTGATATCGCAACACATAATTCTATATGTGTCGTACCAAACGTTGACACACCAAAGCGGTGTCACGAACAGCACTGCCTGGCACAGTCGTAGCGCTTCATGCTGTTGGCGTTCCCTCTGAGAATGCAAGTTTCTTTCATGTGCTGCTTATAAAACGGTAAATATGTGAACTTCAGTGATTCTTAGACAATCTGCACCGTATAGCGTTGACGTGACAGAATAAAATGAAGTCGTTTTTCTTGAAATCGACAAAACAAACAACGGAATTGAGTCACGCGCACACGCGAACAAAAAAAAGATTAGTTGTTAGCCTTTCTGTAGGGTCCTGATTTACCCTGTGCGTAATCTATATTGGTGTATGAAAACTTCGTTTGTTTGTTTGTTTGTTTGTTTGTTTGTTTGTTGGTTTGTTTGTTTGTTTGTTTGTTTGTTTGTTTGTTTGTTTGTTTGTTTGTTTGTTTGTTTGTTTGTTTGTTTGTTTCAGGGCGCCGTGCCTCCCACGACTTTCTGAAGAGAGTATAAGAATCTTCGAAAGAGAGTTATCGTGCATATTTAGAGAGTAAATGTTGCGAGACGGGACTCGCAAATCAACAACAGGTAATGTTTTTTTTTTTAGGCTATATATATGCGTTCAAGAATCTAAAGGTGACCGCACGTGTTCGCACGATCCTGGAAGTCACTTAGGAGTGTGGCGGTTCACCTGTGGGCAGCTCGCATCGCGTTCCGCCAACTTACGCTCCCAGCCACCACTTCCACATCCCACTTGTAGATCACGTGCTCAGATTTAACGGACCGCGGAGACCTCAATTGCCAGAACAAGAAAGTGCACCTCCACGGAGTCCGAGAAACTTCCGAAAAAAATCACAGCATATCCACGGAGTGGGATGAGTGGGGCGAAGCTTCGAAGGGTTTTATCGGCAAACCGTGAATCATCCGCTGGCCGCGTCCGTCTTTCTGTCCGTACGTATGTATGTATGTATGTATGTATGTATGTATGTATGTATGTATGTATGTATGTATGTCTCTCCGCATGTCTGTCTGTCTTCAAGTCTGTCCATCCGTCCATCCGTTTATCTAGTGAACACTCCAAGTACCGCCATCCAGGGACATTCCAAGGACTAAAACGAGAGGAGGCTACTGCATACAGCAGACGCACGAGCTTCACCCCTAAAACTCTCAAAAGACGCCCTTCGCCACCGCTCCACATCTTACAACAGACGTTGCAGTATCGCGAAGTCACAGCTGCAACGACCTCTCTTCGCGTTGATAGCGAGCCTGTCGGCCGAGCCCCCCGTCGGGATTATCTCTTCGTAGCTAACGTTCCCGGTGCACGTGGCGTGGGAGCTAGGCAAGCTCTCCCTGTGGTCTCACTGTGTAGGGGGAGACGGAAACGGAACAAGCTAGAAAAATGTTGCCATATTTTTTCGACGGCAATGTGAGCTGGCAGTGCCAATTACAGCTTAACTAGTGTGGCGCAAGCGGCATGGGATGCAGCCACATTGCAAGCAATTCCGGATAAAAGATAGTGATACCGGCACATGGTACTCTTGTCTTTTTTGCAGCAGGGTCACGCTGCCTAAGTATGAGACACGATGGCAGGTCATTAAATTGAAGTACCGATTTGAACGATTTCACTTCAGCGTGGTACAAGTGATGCTTTTCAAGATGCTGTTCCTCAGAAGCAGGCTGCAAAAGTGACCTATTATCTCCATCGTATGTTCACAAATAGCAGTCAAGTGGTCTGCTTCGATGTAGTGCTGCTTCAATGAAGATGTGGTGCCTGTTAGGAGTGCAAGAAATTTCCACAACAGATGCCGGCTTAAGACTAACAGAGCATGTTGGCGAAGGCAGAGGAAAGACGTCCCCCGAAATTGTTCACCGATTGCCCGGAAACCATCGGTCAATATGAATGAATTAACAAATGAAGTCAATGATTATAACTGCTCGCTTAGGCAAACAGCCGAATGCTTTTGTAGAACTATATTCACGTTAGTAAAGGAAGGACGCACTCAAGCAGTATATTTGCTGTGAGCCAGTATACCTTATCTCGCATATGTTATCTCGCTATATGATATCACGTAAAAAGGATCGTTCACGATCTAGTGCATAGTGATAGCATGAGTAAAGGTGCCAACAGTAAAGCTGCCAGTATCTCGTTAATACTAGAACAATAACGCTAGCGTCGCATAACAGCACTCTTACTCATCTCAATCAATACATGCAATTTGTACAATTTACGATACCGGTTATATACTATACAGAAAAGTTTAAGGTTTGCCCACAACGCTGAGTTTGGTAGCGTCAACTATACTGGCAAGGTATATAGCACTACAGTTATCACAAGCGCATATCTGACCTGTTGGGGATACTGTAAATGGGACATTGCACTGATACAAGACTATGTTTAGATAGATCAATTATTATTTCATGGCTCTGTAGGCACTAATTCCTCTAGCATAGGCTAATTTAGAGGGAATTATTAAATTTTGAGCTTAGACTGCGGCATGGGAACGTCAGTGCGACGTGATATATTGCGCAGTCTTACTGCATGCGTATTTTGACCACATTTATTCAAAGTACTGTCCTTCAACTTCCTATATAATGACCTTATGCCCTTAGGACTTAATGTTACCGATTGAATTTTTATTAAAACAGATTACGTACTCCCTAACAGATGCCGCCAAAATATATGAGGTCCTTTATAAGGCCCTATAACAAGTCCTATATGAAGTGCGAAACTTTAGGTCTTGCGTCGTCTTCTATGTTTCACTTTTGTGCGTTTTCCAGCTTACCAAGTCGCTTCTCGCAATAGCGGTATTGATTTCTATATTGTCAAGTAGTGCTTTACTAATACCATAAAAAAGTGTTCTCTTTAATATTCCTTTAATAAGGTATTCACTACAAACTCATGTTCCAGTTTTGTAGCTCTTGGTCTGCAGGGATCCCTTCGCCCCTCTTTTACGGAAAAAATAAAGTCAATTATTTTTTTTTTTTGCTCTACGTACAGCCTGGTGACTACGTTCAACTTGAGAGCGGGCTCTTTGTTCCATATTTTCTTCTCTTAGGCTCTTACTTCACAATTCGTGCGCGCAGCCGGCATACAGTGGTGCTATTAATCCTTTTTCCAATTAGGCGAGATGTCGAAATCCCGTTTGTTCTCTTAACGACTTTGAAGCCTCTGTATGCTTCTCGTGTTACGCGATAGGTCCGTAACCTGCCTAGTTGCAACCGGAGCTCCTTTTGGTGTCGCAACATCTAGGAATTTAGGATGCTGCCCAATAGCGGCTGTTTGTCGAACTCCAACGCGATATGCGAACCTAGCTAATTGGTAAGGGTTTTGATAAATGTCCGAAAGTCGGCTCGACATCGACAATATTCACTCAGCGACGTTCAGAGGGCACTCCATAAACAATAGGACGTATGTTTATGACATGCAATTCAAAGACATGCGATCTAAGGAAGTATAACAATGATGACATGAAATCATGAATTAATTGCCTATCCTGGAGCGGCCATTATGTACGAATTATGTAACCTGTAAGCAAGCCATGGCGTGCATGTTTGTATGTGTAAGGTCCGCTAGTGCGTGCAGCATTCTGCGTAACTTATCCTGGGTATTATCGCGGTGTATGAGACTTGAAGAGGGCGTAATTTAGGATACATCTGGTATCCTAAATTCTGGTATGGTTCGGCCAATGGTCATGCGCTTCTTGTAAACGCTAAACACGCCACAGAAAGAGCTACAGTGAATCATCTGTCAGCACGTTGGACAACCAAACGCATCTATGAAGAACCGCAACTATGAAAAAAATTGCACAATATCTTTGGCAGTCTGTAGAGTGCCACCTCTATATTGGTGCAAAGTTCGCACGTTTTCCTTGTGCTTCTCTGCAGTGTACGTGTGCAATGTACTGGAACCCTCTTCGCCAATTCGTAGCATTTTGAGGGTAGTTGTCTTAAGATATTGCCGTGTTCTTGAAATAAGAGTACCCGCATGTCCGATATCGAGTCCCGTGTTCCTCTATATCCATCAGAAAGCACTGGCGAACCATCTCTCGCATTTGGGGCTGACGCTTTAAGCGAATAACCACTAATCAGGTGAGCTTGTTGGCTGGTTGGTTTTGAACATTTGAACAACCACATGGCACGTCTTTTACAATTGAGCATTGCCGCGCTGTTTGCCAATACAACTTGATTGGCCACCTCTGCGGTGATTATTATGTGCTTTTCCCACATTCTTCGTTTTTCATCTAGTTTTTCTTGTTTCGAAATTCCTTGAACGACCTCTCAAACATCGACAGCCACAACAACGACCAGATCGGTGGTGCTGCCACCGTTGCAAATGTCGCCACCACTCGAAGACGCTCTCTCTCTCCCAGCCATCGAGTCGGAGGGGTGGGGGGGGGGAGAGGAGGCGAGGCCATCGCGCAGCGACCCGTCATCGGCGCCGGCGGCCCAGAGCGAAGTCAAGAACGGCCCGGGAAGCGGCGCGGTGCAGTAGAAAGGGAGCGGCGGAGCACGACACAGTGGGGGCCAGGAAAGAGAGGGGGGGGGGGGCGAGACGGATAATTGACGATCCGACGGCGCGATAAAAGCGGCGACCGCACGCGCGCGCGATCTGGAATTCGCGTCGGCTTGCAGCCGCCGCTGCGGTGGCGAGGCCGCGCCGCCACTGTGTGACTACTGCGCCCGAGATGTGGAGGGGAAGGCGGGACCCGGTAGGCGCCGGTGGCTCGCAGCCTCCGTAGCAGTGTTGATCGCCTTTCGCTGTCGTTCTCGGTTTGCGGGCGCTGCTCCCGTCCTCCTTTCCTTTCTTCTGAGTGCCGTAACATCACACGTATTGGTATTTGCGGAATATGGTGGCATGGCACATCCGACCCTGCCAGTAAGGTCCGATGCACTCATTGGCGTATACATTGAAGAAAGTCTCATCGATCCGATGGCTATTGTAGCGGTAGAAGACATGCCACCACGAAGCGATCGATTCTCACTGATACCAGCTTTCCGATTACCAAATTCTGTATTCGAAAAAAGATTATTCGATTCAGTGTTCCTTTCCGTATAAATATTTCATTTTGTTTTACTTCAGCACGTTTTTCTCTCTCTCTCTCTCTCTCTGTTGTCCCATAACGCTGTAGCTTATAGTACTCAAATTACATTTCTTCTTTGGGTAGCCTTCCGTTCACAACATTTCATGTATTCTCTTCCCCTAATTTTGTTCAGTTCGCGTACCATCATAGAAAAAAAAATAATTCAACCAATCGGGCTTCTTGCAACCACATGCTCGCCGATTCGGTGCGCTCAAATGAGAATTTCTCTTCAGCTACACTTTGTTGTGAGTTATTGCACGTTTTTCAGTTTGCTGCTGAGCACGAGGCCGCAAGTGCGACCCCGGTCGTGGTGGTTGCATTTCAGTGACGATGAAGGGCAACTTTATGCGAGAACGCTCCAGTTTTGGTAAAGAACACCAGGATCACACCGCAACCATTCCTCATAGTTCGTCGAGCACTTGTTTAGTTGTCAAACACTACATTGGTTTCTGCTGCCACTGCTTAAGAGGGCCCCGTTCTGTATTTTTTTCTTTAGGGGTCAATGCTAGCTACCGCAGTATTATAGAAAGATTAGCATATCATGTTCGCAAATGCGAAGCGACCTTAGTATCACTCACCGGTAATAACGTCTCATGAGCAAGCGTGAACGCATGCAAATGCGCCATGAGCAAGCGTGAACGCATGCAAATAATTGCCGCATCTCTCTCTGCCTCACTGTTCCATTGTTATTTTTCTTTCACCCATCACACAAGAAACAGCAAAAGCTTTCTTTTCCTTGTTTTAGTTATGAGTCTATTTCATCTCCTAGCGTATATATAGTTTCTTTCCACTGTGAGACCGGTTTCTTTCTCCTGCCAGCTTACGTGTGCATTTTCGCGGTACCTTCTGCTTTCTTTCTGTCCACTTCAAAGCTCTCGCTGCCCCATCGCAGTGATCTAAAAGGCAACACTGTGCGTCCGGTGCAATGCGGCGCGTGTTGTGCACGTGGTGGTGCACAAACTACGACCATGGCATGGAGTATTTCTGGAACGCCCATCGCTGCGGTGCCCGCCTGAAGCACCGCGGCGACATCGCTGCTTCATCATGCGTTTTTGCGGAGAGCACATGGTTGAAACGGTACCATTTCTCCTTCCACCCCCACTTCGGCACCACCGAATCGGTTTTTTTTTTTTTTTTTTCTCCGAAGTGCCTCAGTGAATGTGCTCGTGTCACGTGGTGTACTAAAAGAAGGAAGAAAAGGTGTACTTCCCCAAGCTTGCGGTGTCACCGAAAGGAATAAGGTAGTGGTTCATGCCGGAAGTACTGAGGACGTTTTTATACAATGGCATGCCTGCCATCCCACCTGCATTTTTTTTTTTCTGAGGCGCTGCTTGATTCCGTTCCTATAATGCCCTGAACCAGCTACAGACAAGCAGACTGTCCAGTGTCATATATTACAGCATGCGTGCTTCTAAGTATAGCGTCCAACTTCGAATTGAAGCGTTCCAAAGACAGCTTGATGTGGAATGGGGAGCCCACCGCTTTACGAACAAGCACATGCATCCGAGGGCAAGTAGTCTATATGATTACCGACTTAATAAGAAAGTGGGGAAGGCTGGCTAGACGACAAGCACGTCGTAGAAACTATACGGCGGAAAGGCCTTCGCCGCAACAAGAGAACGAGGAGGCAATTGACCATTTGCGGAAAAGTGAGCGCCCCCTGTCGTGTAAACAGGAAAGCTTCGCTTTTGGTTGGAAAACAAAACGCTTGTTTTGTTGCTTTAGGACTAAAAACGCATGCCCGTTACTGAAACAAGAAGGTAAAGGAGAAAAACATTCTGTTGACGTTTGTATACACGGTGTAAAACAAGAATTTCTCGCGTTTCAGCCTGAAAAATAACCAAGTGAGGTGATACCTGCACTCCGCTACCTCGACGGTTCGCCAGGCTCATTACGCCTGCTCTTTTAAGAAGAACATTATGTTATACACTTGAAGTTGAACCTTGAAATGTCTGTCGATTAACTATAGGTTCAGTGAGGACGGCTTGTGCACCGTCTGTGAGGTACGGTGTTTGCGTGAAAACGGCAGTGTTCGCCGTTACTACGGGTCATATTGATGGAACGCCAGGCTGATGTTTTCCAACCAAAACCAAAACGCCTGTACAGGAACGCTACCTGTGCGGTTACTGCTCATGCGCAGTGGTTTTCCCGCAAATGGTCAATTAATCCACCAGGTGCAGCCAATAAACAGGAGCTCTCGTAACGTAGCTGCTCCATCGAACAGTCGTATAACACACGAGGAAACTAACGCAGGTTAAAAAAGAACCAACTGCTATGTTTGGGTTAAACAAAAGAGTTAACTCCATATCGATAGGGATGCCCGTTGGCGAACGAAGTCACGAGAATACCAGATTGCGGCGAAAAAAAAAAGAGGCTGAACTTGGCAGTCCTTTCGGCACACGAAGTGCTAATAGAACGATATATAGAAGCGAGGTGACTTGAGTGATGTCAGGAGCTACTTGTATGGAAATTCAATGCAAAAGGCTTTTACTGATTTCACAGAACATTTTTTTGTCACTGAGTTCATCCGACGGAGTGAGTCCTAAGTAGCGTGCCGTGAGAAAGCTAAGTTGAAGTAGAGTCTAGTTTAACAAAGAAGATAGAGTAAGGCAGTCATCTTTTTTTCACATTTACCAAGTACCATATTTACAACGTTTGTAAGTCGACTCATATTATCTAAGTCTGAAGTCCGAAGTTAGTTGGTCAACTTGCAATCGAAACCAAAGCTACTATGACCAGTTACGGCGGAAAAATACAAAAAATCAGGGACGCTGCTGCGTGGTTACAGCATTACGTATGTTTGCGCTTTGGCTCCACCTGTAACATGTACTTCAATTTCAGATGTATAACACGTACTCTCAGACACTATTCGTGCAAAACTTTGTAAAAAAAAAAACCCCACGTGTTTTCGCAAAGCTAGCTTTTCTGTGTAGCTCTAAAGCACTGCCATGAAGCCACCTCTGTGCATCCAAATTGGCGTATTTCGTTTTTTTTTTTTTGTTTACAAAACACGTATAGAGAATAGTCAATAATACAATCCTGTATAAAATTTTCCAGCACTACACTTTACGAGAATGGAAAAGAGAAGTGTGTTACAAGGACGCGTGCTGACTCCAACTGTAGTGTTACAGATGTCAAGTTGTCATGTGGCTCTCTCCTGTCATGTCTTAGTGGCACAGAAAGTGTTCAAACTAGAAACCAACATCTTCGCATCAGAAACGAAAATGCCGACGACGCACTTCAAGCCCAGCAGAACCGGGACATGTAAGTTCATGAAGAGGGGCAAGCGTGAACATCTGTAGGCAATTTAGTGGCTATATTTCGTTTATAAAGCACACTCGTGTGTGGGGGGAGGGGAAGGAACACGATTTTTATAGTGTTGTCTTACATGCTATTATAAACACATTCGCGTATATACGTAGGGTAACCATCAAACTCACTTTTCGTAATTTGTGCATGCAGAGAGAGAGAGGGGGGCATTGGAGTGAATGGTAGGAATGTTAATCGGAATTGAAACGTCTGGTCCGCTAACCTACGATTTGGGCAAGCGGATGGGGAGATAAAAAGACAAGTGAACAGAAGGAGATGGCCTACTCACACAGAGACACATTAAAGCATTGATGAGGGCAGGAACGGAAGCATTGTGGTATGCCCCAAAGGGCCACTACTCCACAAAAAAATGGTAAATAGAGCCTTGATAGACTTGCCGTACTGTAGTGAAACGTTGGGGTTGTTCAAGTTAGGCGCATCGGACGACCAGGGAGACGAATAAGTGTGGGTGAAACTCCGCGGAGGCAATCGATGAGAAGTCAACACGATGATTTCGGGGAGCACTCATTGGGGGTTTATTTAGCTAACACAACTGCAATTTACAAAATGCACTGGGTCACAAAGACAAAACATAGAAAATGGTGGCATACCCCTCGGCCTGTATAGCTGGTCTCCGGTGGTGAGATCCGCTGTTGACCCCGACTCCGCTCACCTTTTCAAATTCCAACATCCTCTTTTTAACCCTTGGTCGAACAAAGAGTCTTCACAAAAACCAATCATATGTTGGGACTCGCATCATCACAACCAATCACAGAAACACTTTCATAAAAGGCACTACATTTGTAAAAACCTCCTTACCAAATGAAACACGCAAAGGGATAGGTTCTCCGCACGTGACACTCTCTCCCATGCCAGGCCGTGCTGCCCAACATTACTCCTGCTGCCTCCATCGGCCGACTTCAGTCGGCGGCTGTTCTCACGCTCGAGCCCCGTCAGTTCTTTCGTTAATTGTTGCTTTCTAGAGGCGTCCTTAAGAGCGATGGGTACACCATTGCTTACCAGGTGTACATGCGACAGCGAGGCGCCCCGACATCATAACAACAGCGGGGGAGAATATGGTCGTTTACCTGCCGCCACTATGTCTCGGTCAGGCTAAGTGGTCGCGTCCCCATGTCATTCTCAATGACACGCGTGCCTGCCAACAATGGCTTAAACTCAGACGGTGGCGCCGGACCTGCCTCTTGCTAGACGCTTTTCCGAGTAAGCTTTCCCCTTCTAATCCCGAACGGGGGCGACCTTGACTGCTCCGCTTGTGAGCCGTAAAAGAACAAGGTTTTCCGCAAACATTGTTCTCGCGACACCTCCCCCCTACGAAAAAGAGTGTCCCACTCGTTTTATGTTCAAAACACGACAAGAAATAGACTAATTATACAAATAGGTTTTGCATTCAACAAGTGTGTGAGATGCTTATTTAAAGACACTTATGCATGTGTATAAAAGGTGAGATGCTTTAAAAAAATTACATAAAAACAACAGATGAAAAAACAAAACGAAATCATTGGGCACAGAAATATATAGGTTCACTCGTCGGTACTGCAATACAACTCAGTGTCCGTTTCGTAAGCACTGACATTCTGTTGTGCGTTGTTATTACTTGAAAATGTCTTCCAGTCCGAGTAAAGTTCAGTGTCCGTGTCGTAGCTTTCGCACTGCTGTACTGGAACACTGGTTTGTGTCCCGCGCACACAATTTTGCAAACGGAGTTCCTGACCCACTCGCGAACCGCACTCGCGCACATCACGATTGGAGCCGCACTCGCGCACAACACTTCGATGCAATCCGTGGTCATTTCTCCTTGCACTGCACTCGCGCACAACACTTCGATGCAATCCGTGGTCATCTCTCCTGGCACTGCCCTCGCGCACATCACCACCTAGATCGCGCACCTCATGATTAACATCGGACTCATCGTCCGCGTCGTCGGCATCGGAGCCCAATCGAACGTGGCCGGGCTTTAAACGCGCCACATTCACAACGTCACGTTTTTTCCCAGTTTGGTCTACCACCTCCCAGTTGTTCTCCGCTACCTGGCGCACAAGACGGAAAGGTCCGTGATATTTGTGAAGAAGCTTTGTCGTCTTCCCTTTCACCCGGGAGGGAGTCCACAAGTACACCAAGTCGCCCTGATGATAAACAACACTTCGTCGCCTAGCATCATAGCTGCGCTTGTTCTTCTCCTGTTGACGCTTCTCCCGTTCATTTACTATTTTTCGAGCCTGCCGCAGCCTGCGGGCCACTTTCATTGCATCCAGGGTGTAGTCGAATCCGCGTTGCGCGCCCGACCGTACATCCACCGGTAGTGTCGGTTCATGTGCGTGAAGAAGAAAGAAGGGAGTGAATCCAGTCGTCTCGTGGGTGGAAGAATTGTATGCAAAAAGAACGTACGGTAGGAATTCATCCCAGTCGCGGTGGTGTGAGGAAACGTACATGCTGAGCATGTCAGCCAACGTGTGGTTAAAACGCTCGCACAAGCCGTTGGCCTGTGGGTGGTATGCTGTTGTGGTGGCATGCTCGCTACCCACGAGCCGGAATATTTCTTCGGTCAAGTTGGCGACAAAGTGCTGCCCACGATCGCTTATTACTTTCTCCGGGGCACCATGACGTAGGACGATTTGTTCGACGAAAGCTCTTGCTGCCTCTGCGGCAGTGGCTGCTGGACACGCGACAGCGTCGACCCATTTCGTATGGTAGTCGGTAATCACGACGATGTAGCGGTTCCCTGCTTTCGATTTAGTGAAAGGCCCAATGAAGTCCATGCCCACCTGCTGAAAAGGTCGACCTGCAGGTGGGATCGGTTGGAGGAAACCAACCGGCCTCCCCGGTGGTTGCTTTCGTGTCTGGCAGTCGGGGCAGGAGAGAACGTACTTGCTTACGTACGAGAACATCTTCGGCCAGAAATATCGGCGACGAACTTTCTCCCATGTGCGCTTGACACCTAAGTGGCCTGCCGTGGTGGCGTCATGGCAGTACCTTAATATCTCAGATCTCAAGCACTTGGGGACAACAAGCACTGCACGATCCTCCTGAAACCCTTTCGCCCTTCGATACAGTACACCGTCGATCAACCGAAAGCTCCGTGCCGTTCTTTTAGTTTTCCTGACAACGGGCGCATCCGGGTGCTCGAGGTGCTGCATAATTTCTTTCATCCATGGGTCTGCCCTCTGCTTTTTTCCAACATCCACCTGATCCAGAACCAGCAACGGTAAGGGGTTTTCTTCGCTTACAGGCGCGGGATCATGAGGAAGGCGGGAAAGCGTGTCGGCATTTCCATTCTTGAGGCCAGGGCGGTGTCCCAACGTTTTTGTACCGTTGGCTCGTGTGGGGACTGTGAGAAGCTGACCTTCCGACAATGTGCCGATGGGGCGGCCGGGCTGGCCCCCTAGGCCCGACCGTTCTCGTTTCCCGAAGGATTAGGCTGCACATTCTGATTGCTTTGGAGCTCAGCCTGATCGTTCCTGCCATCTCGGAACCGCTGCCAGCACTGTTGTGCTATGTGGCCTATGCGGCGGCAAATCTGGCATCGGGGACGCCCGTGGTTGGCACGGGAAGTTCTCTGAGGCCAAGGCATTGGGGGGCGATGCACCTCGTCTTCGATGCTTTTTAGCCGGTCAGACAGCAAGGCAACCAAGTCCGCAATCGTTTTCAGGTCTCTCTCGTGGTCGGCAGCCTCCCGCGGGCAGCGCAATTCGGCCGCGGCGCAAGTGGCGACACACGTAGGAGGAGGGTGCCCTGTCGCTGCGGCGGGTGCGAACCCTACGGGATGCGCGATGTTTTGCATCCACAACTGCGATCTGGTGGAATACTGGATGCCAATTGGTTGTAGCCCCGAGACACGGCTCATCAAAGCTGCCAGATTTATGAGTTGCAAAATTTGGAGGAATGCAGCGCAGCTCTCCGGGTTTGCGATTATCATCTTCTCCAGAATATCCGGACGCAAACCGCGCATAAGGTGCCGCAACCGATCATCTTCCGTCATGGACGGGTTCACTCTTGCACACAGCTGTATGACGTCATAGTAGTACTGCTCGGGGGTTTCGGACGGCAATTGGTTGCGGTTTTGTAGCCGCAAATGGGCGATCTCAACTGAGTGGCGACTCGTAAAAGACGTTTTTAGTAGCGTCCCCCATTCTTCCCACGTATTAGGGGCACCGGTTAGAATTTGAGTAGTGTGCCACTTTTCCGCATCTTCGTCTAAAGCCAGATATAGAAATTTCACCTTCGTGGCTTGGTCCCACTTATTAAGCGACGCTACATGTTCGTAGCAAAGTAGCCATTCGGAAATAGATTCCTCCGGCGCGCCTCTAAAGACTGGTGGTCCGACGAATGGTTTAGCTTGGGGGGTAGACATAGCAGAGAAGAAGGTAGGGGTTTCCGTCATAGTAGAGCTGTGTCACAGAACGAGCGCTAAACAAGAGCGCGCCGCCAAATCCTTGCGACAACGGGCGGCAGAAACGCCGCGAGGTAAAAAGAAAAAAAAAAGAAAGCAAACATCCAGGGCTCCCGGGCGCGCGCTCTCCCCGCAGAAGCACGGCTTCGCAGACGATCCTCCTCACCCCACATCGGCGGCCCAGCAAGACCGCGATTTTTCTAGAACGAAGGAGGCGGGGTCAGACCGAGTGAATCATCCTCGGGAGAGGGCAGTCGAACCGTCTCGTGCCTCTCCCCAGCCTTCGCTGCGTATCGCGCCGACGAAATGACGAGAAACATCTGGAAAGTCGCGCGCAAGGTATTTAACCGAGCAGCCGAGACGAGAAATCAGGAGGAGACGGAAGTGAGCGCCAGAGTGCGTAGAGAGTCCGCCGTGTAGTCGGCGAAGTTTGTGGTCCGTAGGGACGGCTCGAGCTACAGGCAAGAGTGTGTGTTTACCGCTATCGAGCGAAGACCCGTGGCAACCGTTGCGAGTGTGAAGCCGACGTGTTCCGGCGAAGAAGTTGAAGCTTGAAGAGTGGCCAATTGAAGACGGGAGGTTTCCTGGAAGAGAACTTCGAGAGCTGGGGAACGACAACAACGCTGGACTTTGAGTGAGTGATTCTCGGAAGAGTATCATTCAGACTTTTGTTCCAAGGACTTTGGACTGAATAGGTTTTATATCTCTTTAGTCTTTAAGTGTCTTGGTTGTTCAATGCATGCGACTGCATTGTAGTGCGTATTGTTGTCTGTGTCCGTTGTTTCAAGTGTGGCTGATTGTACTGTGTAGTACGTTGTCTGATTGGTGACGTATTGTATCTAACTATTGTGGAGTGTGCATTCTTGTGTATTGTTTTCGATCTGCCATTTTTGAGAATATAATATTTGTTTTGTTTATCAACTCTCGACTCTGACTTGTTCTTTGGGCCACAGCCGGCGTCCGCTGGCGCACCAATAAGGACCACTTCTAAATTGTCCACGCTTTCGTGGTGCGGTTCGGGGGGCCGATACTTCGGCTCTTGGAACTAGCCCGGCGATCGCCTCCCTAATAAACGGGACAGGTGTGACAATTAATCTGGCGTCCGCGACAGGACCTTTTGGTGCACAGTGTGTCCAAAGAAGTGAGAAAGAGCCTCGAGTTGTTGATACTGCTATCGGACCGATTTTGTGTGTTGTTCAGTGTTCTCGTTAACGAGTGCAGGGGAGTGTTCCGATAGACTGATTTAGGCAGATACTTTTTGCACGCGGCAAGGTTTTATTTACGAGTTGCGAGACACAATGGATCTCGAAAAGTTAGTTGCGCTTGGTGAGAAGATGGGTCTTTCCGGCGCCGAACTACGGAAATGGGTAAGCCAGAAGGAGAAAGAGGCGGTGGAGAGAGAGAGGTTGGCGGCAGAGAGGGCCAAGGAAGAAAAGGCAGCTGAGTTGGAGAGAGAAAGGCTGGCCGCTGAAAGGGCGAGAGAAGAAAGAGAAGCAAAGGAGCGACAGCTGAAAGAAGAAAGAGAGGCAAAAGAGCGACAGCTGAAAGAAGAAAGAGAGGCAAAAGAGCGACAGCTGAAGGAAGAAAGAGAGCAGCAATTGAAGTTGGAGCTGGAGAGAGAGAAGTTGGCAGCCGAAAGGGCGAGAGAAGAAAGAGAAGCGAGGGAGCGACAGCTGAAAGAAGAAAGAGAAGCGGAGATGGCTGAAAGGGAACGGCAGCGGCAGCACGAGTTGGAACTCGAGCGGCTCCGTTTGCAACAGCGAAGTGAAACTCCCGTCCAAGCTAGAGTTGAAAGCAGCGAACGGGAAGATCATGGTTTCCGCTTGAACCCAAGCAAGCTACTTGTAGCGTTTGATGAAATGAAGGACGACCTTGACGCGTACCTTCACCGATTTGAGACGATTGCGAAGAGCCAGAATTGGCCGGAACATCAATGGGCAACTGCTTTGAGTACTTGCTTGAGTGGTGAAGCGCTCAGTGTGTACGGTAGGCTGACGCCGACCGATGCAGCCAACTATGCAAAGGTGAAAGCTGCTTTGCTGAAGCGGTTTAGATTTACCGTGGAAGGATTCCGGGACAGATTTAGGACAGGAAAGCCAGCTGATGGGGAGACGGCTACGCAGTATGCCGCCCGACTTTGCCATTATTTCGACAGATGGATTGAACTTTCAGGGACAGCGCAGGAGTACGATGAGCTTAGAGAGCTGCTAATTAGAGAACAATTTCTTACTAGTTGCCACCCAAGCCTGTCGCTGTACTTGAAAGAGAGGAGAGCTAAGTCACTTGAAGACATGCTTGAGTTAGCTGATCAATTCTTGGAAGCGCAAGGTGGCACTAATTTGGCCAAAGTCAAGAAGGAGGGTCCCGAGGATTCGAAGAAATCGGCTCCCGAGGAAAAGAAGCATGCACCGGAGAAAATTCCGCGATGTTTTCTGTGTAACCGAGTGGGTCACCGTGCTAGCCACTGCCGAACTAACTTCACGAGCCCCACGGTTGTAAAATGTTTCAAATGTGGTCAGACTGGGCACAAGGCAGACGCATGTCGTAACGGAGCGAGTCAAACTCACCAGGTATCCTGTGCACAAGTGGCGCCAAAAACCGTTGATGACGTCACCGATGGATTCGTGGAGTTGAAAAATGGGGAGAAAATCCCTATTGTGGGTGCTGTATTGGCAAAACAACAAACGGGTGCTACGAAGGGAATGCCTGTGATGGCTGGAAAAGTGGCGGGAAGGCGTGTAGACGTTTTAAGAGACACTGGGTGCTCCACTGTAATAGTACGAAGAGACCTAGTTCGCGACGATGAACTCACGGGCCAGACCAGCCTGATTTACACCGTCGACCGTTCGGTCATGAGGCTGCCTGAGGCCAAGGTCAGGATCGAGACGCCCTTCTACAGTGGGATTGTTTCTGCCTTCTGCATGGATGATCCATTGTATGACGTAATCGTGGGGAACATCGAGGGCGCCCGATCGCCGGACCAACCCGAACCACTGGAAGAGGACTCAGAAATCGATCTACCATCGATTGCAAACCCCCACGACCAACCAGCCACGGCCGACGAGGACGTAGTCGCAGTTGCAACCCGAGCACAGACCAAAGCCCAGTCGAAGCCATTCCAGCCCCTCCCTGCACCCAATTCCGAAGAGGACCCGAGCTTCAGCTATGCCGAGGAACAAATCCAGGACGAGTCGTTAAAACCCTGCTTTGCGCAAATCGGCAAGGACCTCAGATGCCGTAATAGTAAATGCGCGATAATGTTCAAGCAGGAAGATGGACTGCTCTACAGGTACTATACGGAGAGGAGTGGTCGGCGGATACGACAGCTCTTGGTGCCGAAGAACCACCGAGAGGCTGTTATGAAGCTAGCCCACGATGGGATAATGGCTGGGCACCTGGGGGCCGAGAAAACCAAGGACAGAATTCAGGAAGAATTCTTCTGGCCCGGTGTCACAGCCGACGTGAAACGGTTCGTGGCATCTTGCGATATCTGCCAGCGAACTGTGCCAAAAGGAAGGGTGCCACACGTGTCACTCGGCCAGTCCCCCGTCATAGACACCCCCTTTAAAAGGGTAGCTATTGATATAGTAGGCCCTATCCGACCTCCATCTGGTCAAGGAAACCGCTATATCCTGACTCTCGTCGATTGCGCCACGCGCTATCCGGAGGCAGTTGCACTACCTGGCATAGAGACCGAACGAGTCGCAGAGGCCCTCGTGGAGATGTTCTCCCGTTTTGGTGTACCGAGGGAAATCCTAAGTGATCGGGGCTCGAATTTCACGTCGGAGTTAATGAAGGAAGTGGCACGACTTCTATCGGTGCGCCAACTCCATACCACCCCTTACCACCCAATGGCCAACGGCATGGTGGAAAAATTTAATGGCACCCTGAAGACTATGCTCAAAAGAATGTGTGCGGAGAAACCAAAAAACTGGGACAGATTCCTCGGTCCGTTGCTGTTCGCGTACAGAGAGGTTCCCCAGGCAAGTCTCGGCTTTTCACCGTTCGAGCTTCTGTACGGCCGACATGTCCGGGGACCCCTGGCGATCTTAAAGGAAGTTTGGACGAACCAAGAGCTGGACGATGAGCTGAAGACAACCTATCAGTACGTATTGGATCTCCGAAATCGTCTAGAAGAGACGTGCCGCCTAGCTCACGAAGAACTCCGAAGGGCGGGAGTACGCTACGCTAAGCACTACAATCGAAAATCAAGGGATAGAGTATTCCAACCAGGAGATAAGGTTCTCATCCTGCTCCCAACTGACAAAAATAAACTCTTGCTGCATTGGAAGGGGCCCTTCGAAGTGCAGGCGAAAATTGGGGACTTCGATTACTCCATAAAGACGCCGGGTGGGCCGAAAATTTTCCATGCCAATTTGCTGAAGAAGTATGCGGAGCGGGAAACGAACCAAGATGCGCCACATCAATGCCAAGCCATCGTAGGGGTTATTGACAATGGAGATGAACAGGAACTACCGGTGCCGGAGTTCGTGCAGACAGAAGGGATTACTGACGTCAAGATCTGCCCAAGTTTGACGGACCAACAAAAGGAGGAGTTGGAGAAAACCATGAAAGTGCACTCTAAAATATTTTCGAATGTCCCGGGCAAGACAGATTGGGTGGAGTGCCACCTCGAGACAGTGACGGAGTCCCCAGTCCACGTCAAACAGTACCCGTTACCTTTTGCTACGACTAAAGACATCGAGGCCGAGGTACAGCAAATGAAAACACTGGGCATAATTGAAGTCTCGAAATCGCCCTATAATTCCCCAGTGTTGCTTGTGGACAAACCAGACAAAACCAAGCGGTTTGTAGTCGATTTCCGGCGCCTGAACAACCTCATGATAGCAGATGCAGAGCCCATGCCTAGGGCAGATGCCGTTTTTGCCAGTGCCACAAACAAAAGATACTTCTCTAAGTTAGATTTCGTTAAGGGCTACTGGCAAATCCCACTCTCCCAGCAGTCGAGACCTAAAACTGCGTTTTCGACAAAATCCGGTCTCTACCAGTTTTGCTACATGCCTTTCGGGATCAAAACGGCACCCGCCGTGTTCGCCCGGCTGATGCGACTAGTCACTGAGGGAACCCCGGCGTTGAACATTACTACGACGACGTACTCATAACAAGCACGACCTGGGAGGAACACCTATCCACTCTCAGACAACTCTTCGCTCGAATTCAGGCTGCCGGGTTGACCGTGAGACCGAGCAAGTGTGAGTTGGGAATGAAAGAGATTGATTTCCTGGGTCATCACATTGGACAAAACATGCTTGCTCCACTGGGAAAGACTCTTGACAAAATCCAAGCTGCACCCGCCCCAAAAACGAAGCGACAGGTACGCGCTTTTCTCGGGTTGACCAGCTATTACCAGGAGTTCATTCCAAATTATGCCGAGATCAGCGCCCCTCTCACAGAACTGATCAAGAAGGGTGAAAGCAACTTAGTAAAATGGACGACGACACACGAGAAAGCATTTGCGAAACTCAAGGAATGTATCTCGAACCCTCCCGTGCTCCGCCTCCCAGACTTAACCAAGGAATTCATCCTCCGCACTGACGCTTCCGACACCAGCCTTGGGGCTGTGCTCTTGCAGTCTGTGGTGTACACGTATCCCGAAGGAGTACGGCCACCAGCGTGGGTCCGGTCTTAGCGAGCCGCAGGGCACGCGCTAACCGTCGCCGTGGCGGGAAACACGATACTGCTCAAGTCGCAACACTTTATTGTGGCAACACCAAACGCAGTACAGCCCGTTGCAAATAGGCGCGGCGGGAAAGCAAGTAGGCTTATCCACGCCACGGGCACAAAGTACTACACAGGGGTGCCACGAGCACGTCTCCGCGGTAAAGCCGATCCACGGAGACACCGGAGCAAAGGCCCGGTTGCTCGAGCGAGGGCAAAGGCGCTCGCGTTGGCTTCGAAGGGAGACGGGTCGGCGTAGCGAGGCCACGCACTAGGACACCGTACCGCCCTTCGGCCGTGCGTACGCAGCGGGGCAAACAGCGGGTGAGCGTTCGCCTTGGGCGCGAGGCGCCGTCAGCGAAGTCCGACGAGCCCCCGACTGACGGGAGTCGACGGACGAAAAGATAGCGTTGCTCACCGTTTGCTGTCCCGGAGAGTATCTGACCGCTCCCGACGCAGCGCGCAAAAACCTCTCAGGGGTCCCCGCGCGCGGCGCCACAGTCAACATCCGCTACCGGGTGAGGGAGTTATACGTCACTCCGCCCTTCCCAGCGCGGCAGACAGCAAGGAGGGCAGACATGTCGGATTCGCTCGCAGGATTTCAAGCTGGACGGTTGTGCCCTCGCGATCTCCGACTTCAGCGTAGCTCCCGCCGACTGGTGCGCCCTCCGCGGTCTCCTGACGCCGTGTAGCTCTCGCATTGTGGCACCCCGCCCTTGGACTGCTTCGACCGGATCCCCACTTTCCTATCTCCTTCTTTTTCCTCTCGTTGGCTGTCTTCTGCTTCTACTTTCCTTCTATCCTTTTTATCCCTCCTTCACCCCACCCCTATAAGGCACTGCGCCGTGTCGCCTGAAGGCAGACAGAAATTAGGTGCCTTTTTCCTCTTCATTGTAACCACTACCACCACCACCACATGTCGGGACATGGAAACGGCAGAAAAGGCGGCAAAGCCCGCGCAAAGGCAGCGGGCCAGCCTCAATTCCCACATCCCCCTCTCCTAAATTTGCCCTTTACCGGTCTGCAAAAGGCAGCCGGACGTCACCCATGCAGTTAAAATGACACTGCTATGAGCGACAGCTAACCTCAGTCCAGCCCTGCTACTGCTGCTAAAAAAAAAAGACCACAAATGAGAAACAAACCATAAATAACAAAGTAAACACATGACACTATACAAATAACTGCGGAAGGGAGCACAGAAACGTGGCACTAGTGTTCGTGGTGCTGAAGGGGGATAGCGTCCAGTGCGCGGAGGGGCGGTTAAGGCGTGACAGTGTCCGCTGGGTGCGATGCCCGATGCCCGAGTGCGAGGTCAGAGGTACCGGAAGGGGGCTGACTGATGGCTTGTGCCTGCTCTTGATAAGCCGCGAGTCCGACGAAAGCCGCTTCGGTTGTTCGGAGGCCCCGCATTTCTGGCTCGATGACGGAGCTGGATGTTGCGAGAAGCCGGGCCTCTCAGGTGGTCAGGGAGGCCGAACCAAAAATGGCTGCGAGGCGCCCTGGCGTTGGCGGGCAGCGTATAGCTGCTTTCAGCTGGCCTCGCGCAGGAGCCATGGTGGAAAAGGCAGCACGGCTTCTTCGGCGACGGCCAAGAGCAGAGCACAGCCAGATGGTCTGACGTCAGTGGGTCAATGACCCCCCAGCACCTCCAGTGTCCGCGTCGATGGAGGGCAGCCATGACGCACTCTTCGCGGGCTCGCACTGAAGCGTCACGCACTTACACACGCACGCACACACACCGCCGACGGCTGCGCAAGCGTAGGCGCAAAGCGTCCTTCGTCTCTCTCTCCCGGCGAGCACCGACACTCAAGGTCACACACAGCTCCCTTCGCGGTAGACGAAACGAACACGGAAAAAAAAGAAAGTAAACGCAGAGCATACTGACACTAAACATCTGGCAAAAAAAACAAAACACAAATAACACTTAATATTAGACAAAAGAAACATAAAATACACATGAACACTTAAAAAAAAAACTGGCAGCAGACAGGGCGGGGTTAACTTCTTTACGAGAAAAGGCCGTAAAGAAGCTAACCTATACTGAGGCTAGACAGTAAACTGAGGGCCTTCGGTTGCGGAGAAGTCCGCCGTCCGGCGCGAAATCACAAAGGTGACCGCTTCCTCAGATTATACCGGCGCGGGGTCCGAATGCGGTCCGCCGCTCCGGGTGTGTCCCGTTGCTGGCGCGCAGTGCCGCAGGGCTCTGGCGCGAGCTCGTCAGACCGTGATACAAAGGGTTTCAGGTCTGCGATATGGGCACGGCTGAGTTTTCCCGTCTGGGGATCTTTCAGCAAGTACGCGAGTGGAGTGCAAGCTTTATCCACTCGGTACGGACCAAGCCACTTAGGAGCGAGCGAGGTTGAGAACCCCTTACTGGCATCGCTAAGGGCGTGGTTGCGCTTCAGGACAAGATCGCCCACCTCAAAAACTAGGTCGCGATGCTTGCGGTCATATTGGGCCTTCTGCTGAGCCCTGGCCGACGCCAAACTTTGCCTTGCTTTGCAGAAAGCTCGACAAAGCCTGTCCCGAAGTGCCGACGCGTAAGCAGAGCAGTCTGCCGGCGCCTCCTCGCCCTCGAGCTGGCATCGAGTGACGCTGGTCACCGGATTTGCCAACTCCCTTCCAAAATTTAAGAAGGCGGGCGAGAAACCAGTTGAGCGACTCTCGGATGTTCGAATAGCGAACGCGAGCTCACTCAAATGGTCTGCCCAGTCCCTTTGACTTTCGGCAAAGGCCGCCAACATCGGTTTGAGCGTACGATTGACGCGCTCCGTCAAATTGGACTGGGGATGGTAGGGTGAAGTGGTGCAGTGATCAATTCCGAGGGAACGGCACGTGACACCAAACACCCGAGCGGTGAAATAAGAAGCATTGTCAGTGATGAGCCTTTCCGGGAAGCCGAACCGGCAAAACACTTCCTGCAGCTTCTCAAGCACCGCTCGCGCTGTCACCTTCCGAAGTGGGAAAAGTTCCACCCATTTCGAAAAGTGATCAGCGACTACCATCAGGTGAATGAACCCCTGCTTACTTCTGGGAAATGGTCCCATTAGATCGCAGGTGGCCACTTGCCACGGACGCTCACTGACAATCGGTTTCATCAGACCGGGCGGTTTGCCACCCCTTGATTTCACCGTTTGACAGACGCGGCAAGAACGGCAGTAGCGAAAAATGTCTCGCTTCATGCCGGGCCAGGTCACAACGCGGCTCAGTTTTGCAAAAACTTTCGAGCCACTCAGGTGACCGGCCATGGGTTCGTCGTGAGAGGATCGCAACAGTGCGGCTCTCAGACTTTTGGGCATAACCACCTTAAACGGGTCTATGGACTCGTCGTCAGTGGCTATATACTTCAGCAGGAGCCCGTCATGGTCCAGCAAATATGAATCCGCCGGGGACTCAGCGACACACGCTGGTTCGAGCCCCCTATTCGCGCCCGCTGCAGGGCAAGCAGCGTCACGGCGCTCCGTCTCGTCGAGACAGTCGTTATCGGCGCCCGCTGCAGGACAAGCAGCGTCACGGCGCTCCATCTCTCTGAGACCGTCGCACATTTCGCGACAAAACGGGTCACTTTGCTGGGCCTTCAGAAGCTCTTCTCTGCTGAAAGCGATGCCCATTCTCCCAAAATGGGGGAGTCTGGTATCGCGCCCACTCAGGACCGCAGCAACAACCGCTTGAGTCGGCGTTACGGGTTCGCTCTCGGCCTTGTGGCCTTCGGAAAGCTCCCCCGCTCGGCCGCTTCGCGGTGCGCCGCTTACCTGGTTAGCAGCCAAGGTTTGTCCGCATGGGGACTCACCCTTCACGCCGAACGGCGGCGAAGCTGCTGTTTCGCCCCCGACGCTTGCAAGTGCTAAGGCACCGCTAGCGGCGGTCGCACCGGGATCAAGGTCCTCGGCCGACAGTGGGGCACGAGATAGCGCGTCAGCTACCACGTTGGTGCTCCCCTTTCGATACTGCACCGAAAAGTCATAGTGCTGTATCAGGAGAGCCCAGCGCGCCAGCCTGCCGGCAGGCTCACGGAGCCGCATCAGCCAGCTGAGCGCACTGTGATCCGTTTGCACTACGAATTTCGTCCCATCAAGATAGACGTCAAACTTCCGCAGTGCAAACACGATGGCGAGGCACTCCTTTTCGGTCACGGAATAATTTTTCTCCGCAGAGACCAAGGAGCGGCTGGCAAAGGCCAACGGCTGCAACACGCCATCGTATTCCTGTAGGAGAACAGCTCCTAAACCCAGATCGCTCGCATCAGTCTGTACAACGAACGGTCTGGTCAGGTCGGGGAGCTTGAGCTGCGCTGTCTCCGCTATGGCGTTAGACAGTCGGCAAAACGCCTCCTGCTGCTCAAGTCCCCATTGCCACTCGGCAGACTTACCCAAGAGTTTGCTCAAGGGCGCCTGCAGTCGGGCACAGGACGGAATGAAGGAACGGTAAAAGTTGACCATTCCTAGAAAGCGGCGAAGGCCACGTACGTCCTTGGGCACGGGAAATTCGAGAATAGCTCGAAGTTTCTCCCGATCCGGCTCTATGGAGCCTTCGCCCAGCGTAAACCCGAGCAACTGAACACGGGTCTGCGCTAATTGGACCTTAGCGGGGTTAAGTGTCATCCCGGCGGTCCTCACCCTCTCGAGTACATCGGCAACATGGGCCAAGTGCTCTTCGAAGGTTCGTGAATAAATCACGATGTCGTCGAGGTAGCACATGCAGTATGACCACTTTGCTTCCCCGAGGACGCGGTCCATGAGTCTTTGAAACGTCGCAGGAGCATTGCAAAGACCAAAGGGCATACGAGTAAACTCGAACAACCCTCTGTGGGACGTGAACGCAGTTTTACACTGGTCACGGGTACCCATCCGGACCTGTAGATAACCTTTAGAGGCGTCAAGCGTGGTAAAGTACCGTGCATCACCCAGGTTACCTACGATGGAGTTTATCGTGGGGAGGGGATAGGCATCCTTACGAGTCACTCCATTCAGACGGCGATAGTCTACGCACAGGCGATGACTGCCATCTTTCTTAGGCACCAGCACAATTGGAGACGCCCAGGCGCTAGACGAGCGGCGAATAATGCCAGCCGCAAGCATGTCATCTAGCAACCCATCGATAATCTGCCTTTTGGCGAGACTGACGGGCCTGGGGTTACACTTCAAAGGAAGCGCGTCACCAGTTTCGATCACGTGGCTCACAAAATCGGTGCAGCCAGGTTGATCGGTGAAGAGCTCGTCGTACTGACGTAACAGTGTCGACAGGCGAGCCTTCTGTGCTTCATCCAACTGAGTCGCGCAGGCGACCAAAGGATGTAGTGCCTCTTCGTGTCGTGCCGGTCGATCCAAGCAGGGGTTTCGAGCCGACGAGCGCGGAACGCCAGGGTACGACCCCGGAGATGGCGCACGACACGGTTCGTGCCGCGCCTCTCGTTCCCGAAGGGGACTGTGAGAGGGCAAATGCGGTGAGCGGGGGCTTGGCCCCGAACTCTGCGCAAGGCACGTTTCCGACGCTTCTGTCGCAAAGGCGACGGTAAGCGCCGGCGGGCTGATGAACGGCTTGAGTTGGCAAAATGGGCCATCACGATAGCCGCCATTCGCAATGTCCACAATGATACCGGTTTTAAGGAGAAAGTCCCGACCGAGAATCACTGGAACATTGAGCCCTGGAAGATGAATAAGACGGCAGCGTCTCATTCGATCTCCCCATCGGACAGTCAACCTTGCAGCGCCTGCCGAATGGGCCACGCCTTTCGCAAGGGTGAATGTCGTTCGGCTGTCCCGCAAGCGCACCGAGTGCTTCCGCAAGTGGGACAACACCTGTTCGCCAAACAACGAGGCGCTAGCGCCCGTGTCCAGCAAAGCCGAAAATTCACGGCCGGCAATGGTGACCGGAATGAACGGCGCGTGCGTATCAGCAAGAAAAGTGCTTGCCCTGCACGCAGAGGGAAGAAGCAAAGGTTGGGTCGGTCGTGCATTCACGAACGACCCGGAAGCCCGTTTCCCTGCCTCGCAGGAGGCCTGGATCCGGTGCATTCCCTCGCTAGGTGCCCTCTTTCACGGCAGCGGTAACAGCGCACTCCATCACGGTCTGTATTCCCAGACGGAGCAGCTTCGAGCTGTCGTGATCGGCTCGCTACGTTATCGTAGGATACGTTTCTGCGAGCCGCACCTCCAACATTACGTTGGGTCGAAAAGCGTCCCTGTATGGAGGTTTCAGGTGGAGCAGCGCAGGCTGCCCGCCTTTCATGCGTAAAGGGGTCAAGAGCGCGATCGCTCAACTCCCACGCACAGCCGGTTGCAGCCGCAAAGGCGGCGCCGAGAGGCTGTTGCCGTTGGGGAAGGGTCATGGCCCCTCTCCAAGCGCAGCGCGGCTCAAGGGCGTCGCTGGCTGGCGGCGGCGGGCGATAGGCACGCGCGGCGAGAATGTCGCCTTGGATGCGCTTCGCCTCGGCGGCCAACGCTTCCAAATCACTGAAGCGGCCGCCGCGCAGGTAAGCCGAAAAAGTCGGATGTGCCTGCCGTATCACCCGTTCGACGCCTTCCTCGTTCGAGGCTCGGGGCTCAGCGATAGAAATAAGTTCATCCATCGCCCGTACATACTCCTGTAAAGACTCGTCAGGAGCTTGTGTACGGAGCTCGAGCTCTCGCCGCATCCTACTTTCGTAGTCAGCGGGTAGGAATTCGCGCAAAAAGACCGCACGAAATTCCTCGAGGTTTGCTGCACGGTAACCGGAAAGCCGATACCATCTCGCCGCCGTGTCAGTCAGTGCAGCTGGAACAACACGTTCGAGCACCACCTTATCATCCAAACCCATCGCTCTCTGATAACGTGACAGAGAGTCGAGGTAATCTCGGGCGGTGAGCCGATCACCGTATCCGCTGTACGTTGGCACAGGCAACATAACAGCGGGGTGACCGCTTTTCGGAACAGCCGAAAGCGTTTGCACAGCTCCCGAGAGTGCTTGGATCATCTGCACGGCGTTTTGCAGCAAAGTCTGCGTCGTCGCACCGGCTTCGTAGGAAACCGTTGGTGCGTTAGCGGCGCGGTCGAGCGAAGGCGAGCAGTCGCCCAGCTCGATCAGTGGGGCGGTTTCAAACAGACCACCGCCCGGCGCGCCATTCCCAGAGCAAAATAGGCTCCTTGTGGGATTTGCCTGTTGTCGAACCAAAGGCGCACTTGGTGCGGCTACCATCGACAATTCAGGCGCCTGCTCAGCGTGCGGTCGAAGTGTCGGTTGCACGGCTGATAGCGGGCAAAAGTCGGCGAGGGCCCCGTCAATTCCGCAGGGAACCGACTGCGAGCGCTGTGCCGACGAACTGCCATGCATGCCAAAGGGCGCATTAGCAGTCGGAGGCGCTTGTGCGTAACGTTCGGGTAGGGCAAGAGGCCCATTCCGAAGCGACGCGCCATCTCCAAAGGGAGCGGCTAGGCGCCTCGTGTCGTCACCGCAATAGGGGGTGCCGACACGGACGGGTGCAGAAGGGTTCCCGTTCATAGAGGCAATGGCCTCCGTGTGCAACGCGGCATCCGCTAAAAGGGACAGCGGACATAAGTCCCGCGAAGCGGCCATGTTGCGGCGAGCCCAAATCGCGCAGGCGAACTGACTCGCTAAGAGCAATCAAAAGCTAGAGCTTTTGATACCGCGTTGGGCGCCAGTGTGGTGTACACGTATCCCGAAGGAGTACGGCCACCAGCGTGGGTCCGGTCTTAGCGAGCCGCAGGGCACGCGCTAACCGTCGCCGTGGCGGGAAACACGATACTGCTCAAGTCGCAACACTTTATTGTGGCAACACCAAACGCAGTACAGCCCGTTGCAAATAGGCGCGGCGGGAAAGCAAGTAGGCTTATCCACGCCACGGGCACAAAGTACTACACAGGGGTGCCACGAGCACGTCTCCGCGGTAAAGCCGATCCACGGAGACACCGGAGCAAAGGCCCGGTTGCTCGAGCGAGGGCAAAGGCGCTCGCGTTGGCTTCGAAGGGAGACGGGTCGGCGTAGCGAGGCCACGCACTAGGACACCGTACCGCCCTTCGGCCGTGCGTACGCAGCGGGGCAAACAGCAAGGAGGGCAGACATGTCGGGACATGGAAACGGCAGAAAAGGCGGCAAAGCCCGCGCAAAGGCAGCGGGCCAGCCTCAATTCCCACAAGTCACACGAAGGGACCCTCCATCCCATAGCATACGCCAGTCGCAAACTACTTCCCCGGGAATCATCCTACAGCACCATCGAAAGAGAATGTCTAGCCCTGGTGTGGGGGATACAGAAGTTTAATATTTATCTCTACGGAGTTCCTTTCTTGGTCCAAACTGACCACCAGCCTCTCCAATACATAAAACAGGCTAAACAGCTCAACAGCAGAGTGTTGAGGTGGAGCTTGCTTCTGCAAGAGTATCAGTTCCGAGTCGAGCACATCAAGGGAAGCGAGAACGTTGGTGCCGACTACCTTAGCCGAGTTGAATGTTTTGGAAGGGTCTGACAGTAGTGAATGCAATAGGCTGTGTTGTTATTGTGTTATCCAGTGTCGAGCGAATCAAAATGTTTGTTCCGGTGATGTGATGTGATGTATTGTACAATTGTTGCAATGAATGAACTTTGTACATTTGTATAGTTGGGAATTTGTGGTGGAGTGTTGTACTCATGTGCCTGTGGTTATATTTCATGTGTTGTGGAATTGAACTACAATGTAAGATTGTATTGCGTGATATATTGTGAATGTGAAGTGTCATGAGCGACGGATTGTGTTACAGTCTGTGAGAATGTGTGGTGACTGTTCGCGCTCGTTTGTGTGGTTTTGAATATTATGAGATAATATTCTTAAAGTGGGGGGCAGTGTCACAGAACGAGCGCTAAACAAGAGCGCGCCGCCAAATCCTTGCGACAACGGGCGGCAGAAACGCCGCGAGGTAAAAAGAAAAAAAAAGAAAGCAAACATCCAGGGCTCCCGGGCGCGCGCTCTCCCCGCAGAAGCACGGCTTCGCAGACGATCTTCCTCACCCCACATCGGCGGCCCAGCAAGACCGCGATTTTTCTAGAACGAAGGAGGCGGGGTCAGACCGAGTGAATCATCCTCGGGAGAGGGCAGTCGAACCGTCTCGTGCCTCTCCCCAGCCTTCGCTGCGTATCGCGCCGACGAAATGACGAGAAACATCTGGAAAGTCGCGCGCAAGGTATTTAACCGAGCAGCCGAGACGAGAAATCAGGAGGAGACGGAAGTGAGCGCCAGAGTGCGTAGAGAGTCCGCCGTGTAGTCGGCGAAGTTTGTGGTCCGTAGGGACGGCTCGAGCTACAGGCAAGAGTGTGTGTTTACCGCTATCGAGCGAAGACCCGTGGCAACCGTTGCGAGTGTGAAGCCGACGTGTTCCGGCGAAGAAGTTGAAGCTTGAAGAGTGGCCAATTGAAGACGGGAGGTTTCCTGGAAGAGAACTTCGAGAGCTGCGGAACGACAACAACGCTGGACTTTGAGTGAGTGATTCTCGGAAGAGTATCATTCAGACTTTTGTTCCAAGGACTTTGGACTGAATAGGTTTTATATCTCTTTAGTCTTTAAGTGTCTTGGTTGTTCAATGCATGCGACTGCATTGTAGTGCGTATTGTTGTCTGTGTCCGTTGTTTCAAGTGTGGCTGATTGTACTGTGTAGTACGTTGTCTGATTGGTGACGTATTGTATGTAACTATTGTGGAGTGTGCATTCTTGTGTATTGTTTTCGATCTGCCATTTTTGAGAATATAATATTTGTTTTGTTTATCAACTCTCGACTCTGACTTGTTCTTTGGGCCACAGCCGGCGTCCGCTGGCGCACCAATAAGGACCACTTCTAAATTGTCCACGCTTTCGTGGTGCGGTTCGGGGGGCCGATACTTCGGCTCTTGGAACTAGCCCGGCGATCGCCTCCCTAATAAAACGGGACAGGTGTGACAAGCTGTCAGAGGTAGGTTCCTGATATTTGTTGTTGACTCGGGGCACAATTTCAGAGCGGGACTATCGTTACCCAGCACCTCCACCACTTTGTAGCGAAACGTCTGGGTTATTCAAAGTTAGGCGCATCGGACGACCAGGGAGACGAATAAGTGTGGGTGAAACTCTGCGGAGGCAATCGATGAGAAGTCAACACGATGATTTCGGGGAGCACTCATTGGGGGTTTATTTAGCTAACACAACTTCAATTTACAAAAATGCACTAGGTTACAAAGACAAAACATAGAAAATGGTGGCATACCCCTCGGCCTGCATGGCTGGACTCCGGTGGTGAGATCCGTGGTTTACCCCGACTTTGCTCCCTTTTCAAATTCCAACATGCTCTTTTTAACCCTTGGTCGAACAAAGAGTCTTCACAAAAACCAATCACATGTTGGGACTCGCATCATCACAACCAAGCACAGAAACACTTTCGTAAAAGGCACTACATTTGTAAAAACCTCCTTACCGAATGAAACACGCAAAGGGATAGGTTCTCCGCACGTGACACTCTCTCCAATGCCAGGCCGTGCTGCCCAACATTACTCATGCTGCCTCCATCGGCCGACTTCAGTCGGCGGCTGTTCTCACGCTCGAGCCCCGTCAGTTCTTTCGTTAATTGTTGCTTTCTAGAAGCGTCCCTAAGAGTGATGGGTACACCATTGCTTACCAGGTGTACATGCGACAGCGAGGCGCCCCGACATCATAACAACAGCGGGGGAGAATATGGTCGTTTACCTGCTGCCACTATGTCTCGGCCAGGCTAAGTGGTCGCGTCCCCATGTCATTCTCAATGACACGCATGCCTGCCAACAATGGCTTAAACTCAGATGGTGGCGCCGGACCTGCCTCTTGCTAGACGCTTTTCCGAGTAAGCTTTCCCCTTCTAATCCCGAACGGGGGCGACCTTGACTGCTCCGCTTGTGAGCCGTAAAAGAACAAGGTTTTCCGCGAAACATTGTTCTCGCGACAGTACGATGACAGCTCGGGTCCACATTTTGAAACCGTTCCGACAGGTACCTGTACTCAAGACGGGCCAGCACAGCCGCCATACCGACCACATGCACGCGATCTAGCGAGAAAAGCAGCAGACACGTGTTCAGCAGTTTTGTCACTGCCGCATTGATTTCATGCGCACTGTCACCCATGCTAATTCGCAAGGCAAAATACTTCATAATTCATACAAGCGACAATTTCATCAGGTTATATTGGGCTTCATGTCAACGGTTTCTCGATTGGACAAACATTTCCCCGGCATAAATTAAGACGACAAGTTCGTGCTCTAAGAAGCGGCAAAGTTTCTTGCATGTATGCAAGAAAATTATGCTAGGCTCAGAATGATATTTGCTGCAAAATTCCTATCACCTTCATTAGTGGCGCTGTGCCAGCAACATTGTGTAGCCCTACCTAATTGCGTTGCATCTGATACCGCTTACAAGCGGCCTCCACGGAGAGGCGCCGACAGCAGAACTCGGGCCACGCTGCGAAATTTGGTGACCCAGCGTGGGCGGGAGCCCACGACGCGAGAGCCGAAGCACAGATGGCCGCGGCAGGCAAGCAGACCCTATCGCCTAATCCCCGGCGCCCGAGCCACGCGCTCCAACTTCGCAGCGTGCCCAGAACCGACCACCGGCCGGGAACAGCAGCAGCAAAGCCGCGCGAAAAGCGGAGCGAACTCCCCTTTCTCGTTTGTCTTCTCAGCAGTGGCAGCAGCAGAAGCAACGGCAACGGGCCGCGCAGCAACCCCGCTGTTTGTGGCCGCAGCGCGCAGCGCTAACCCGATTACGTCCTCCACGTCGTCGTCTCCGGCGCTGCGAGCCCGAGTCCCGCTCGAGCGCGCCTCCCTCTTATTCTCCCCACTCGTTTTTCGCCTCCGCTGCCGACGACAACAGCAGCGGCCGCTCCTCCCCATCCCGCACTGCGCGTATATCCAGCTAGAAGGGGAGAAGGCGAGCAATGCTCGACACGTTCCTTCTCCTGTCTCGGCTGAACGACGTCCTCGCTCGCACTAGGAGCCGCTTTTCTTCATCTGCGGTTTTTTTCTTCTTGTCTTTCTTTTTCCTGCCTTTCCATGCGCTGTTCGCAAGAACAGTCGAGTTACGTGCAGTGCTCGTAGTAACACAGCTGCGCCACACTAGTCGCGGAACTCGCGCTCCGCTGTACGCAGCCGTCGGGGATTTTCTGGAGAGGCGTCGTCGTAACAGCCGAGTGTCGCGCTTTGCGTCCGCGTGCCTTATGCACTTAACGGCACTTAGCATTCCGCCAGGAGCAACATGACCGCCGTACGGCGCCCATAAGCTGCATCTTCGTTAGCTGTATACCTTAGCGCCACAAAGGCTATCCTCGTCAAATCTTTTGATTTTGATATGTTTTAGATCTCGGGACTTCGATAATGAAAGTATGCCTTTGAACATCGTCGTGCTTATTTGAAAAATCCAAACGGTTTACAAACAAGCGCAAGAAAATTAGGGAAATTGAGGTACGCAAATCACATATAATTATTCAAGTAACTAGAATCTGTACAAGGTTTGTGCCCCCAAATACGATCAGCCATCCTGTACCCTGTCTCGTTCATACGGCTTTGGTTTGCGTTGCACCGAACTATGCACCGAGCATCGAGTACTGGCCGGGCGGTTTCTTATCGCAGGTCCTGTGAGAAAAAGGAAGAGGAGGTGGGAGATGCAGGCACAAGGAATATATATATCGTATTCCGGTGTCGCGCCAAAGCGGCGCGTTCGCCTCGCTTACGTCATTAGTCTTCTCGCATCGACGCTTGGAATCGGCAGTACGGAGGCTCCAGGGCCCCCGCTGCCGCGGCGGCCGCCCCATTTCACGCGTGCGCCGTCTAATGAGTGCCCGTTTCGAGCACCGGCTCACGCAGGCCACTAGGCGCTTCGAGCTGAACTGTATTCGCGTGGGAAGGCTATTGCTAGAAGCGGCCTGTCTTTAAATGTCAAGAAGCCACGCTCCTGGCTTGTCTCAGAGACGTGAATGGTTCGAATCACGTAGGGTGTGAACGTTGGGAAATTTCCTAACTTACGAAACGAACTTGACGAAGCATGCAGCTACCAAAGACAGAAAAAAAGTAGTTGCGGACAGCACATAGCATCGGTGCAGACTTGCATTTGCTTTTGATTCGTTGGTCGACATGTTCGATTTAACTCAACCATGAGCTTGACCCTGTCAAGCCTCTATAGGCCTGTTACAAAAACAGGCAGTTAGAAGGATACTAATCGACATCGCATGCATGCTGCAGTGTAGCTAGAACAGGGCACAGGAGGATGTTTACACGGACGTTCTACTTCGGAAAGCGTTCTCTGCAGGCAAAACCCTATATAGATTATAGTTTGGAGGGTGTTCTCTAGCTATTCTTCTCTGATCGCTTGCAATTACAGAAAGGTCTGCACCGTACGTTTTCCATTACGTTACGTACCAGGTATCCTATGCAAGAAGACGCATAGAGAAAGTCCTTGGAATTTTGTGAAGATTTGCTAACTGAATGCTGCGTTTCTTCAGCGAGCATTCAGAGTGGGCGCACGTATGGCAGTGGAAGTGCTGCCTCAAATATTCCATCGATTTCACCGGCTCAATTCCGGATGTGTCGGCTGCATTTATCTGTGGGCGAAATCTTAGAACAGTAGAGCGCCTGCATTTGGGTGTACGTGGGAACTCCGTGTCATTTGCATATTCATGTGTACTGAACCGTACGGTCTCCCGTGCAGTCTGCATTCCCTTTCAGGCTGAAAAAGTTAAATCGACCCCTTCTCTAGCGGCTTGGTGACCGGTGTAGGTGGCATCACAAAATCGGTAGCAAGCTTTGCCTCCATCGGATGGCTGAAGTGGAGGGCGTCGGCTTCCGTTAAGCTGCGTTTAAATCGCGACAGTGATGTACTGTTGATTCATACAAGCGCGGACTCTGTACATTTTCATCCGAGAAAACACTGTGAAGGTATTGCGGACAGGAGATTAGCTACATTTTCCTGAAATACTTCTGTATTTTTTTCTAATCATCATCACTAAGTTTTATGGAATGCAACTTGTCTCGCGCCGTTACTGTTCCCGTTTAGATTTCGGCGAATTTGTTCATTATGTCTATGCGCGTAACACTGTGGGCCTCGGCTATGCTTCCCATTCCTATAGGCAGCCATTCCGTCGTCCTAACTGACCAACGTCTAGCTATGCATAGCATACGTAACCTTCCCATGTTCACTTTTCCCATGTAATCTCAACCAGAATACCTGCTTACTCCGTTTCTTTATTTAATTAACTATGCTCTATTTCTGCGCAATATTTTTTCTCCTATCAAGATTTCTTACGTGCCCTCATTATTTAACTCTTCCCGATGTGTAAAAATAAATAAATTGTGCGAGGCCTACAATGGCGGGTTCATGCCTCCTCGAGTTTTCAGCAAATATTCTAAACTTCAAATCTTTAGTGTGAGTGGTGTACGCTCGTCAGTCCGTTCGATCCGTTCAGATTGCTTTAAAAATTAGCCGTGGTCATATTCAAAACAACCTTAACCGGTAGGCACTCGCGCGAAATGTTAACGTAAACCAGTAGTGGTGTTGCTCTTGGTTGATACAGCACCTGTACTATGTTTTAAATGCGAAGCATTTCTTGGCGAACTTCGGCTACGTTAAGCGTATCTATCTATCTATCTATCTATCTATCTATCTATCTATCTATCTATCTATCAATCTATCTATCTATCTATCTATCTAGCCGCCTACGACTTTTAGCTCTCCTGGCCATTTGGATAATGCTATCAATACTAAACATGGTATGATCATAATATGACTGTATGACGAACGTAACTGAGTAGTCTTAACATAAAAATCATGGCAAGTATGTCATAAATGTCATGATTTACATGTCGTGGCCTTGCTGCTCTTGTGGTGGTTTCGCTCACATGATGTGTTGCAAAATTGGTATGGTATGATGTCACAGGTCCCGTTAATTAGGGAGGCGATCGCCGGGCTAATTCCAAGGGCCGAAGTATCGGCCCCCCGAACCGCACCACGAAAGCGTGGATAATTTAGAAGTGGTCCTTTTTGGCGCGCCAGCGGACGCCGGCTGTGGCCCAAAGAACAAGTCAGAGCCGAGAGTTGATAAACAAACAAAATTATATTCTCAATAATGGCAGCTCGAAAACAATACACAGGTATGCACACTCCACAATAGTTGAGTACAATATGTCACCAATCAAACAACGTACTACACAGTACAATCAGCCACACTCGAAACAACGGACACAGACAACAATACACACTACAGTGCAGTCGCATGCATTGAAAAACCAAGACACTTAAAGACTAAAGAGATAGAAAACCTATTCAGTCCAAAGCTCTTGGAACAAAAGTCGGGATGATTCTCTTCCGAGAATCACTCACTCAAAGTCCAGCGTTGTTGTCGTTCCGCTGCCACCGAAGTTTCTCTTCCAGGAAACCTCTGTCGTTCCGCTACCCCGAAGTTTCTCTTCCAGGAAACTTCTGTCGTTCCGCTGCCCCGAAGTTTCTCTTCCACGAAACCTTGCCGAAGTTTCTCTTCCAGGAAACCTCGCGTCATCAATTGGCCACTCTCCCAGCTTCAAACTTCTTCGCCGGAAACACGTCGGCTTCACACACGCAGCTGTTGCCACGCGTCTTCACTCGATAGCGGTAAACACACACTCTTGCCTGTAGCTCGAGTCGTCACCCCTCAGGTGGAAATCATCTTCTTCTCCTGCTTTGTCTCTACGGACAAAACCTTCGCCGACTACACGGCGGAATCCCTACGCGCTCTGGCGCTTACTTCCGTCTTCTCCTGATCTCTCATCTCGGCTGCTCGATTAAATACCTTCCGCGCGAGATTCCAGAAAGTTCTCATCATTTCGTCGGCGCGATGCGCAGCGAAGGCTGGGGGAGAGCGCGAGACCGTACGAGAGCCGTCCGCGGCGAATGACTCAACCCGGCATCACCACGCCCTTTTCCATCTGGAAATTTCGAGGGCTTGCTCGGCCGCCGATGTGGGGTGAGGAGGTTTGTCGGCGAACCTACGCTTCCGAGGGGAGAAGGACGCCCGCCCGGGGAGTCCCTGGATGCCCGTTTTCTTTCTTTTTTTTTATCGCTGACCCCGCGGCGTCACTCCGGCGTTTCGTCGCGAGAGTTTGGCAGCGCGCCCTTTTTGAGCGCTCGTTTTGTGACATATGACATGATTTCATGGCGAACACAAGCGACAGACCTTAACATCAAAATCATGACATGCGTGTCATGTAACAACATGACTACATGCCTTGCTCATGATGTGCTCGTGGCCGTTTCGCTAGCTTCTCATGAACCAAATTCAGTATTACGGGACGGGAATGAATGACGAAGGTATGTGACTGGCGCAAACATGATAATGATGAGATGCGTGTCATGCAAAAGCATGACTACATGCTACGCTTATGATGCGCTCGCGCCCGTTTTGCTACCTTCACATATGTCAAAATTCAGTATTACGTCCCGTGAATTGATGACGAAGGTATGTCACAGGTGCAAACACGATAATCATGAGATGCGTGTCATGTAAGAACATCAATACGCGCCACACTCAAGGCGCCAATACACTTCGACGTGAGTCAGCGCGCGTGTGCGCTGGTGTTGGTTTTATCGCGTCACGCCACCGATGCCGCGCCAGGCGCCGATATCCTCCTAGTATAAATCAGTGGATATGCCCAGTGACCTTCATTGTGAATCTGCCTGCCACATACTCGCAGGCGCGCGCCGCGCTGCGTTGCTTTGATGCATGCGCGTTTGAGCGCACAAGGCGTCCCTCCGTCACGAAGAGAGGCAAACGCGGTACTAAGTAACCTCGTAGGTGCGAAATGCAGCATGTCGAATTTTGCGCCGGTTGCCACCAGGCCGCGACGAGCGACGCTGGTTGCACCGGTCGCGCCGGGCGCCACACTATCGAACGCTCGCGTTTTGCTAGCGCACTCTAAGCCGAAATTCGGCAAAGTTGGACTAACTGCAGTCGTTAAACCAATGGACGAACGGTTCGTCCAACAGGGACTAAATGTGTGACAATGCGTGTCTTGCGCAAACGCCCGGCAATGACGGGACCAACGGGGAGGGCAACTGCGCCGCGATCGCCTCCTGTCGATGCTGCACTGCAATGCTCGGCGTGGTCGGCGATCATGAAAACAAGTTAAATAGGCTATACGCCACTGTGAAAGTGAAGCACTATGAAACGAATAGAAGATGTTATTTGAGGAAAGTAGTACAACACGCCGTCAGTGCACACAGCAAGTGCCCTCGCGTTTCCACCATGCCGGCACGGGCGAGCCGAAGCCAAGTGAAAGTCTCCGCAAACACGGGCAATGCCGAGAACTCGCTTTAATGGGCTGAATAAGTTTGAACTACGGTGAACACTGACAATGCTAATAAAGGTAAGCTGTTCATCAGCTGTCGTGTACCCACACAGTGACCACAAGTTCAAAGCGATATATAGGAAAAGTAGGCTTCGTACGTCATCGGTATCAAGCGGGCTGCCGGTTTGAGTGCATTGCCGGCACAAGCGAAGGAAACGTCGCGTACAAGTTCACAAAAATAGCAGCTCAGGCAAACTTATGTATTTTTATCCATGCGACATTCGTTATCAAAAATCCAACGTGTAGGCGATCGCGGATACGACTAATCGTGCGGCCAGCGGTACACAGGTTGTGCCTTACCAGCACGATGAAAGAACCGTGCCTGCGAATGGTCTCGTCGCTGTAAGTATACAGATATCTACATCACTCCGTAAGACACAGCGAACATGGGGCACTTACCTATTGTTCATTTGTGACTCTAAAATAACGACGACGAAAATTTCACGCGAGCCGCATGTTGCGATCGCCGGCGGTCGTTTAGCCGTACTCGTCGTAAGCCTAGCGACGCCGTCGGCAAGCCGACACGGTATGGCATCGGCGGGGCGCCTGCGGCTGCTTCGCCGGCTTTCCCGCACAAGCGCCGCTGCTATGTTTGTGTTTGCGGACTCGTGCGCCAGCACTGCGAACGCTGGTTCGGCCGACATGATCGAATACCAGCTGATAATTCGTATTCTCGGGCTGGAGACATGTTGAAGATTAGATGGATCCATATTAAAAGATCGATGCGCATAGGTGCTACGAATAAGCCCATGTAAATTTTCGCGTTACGGTGTCAATATTTATTGTTTTCTTAAGCCGAGTAAAAGTCGCCCACTGGCACTAGATGGGAGGTCAAAATACTGTGCTATATATACCCGAGAGTCTGCTCTCTGTAGTACAGCGCGGGCGGGCAGTGTTTGCAGTGTTTTACTTTGAAATAATAGTGCGTATGTATGTGTCTGTGTGTGTGTGTTGCATGAATAACATACTATGATCTTCAGTGCTGATTAAATTGGAATAAACATGAATTATACTGCACAAACGCAGTGTCGCCATTATTTTTTTTTGCCATTGGTCCAGACGGTTCAACTGTTAGTCCCGCTGGAGCATTCTACTGTGGTCAACATTTAAACCAAGTGGAGTAAGTGCTTGGGGTAACAGTTGAGCCCTTTCAGTTACTCCCGCAGTTAGTCCAAAATTGGTTCAAAATCTGTGGCAGCGCATTTAAACCCCTAAAGGACCAATGGCATACCCCACTTTAGTCTTTTTCGGCTTAGAGTGCGTGGCGTCGCTGCGCCCAGCCTGCGCGTGCGTCAACGTTGCGTCGGAGTATGTTGGGCCCTTCATTACGCGCTCGCCGCCGTTGCGCTTGCTCCACATGTGCCAAATTTGGTATCACGGGAAGTGAATTGACGACGAAGGTATATGACACGTGCAAACCTGATAATCATAATATGCGCTTCATGTAAAACATGACTACATGCTATGCTCATTACGTTCTCGCGGCCGTTTCACCAGTTCCACGTATACCAAATTTAGTATTGCGTGGCGAGAATTATCAATGAATGTAAACGGCACGTCCAAATATGATAATCTTGATATGAATTTCATGTAAAACATGACTACATGCTACGCTCATAGCACGCTCGCGGCCATTTCGCTAGCTCGATATGTACCAATGTTGGTATCAGGTGACGTTAATAGATGACGAAGGTAAATTAAATCAATAATCAATTAATCGCCACAGCTTAATGCTAGAAAACTTGTTTCTAGAACCATTAATATCTATGCGTAAATTAGTATCGGTGACATGTGTTCATCAATATATTCCGCGTCTTATACATCCAGCCGGCACCACCGTATTTCCCCAAAGCGAGTTCAACCTAGCCCCGAAACTCTTTAATGTGGCACTGTATACCACAAAACTCACATTATACCTTATACAATGAATGAGTCGTGCGCATTCAACGATTTATCGCTTCTTGCAGCATGTGGAAGTCTGGCGCCCTCATGTGATACAAAGAAAGAATAAAGTACTCCAATCGCTGTTGCTTCTTTCAAGCACATCTATAAACCTTATCGCTGTTTACAAACACAGGTGATGGATGGCTTCCGGTTCTGTATGCCGGCGTAACCTAGCCGTCGTGGTGAGGAACAGTATCCTTAACGAGTAGCCAGCTCATTTTCAAAAGTTTTCTTCTTCTGCCTGGTCAAACAATTCAAATACACTTTCTTTGAAGCTAGATACAACATTGTAAGAGACAGTCATTAACTTTAATCGCCTCCCTTTTTTTGCTGAAAGCGCGGAAAATGTCTTTCTTTACTTTAGCGCAACTTAAAACACAAGATTTCCGCTTCGGTGTTACGGAGTAATAAATGAAGTGACCGAAAGTTTTTTTTTGGGTAGCAACACGTGCTACTGCAATCATAGTTGAAACAGAATATGTTTTTCTTTTATTTTTTCGTACATCTTTCTCTTTGAGCCCTCGTTTGCTTCTTGCTTGCGTTTCGTGAGACACCCACCGTCAATTTTTTTTTTCGATCGTACGTACCCCGTGGCCCTCACACAGTAACGGTTCCGAGCTTCGATCGCGTCGTGCCGAGCTCCACTTCCTTCACGCCGAACCTCGATTTCGGCGGCGATAGCTGCTCGTCGGCGTGGCCCGTTATAAACAGAGGCGACCTTCGGAAGCTCCGTGGGCGGAAGCGGCCAGCGCTCGCCATTGTGTCAGACGGGCGAGTAGCGGAGTGTGAAAGGAGGGGCAGCTACGCGTGGGTCGTCGCAGCCGCCGCCGACGTGTGCATGGAGCGCGTCTAGCCGAAGTCCGCCCCCGCGCACGATTTCCCTTCTGATGCGACGCCCCTCTCTGCCCAAGCAGATTCCGGCACGACGGGGCAGGTCGTCGCCTTTTGCCCGATGGAGAGCAATTTAAAAATGCCACAGAAGCAGCGTACTTGCGTGGGTTAGTGTTATCTGCCGCCGTGGCTCCTTGTTTTTTTCCGGACACAACCTTGTGATTTATATATATATATATATATATATATCTTAAAAACCATATTTGAAAGCTTTCGAACCACCGCCAAACAACAAGGCTCGTTTGAGAAAAAATTGACTGGAGAACTACTGGTGGTATCAGCATCAGTATGAGTTTATTTTTCAACACCAACATAATAGTGCACGGGGATGCTTTAAGCAGCGGACAAAAATCCAGGTCGTGACTCCTTTGACAAGCGCACTATAGGGGTTAGACCAGGTAGGAAAGGCGTAGGTGGTGCCTATAACGCCTCAAAGTAAGTTCTTAAGTGATTGTCTGGTTGTCCATACATATATACCCAGGTATTCATGCTCACGACTGCACATCAGCAGGCGACGTCAACATGACCACGCAGGATGTTGTGTGACCACTGTTGCGCCTTTGGGTAGCGTGGTGCGGACTCGGGCCATCCGAGTCCCCGGAGAGGACGAGTAGAGAAGCCGGAGAAGGAGAAAAAAATGTTTATATACAGTATTTACATGGTAGCGTGGTACAACATGAAAAGAGAATCACCCACGAGCGCCTCTGCGCTAGCGTTTTTATACATCGTCCGCCTTCCCAAGATCCCTTGCAAAGAAAATTTATGCGCAGGATACTCCAATGAGATCGTCGTCTTCCTCTCCGTCCCCGAAGAGGGAAAGCCAAACACCGCCTCCCTCTGAACCTAGGAAAGGGGCAAGACATGCCCAGTTCGCTGTTTGGTGAGGGAGACCCCACGCGCCAGCGTGGCACCACAGTGAGATGACGTGGAATCCCATGCGCAAAGTCGCTCCCTGATGCAGCCAGGTTGACTCAAGCAAGGCAGAATACCCCGTACAGCTGCTGGGTCGACGCTGCTTCGGAGTGTTGCTCTCGGCGGCTGACAAAAGCTTGGCCAACGACTTTTGTGTCAAGAGGAGCCGGCGACGTGGTTTTTCCAGATTGTCCGCGTCCGTCGCCGTCCCGGTGCAGGGTTGACTCATCAACAGCTGCCAGGTGCCAGCAGGCCGCGAAGACCACGTGGAACTTGGGCGAGGCACAACAGCACCCCCGCCGCCAGATGATACATCGGGAGGTCGAGTTGTTCCATGCAGCTCGGCCGGGTCGATGTCGGCGACGTTCCGGCAAGGCTCTTGCTTTCTCGAAGGGCCTGGTCAAACTGGAATGCTCCAAGAGCTGGCCTCTGCGCCCCGCTTCGGTGAAAAGTGGGTGACAAGCTCCAAGAAACGACCTTTGTCAGCCACACACAATGCGACAAGCACCGCGTGCACGCCACTCTCATCGCCAGGCCTCCGATTTTACAAAGCAAACATCTTATCTTAATAACTTAAGCTCAAGGAAACAATGTGCATACCAATCGGGACAAGTGTCCAGTAACTCTTTCATACGTAACTCCATTTGGAATCGAGATAACATTATAATCAAGCTAAACAAGCAAACTGTAGAGCTCGGGACAACGAGGGAGTCAGTGAAAAATTTCTCTACGCCCTCACTGTAACACATTGAAAAAAAAAAGTACACATAAACTAGGTAAAGGTAAACAAAAAAATCAAACAAACCTTCCGCGTCTTTTGACGAGTCAAAACGCTCGACTTAGGGCGTCTGCATTTGTATGAAGGCCACCTCTCTTGTAGCGCACCTCGAAATTGTGCTGCTGCAGTGCTATGCTCCATCTGAGCAAACGACCATTCTTAGGTGACATTTGGTGTAACCAGGTTAGTGGAGAGTGATCAGTTTCTATAATAAACTTAGAGCCAGCAACATAGCAGCCTAGTTTTCGTACGGCCCAAACAATGCAAGCACATTCTTTTTCCGAAGTGCTATAAGCCTCTTCCCTGCTGCTCAATTTGCGACTCAAATACAAAACCGGCCGCTCCTCTCCACTCTGGTCCGTCTGACATAGCACTGCTCCTAAACCGCGTTCGCTTGCATCACACTGAATAGTGAAAGGTTTTGCAAAATCCGGTGCCCTCAAGACGGGTTTCTCACTCAATGCGTGCTTCAGCTTCTGAAAAGCGTCTTCCTTTTTAGAGTCCCATTGAATGTTCACAGGTTCGGTCTTGCGTAAACTATCTGTCAAAGGGCTGGCAATCTCGGAGTAATTCGGGACGTAATGCTGATAGTAACCTGTGAGGCCGAGGAATGCTCTCATCTCGGTCTTAGTGCTGGGACGACGATAACCGACCACCGCGGCTACCTTGAGTTCGGACGGTCGACGACGCCCATTTCCTACAATGTGCCCTAAATAGCTTACTTCAGCACAGCCCAAATGACATTTCTCTCTCTTTACCGTAAGACCTGCATTTTTGACCCGTTCCAAAACCATCCGAAGGTGTTCAACATGGTCTTCCCATTTGTCCGAAAATATCGCCACATCGTCTAGGTAAGGCAGCGCAAATTTCTCGAGCCCGTGGAGAACCTTATCCATCAGGCGGCTGAAACAATACGGCGCGTTCTTGAGCCCAAAGCTCATCATCAAAGGACGAAAAGTGCCCAGGGGTGAGATAAAAGCAGCGTATCGACTCGCGCGCTCTGTCAAAGGGACCTGCCAATACCCCCTAACAAGGTCTAACGTAGAAATGTATTTCGCCTTAGACACTGTCTCTACCCTCTCTTCAATGTTAGGAATAGGGTAAGTCTGGTCGACTGTTACAGAGTTCAGGCGGCGATAGTCCACGCATGGCCTTGGATCACGGCCCGGAATCTCAACCAAAATCAAAGGCGAGGTGAAATCACTGTCTGCTTCGATGATAACACCTAGGTCGATCATGCGGCGAATTTCGGCCTCTAGTATCTCTCTCTGTCTAGGTGACACCCGATACGGCTTACAGCTGATCGGCTTGTTAACCGTCAGCTCAATGTCGTGCTTAATCACATCCGTTTTGCCTGGCTTCTCGGAGAAAACGGTAGCGAATTCCTGTACTAAAAGCTCTAAATCTTCCTCTTGAGCCTTACTTAGGGTGTTCCCTGTGTCTACCCTATCGGACAATGTGCTGCTGACCGTGCCATCGGAAAGACAAAGGATTTCCGCGCCCTCATCCTCAGGAACATTGAGTGCAAGGTTTACTACTGCTTTTCGTCGCATGTAGGGTTTCATTAGGTTACTGTGATACACTTTGGGGCATTTCCGGCCCCACTTTACCTCGTAGTTGGTGTCTGAAAGCACTGACAACACTGTCGCTGGTCCCTCCCATTGTACGTCCAGCTTGTTTTTTCTTGAAGGGCACAACAGCATCACCTCATCGCCCACTCTAAAGACTCGCTTTCGAGCTGACTTATCGTAACGGGCCTTGGAAAGCGCCTGTGCTGCGCGCATGTTGCTCTCCACCACTTCGCGTGTAGTCCCCAGTCGCCCCAATAAATCCAGTACATAGGAAACTACATTAGGGTCCTCCCCATATCCAGTCCATGACTCTCGTATTAAGTGCAGCGGACCTCTCAAGTTCCTGCCGTAGACAAGTTCAGCCGGACTAAAACCCGTACTCTCGTGTGGGGCCGACCTCAGAGAAAACATCGCAGCTGGTATACACCCCTCCCAGTCACTTTTATGCTCAAAGCACAAAGCTCGCAAAACGCGTTTCATGACCGAGTGCATGCGTTCCACAGGGTTCGACTGTGGATGGTGAATAGAGCTATGCGCGATTTTTATCCCGCAGCGTTCTAGGAATGTAGTCGTAAGGCAGCTTGTGAACACACTTCCGTTGTCACACTGTATCTCCGAGGGAAAACCCACCCGAGAAAAAATAGACAACAATGCGTCCACCACGCATACTGAACTCAACTCTTTCAGTGCGATTGCCTCCGGGAACTTGGTGGCAACGCACAGCGCGGTCAGGACGTACCGATATCCTGATTTAGATGGAGGCAGAGGCCCCACGATGTCAATCACGAGCCGACGGAAGGGTTCTGTGACTATTGGCACTAGTTTCATTGGTGCCTTCCATTTGTCTGTTGATTTTCCTATCCGCTGACAAGTGTCGCATCCACGGACAAACATCTCTACATCCTTCCAGCACCCGGGCCAGTAGAACTCCTGAGCCAGCTTAGCTTTCGTTTTCTTTATACCTAAGTGGCCCGCCCAGGCGTTGCTGTGGGCCAGGTCGAGAATGTTCCGCCGGTATTTTAGTGGAACTACCACTTGGTTGTAGACCCGCCCTTTAGCGTTCTCATACCTGCGATGCAACACCTCGTTTTGGGTGTAGAACGAAACGTTCTTCCTAGAGTTACCTTCCTTATGTATGGCATCTAGCAGCATAGAGAGTGCGAGATCCGCCTTTTGATCGACCACTAGCGTTGCACGGTCGGTTCTGGCTAGCTGACACCAACTGGTGGACGCGGGTGTTAACACCGAGCCTGTCACCAAGTCCTCGTTTTCGGGCGTTAGAGATATTTCCTCGCTGTTGTCGACCATAGCCCCAGTTTCCGTCTCGACAACTCGCATGGCAGACTCATTTTCCGTCGCAACTACCTCAGGTTTTCCTACACTGCCCTCGGACGTCTGTTCCCCAGAGGGTGAGCTGCTCAGCTGTTGCGTCAGCTCGCGCGCCTTCGAACGGGTAAGGGCCATGCAAGCTATTTCGGTGGCAAATGATTCTCCACGTGTTTTTAACATTTCCTCAGACTTATTTGAAAATAGGTAAGGGAAGTGCTCCGGGAGGTTGGCTGAAATTGCTGCTTCCGTACACAATTGGCCGAAAGGGCCCTCGATTACAACCCTCGCTATCGGTAGGCAGACGCTTTGCTTTTCTGCCACTTGCCGAATCCAGGCACACTCTCCTATATAGTCTTCGGAAGATACGCAACTTGGATGCGCTACATCCATTGTGGCCGCCGAGTCCCTCAATACCCTACACATTCGGCCGTTCACTGAGAGTGTCCTCATGTAAGGCTTCAACAGCTTTAAGCTATCCTCTGACTCCTGAATTGTGGCAAATGCCATGTGCCTCTTACAGCTCCTGGCCATGTGGCCCTTTTCTCCGCAGCTGTAGCAAACAACTGGCTTCCGCGCTTCTAACGCATGCGCTATGTCACCAGGCGCCTTTGAACCTGATGAAGGTGCCGCCTTAGTCCCCTCACTGTCCTTTCCCTGCTGATTGTCTAATAACTTGGAATTTTCGGGTTTCCAGTTATTTCTTGCAAACCTCTTGCGTCCCTGGTTTCCCGACCAGCTTTCTACCTTTTCATTTTTTTCCGAAGTTCGTGGTGTATTGCGGAGACTACGGCGTGAGCAGTAATCTTCGGCGAGTTCTGCTGCCCTGTTCATGTCTACGTCTTTCATCCTATCCTGCACCCAAAGCCTTACCTCCTCGGGAATTCCCCGGTAAAACTGCTCAAGTACCATCAACTCAATGACCTTGTCATGGTTGCCATAGACTTGCGCGCTTTTGAGCCACTCTTCAAAGTTGGCTCTAATTTGGTAGGCATAGTCTGAATGAGATTCGTTGCCCCTCTTAGAGTGCCTGAACCGCAGGCGGAAAGCCTCTGTCGATAGGCGACATTTTCGTAGCAATGCAGCCTTTACCCTGTCATACACCTCGGAGTCCTCTTTATTCATTCTTGCGATAACATCGGACACTTCGCCTGGTAGTACGCATATCAGTTTTTGTGGCCAAGTCTCCCTACTAAACCCTGCATTTTCGCATGCTCGCTCAAAATGCACGAGGTATAATGCAATGTCGTCACCCGCCTTGAAGGTGTGGATTAGATCCTTTATCTTTGATTCTCCACCCCCTGAATTTTGATTTCCCACGGACATACGAAGCTCCAGTTCTTTCAGACGGATTTCATGTTCTTTATCCTCGCGATCCCTCCTTATTTCCTCCTCTCTTTGTTCACGGGCTAAGCGCTCACGCTCCTCTTTCTTTGCCAAAATGGTTTCTCTGGCCTCAATGGCCTCTTCTAAACTCACTTCCTCTTTTCCCAAGTGCTCCAAAATTTGTTGTTTTCTTTTAACCGAGCCGACCGAAATATTCAGCTCCTGACAAATTTCGAGGAGTTCTTGGACCTTAAACTTCTCCATCTTAGATATGCACACCGTTTCTCTTCTAAGGTAATTTTGCCCACGAGCCACCCAATTCTTGGTCTGCGAATCAAAATTTACCAAAATCACCCTACCACGTTACCGACCATCTGCGCTAACGAGTCTGGCGAAAAGAAGAGCAAACACGCGGCACTCACCACTTCGATGCAGCCGACGCAGGCGAATCCCATAAGCTGCCAGCCACTGTTGCGCCTTTGGGTAGCGTGGTGCGGACTCGGGCCATCCGAGTCCCCGGAGAGGACGAGTAGAGAAGCCGGAGAAGGAGAAAAAAATGTTTATATACAGTATTTACATGGTAGCGTGGTACAACATGAAAAGAGAATCACCCACGAGCGCCTCTGCGCTAGCGTTTTTATACATCGTCCGCCTTCCCAAGATCCCTTGCAAAGAAAATTTATGCGCAGGATACTCCAATGAGATCGTCGTCTTCCTCTCCGTCCCCGAAGAGGGAAAGCCAAACACCGCCTCCCTCTGAACCTAGGAAAGGGGCAAGACATGCCCAGTTCGCTGTTTGGTGAGGGAGACCCCACGCGCCAGCGTGGCACCACAGTGAGATGACGTGGAATCCCATGCGCAAAGTCGCTCCCTGATGCAGCCAGGTTGACTCAAGCAAGGCAGAATACCCCGTACAGCTGCTGGGTCGACGCTGCTTCGGAGTGTTGCTCTCGGCGGCTGACAAAAGCTTGGCCAACGACTTTTGTGTCAAGAGGAGCCGGCGACGTGGTTTTTCCAGATTGTCCGCGTCCGTCGCCGTCCCGGTGCAGGGTTGACTCATCAACAGCTGCCAGGTGCCAGCAGGCCGCGAAGACCACGTGGAACTTGGGCGAGGCACAACACCACCGTGTGTCTTCACAATGTACTGTGTACATCTCGCTTGAGCATACCGTCGTAATAGTGTGAATAGTCTCTGTAGGATTACGTGAGTTGTTGTGGGAATCAATTTTTTTAAGTTTCTTGGGGTTTTTTTTTCTTTTGGCATGGTGGCCTCTTTCACAGTGACAGCACCGTTTCTGCTCTCCATCTTCACCTTCCCTCATTTTGTTTTTCTGTGTGTGTGTGTGTGTGTGTGTGTGTGTGTGTGTGTGTGTGTGTGTGTGTGTGTGTGTGTGTGTGTGTGTGTGTGTGTGTGTGTGTGCGTGTTCGTTCCCTCCTGCTCTTGTTTTCAGCTTTCTTTTTGCAATCCCTCTCGCGTTAGTGTACAAGGCAGCACAGAAGATGTCATTCCTGTTAACCTGCCAGTCACTATTATCCGTCTTCTTCTCTCTCTTGGCTTGTTAAACACCACTAATTACGTTTAGGATTAGTGGTCCTCAACGCACGTCATCTTCACTAAGCCACTCTCCTCGCAATGAATTACAATAACAAGAAGTTGTTCGAAGAGAACTTTACAACCTACAACCTCATTGCAACTATATAATTTTTCCCCGCTTTACCGTCGTGAGTCGACGAAATTTTCTAAATGATTTTCGTAGAAAAGAGCACATCAAGATGACTTAGAATAGAAGATAGAGGGAAAGAAAGTGCATGCCCGCTTTCCTGCCGCTATGGGGCGTAAACACAAGGGCTCCTCAGCACTAGCCTAAATAGCTATGGAAAACGGTTAGCGGCGCAGCCATGGTTTCCTAATCATTGCTTCGCCCCTCACAGCGAACGCAGCTGCACGGTATCGCAACCACATAAGACCTGCGAATCACTGATATCTGATCTTCCAAAATCCGTTCACTCATTTTGGAACAAGGCGGAGATATTGTCCTGAGCTGAAACAATGCGTCTACTTTTTTTTCTCATACCGGCGAGAAAAAAATACAAACAGTTGGAGATACTGGTTAGCGTTTCAATGGTCAATTTCACCACGGCAGTAACACGTGACTAACGCGAATTGACGGCAGAGTTTGTTGCAGATAGCTTCTACGTTGCATGAATATTGCATGGCAACTTTTTTTTTTTCACTTATGATTCGGCAGCTATTCTATTCAGCCCCGCGATAGCTTAAACCTCAAGTATTTATAGCCACTTGCAGGTGCGGAGCGCGCGACGGTACAATTTGGGTGTTCTTGTGTGCCGTTAGCAGTGTGAAGCTTGATCTTGAGTCACAATGACACACGCAGCCAAGCGCAGCCTTCACCACGCCCAACAAACGATCAAACTCGAAGTCTCACTGACATTGCCTTCTGCACGCGATTTTCAGATATAGCATCGTCGTTAAACCATATATTCTGACGGACACTTCCTTAAACGAACACGCAGGCTCAGATGAAAGCACACATACGTGGCACAGCAGCCCGTGGAACGCGTCAAGAAAAGCATGTAAAAGAAAAACGCGCTCTGCCGAGACCGCGGCAAACTCGCGCTGCAGGGATCTCCACGCCCTGTTCTCCGCAGGCTGCAGATCGGCGCAATACCGCGAGTCGCCCGCATAAACACACCCGCAGTCCTCCGAGCACGCGCGTGCATATACGGTGTATGCGCACGGCGAAGCCCGACGCTCGAGCCGGCGAAAAAATGAAAATGAGTGAGGGTCTGGCGTGCATAACGCGCCAGCGGCAATGCTTTAGTGCGCCGTATATAAAGCAGCCTGCAGTGGCAGCTGCGTCGACCGCACCCCCCGCTGCGGGCGAGCTGCGTGGTAAGGAAATGAAAGAGGGGAGCCATTTCTCGCGAGGTTTTTTTTTTTCCCTCTCCCGAGGGGTTCCTCCCGACGGGAACCGCGGATCGCCGCGGTCGGTCTCTTGACGCGGCAGGTTGGGCGCGCTCTGCGTATAATGTATGCGCGCGGGGCGCCGTGCCGCCGCTTGTAATCGCGGAGTCACCCCGACGGGGAACGCCGGAAGCGCCGAGCGTGCGGTCGGTCCCTTCGAGAAAGCGCCGCTCGCTACGAATCTCGCCGACGGAATGTAGATCGCAGTCGCGGCGAAATAAACTGCGCGACCATTTTGCGAAACGTGAGACTGGCTTCGGTTCGGAGCGTGCCAGGAAGGGCGAGCTGGCGCATTGATGAGGTTTTCGGGGTCCTGAGCTTCACACTCGCCACCTTGCGGTGGCGCTTCTTGTGAATGCCGGAACGTTCTCTCAATTGGAACGTCCTGTATTTTTCTTACACTCCGTGAGAAAAAAAGGTTCACAACTAGTACCACGTCCTCCAACATGTTTTCCATACTTGCGGATGTCTGAACCACCGGGTTCTCGCAGTTTTACGCAGTGAAATGACGCCAAAGTACAATATTTGTCTACCGAGAGATAACAATAACTCGTTCCTCCCTCTCCGAACTGATGAAGACGTGAAATGCTTGTGCCTGAAACAATTCAGCTAAATTGTTTGACTACCGCTGTACGCTTACATCGAAGTTCTAGATCGATGTTGTATAGCAGGGATCGGCAACTTCTGCGGCGGTAGGCCAAGTTTGTACTAAGCCGGCGTAGCGGCGCCGGAGAGCACATGAAGTGAGAGGGGGGCCTTTGATGGCAAAGGACAAAAAATAATGCGCTAGAGTGGTTCAAAATTCATGTCTATTTTCTGCACGCACGTCAGAAACACGCAATTTGCAAACAAAGAATGCAAACGAAAACCATATTTGAGGCGAAAATTGCCATCTGCGCCTTCAGGTAGAAAGTGACCGGTAGGGTGGGGGGGGGGGGTTCCCTTGTTGTACACAAGAAACTCTCCCGCAGGCCCGAGGAACACGAGCAATATGAGCACATATTGTTACAATGAGCACATATATATGAGCACATACATATGAGCACATATTGTTAAACAGCGTGTTAGTGCATGTTCGTCAGCGTCACATGTACCCACTTATACATTGTTGCGCCTTTGTGTAGCGTGGTGCGGACTCGGGCCATCCGAGTCCCCGGAGAGGACGAGTAGAGAAGCCGGAGAAGGAGAAAAATGTTTATATACAGTATTACATGGTAGCGTGGTACAACATGAAAAGAGAATCACACACGAGCGCCTCTGCGCTAGCGTTTTTATACATCGTCCGCCGTCCCAGATCCCTTGCAAAGATAATTTATGCGCAGGATACTCCAATGAGATCGTCGTCTTCCTCTCCGGCCCCGAAGAGGGAAAGCCAAACACCGCCTCCCTCTGAACCTAGGAAAGGGGGCAAGGCATGCCCAGTTCGCTGTTTGGTGCGGGAGACCCCACGCGCCAGCGTGGCACCACAGTGAGATGACGTGGAATCCCATGCGCAAAGTCGCTCCCTGATGCAGCCAGGTTGACTCAAGCAAGGCAGCATACCCCGTACAGCTGCTGGGTCGACGCTGCTTCGGAGTGTTGCTCTCGGCGGCTGACAAAAGCTTGGCCAACGACTTTTGTGTCAAGAGGAGCCGGCGGACGTGGTTTTTCCCGATTGTCCGCGTCCGTCGCCGTCCCGGTGCAGGGTTGACTCATCAACAGCTGCCAGGTGCCAGCAGGCCGCGAAGACCACGTGGAACTTGGGCGAGGCACAACAGCACCCCCGCCGCCAGATGATACATCGGGAGGTCGAGTTGTTTCCATGCAGCTCGGCCGGGTCGATGTCGGCGACGTTCCGGCAAGGCTCTTGCTTTCTCGAAGGGCCTGGTCAAACTGGAATGCTCCAAGAGCTGGCCTCTGCGCCCCGCTTCGGTGAAAAGTGGGTGACAAGCTCCAAGAAACGACCTCTTGTCAGCCACACACAATGCGACAAGCACCGCGTGCACGCCACTCTCATCGCCAGCCTCAGATTTTACAAAGCAAACATCTTATCTTAATAACTTAAGCGCAAGGAAACAATGTGCATACCATCGGGACAAGTGTCCAGTAACTCTTTCATACGTAATTCCATTTGGAATCGAGATAACATTATAATCAAGCTAAACAAGCAAACTGTAGAGCTCGGGACAACGAGGGAGTCAGTAAAAATTTCTCTATGCCCTCACTGTAACACATTGAAAAAAAAAAAAAAAAGTACACATAACTAGGTAAAGGTAAACAAAAAAATCAAACAACCTTCCGCGTCTTTTGACGAGTCAAAACGCTCGACTTAGGGCGTCTGCATTTGTATGAAGGCCAACCTCTCTTGTAGCGCACCTCGAAATTGTGCTGCTGCAGTGCTATGCTCCATCTGAGCAAACGACCATTCTTAGGTGACATTTGGTGTAACCAGGTTAGTGGAGAGTGATCAGTTTCTATAATAACTTAGAGCCAGCAACATAGCAGCCTAGTTTTTGTACGGCCCAAACAATGCAAGCACATTCTTTTTCCGAAGTGCTATAAGCCTCTTCCCTGCTGCTCAATTTGCGACTCAAATACAAAACCGGCCGCTCCTCTCCACTCTGGTCCGTCTGACATAGCACTGCTCCTAAACCGCGTTCGCTTGCATCACACTGAATAGTGAAAGGTTTTGCAAAATCCGGTGCCCTCAAGACGGGTTTCTCACTCAATGCGTGCTTCAGCTTCTGAAAAGCGTCTTCCTTTTTAGAGTCCCATTGAATGTTCACAGGTTCGGTCTTGCGTAAACTATCTGTCAAAGGGCTGGCAATCTCGAGTAATTCGGGACGTAATGCTGATAGTAACCTGTGAGGCCGAGGAATGCTCTCATCTCGGTCTTAGTGCTGGGACGACGATAACCGACCACCGCGGCTACCTTGAGTTCGGACGGTCGACGACGCCCCATTTCCTACAATGTGCCCTAAATAGCTTACTTCAGCACAGCCCAAATGACATTTCTCTCTCTTACCGTAAGACCTGCATTTTTGATCCCGTTCAAAAACCATCGAAGGTGTTCAACATGGTCTTCCCATTTGTCCGAAAATATCGCCACCATCGTCTAGGTAAGGCAGCGCAAATTTCTCGAGCCCGTGGAGAACCTTATCCATCAGGCGGCTGAAACAATACGGCGCGTTCTTGAGCCCAAAGCTCATCATCAAAGGACGAAAAGTGCCCAGGGGTGAGATAAAAGCAGCGTATCGACTCGCGCGCTCTGTCAAAGGGACCTGCCAATACCCCCTAACAAGGTCTAGCGTAGAATGTATTTCGCCTTAGACACTGTCTCTACCCTCTCTTCAATGTTAGGAATAGGGTAGTCTGGTCGATTGTTACAGAGTTCAGGCGGCGATAGTCCACGCATGGCCTTGGATCACGGCCCGGAATCTCAACCAAAATCAAAGGCGAGGTGAAATCACTGTCCTGCTTCGATGATAACACCTAGGTCGATCATGCGGCGAATTTCGGCCTCTAGTATCTCTCTCTGTCTAGGTGACACCCGATACGGCTTACAGCTGATCGGCTTGTTAACCGTCAGCTCAATGTCGTGCTTAATCACATCCGTTTGCCTGGCTTCTCGGAGAAAACGGTAGCGGAATTCCTGTACTAAAAGCTCTAAATCTCCTCTTGAGCCTTACTTAGGGTGTTCCCTGTGTCTACCCTATCTGACAATGTGCTGCTGACCGTGCCATCGGAAAGACAAAGGATTTCCGCGCCCTCGTCCTCAGGAACATTGAGTGCAAGGTTTACTACTGCTTTTCGTCGCATGTAGGGTTTCATTAGGTTACTGTGATACACTTTGGGGCATTTCCGGCCCCACTTTACCTCGTAGTTGGTGTCTGAAAGCACTGACATCACTGTCGCTGGTCCCTCCCATTGTACGTCCAGCTTGTTTTTTCTTGAAGGGCACAACAGCATCACCTCATCGCCCACTTTAAAGACTCGCTTCGAGCTGACTTATCGTAACGGGCCTTGGAAAGCGCCTGTGCTGCGCGCATGTTGCTCTCCACCACTTCGCGTGTAGTCCCCAGTCGCCCCAATAAATCCAGTACATAGGAAACCACATTAGGGTCCTCCCCATATCCAGTCCATGACTCTCGTATCAAGTGCAGCGGACCTCTCAAGTTCCTGCCGTAGACAAGTTCAGCCGGACTAAAACCCGTACTCTCGTGTGGGGCCGACCTCAGAGAAAACATCGCAGCTGGTATACACCCCTCCCAGTCACTTTTATGCTCAAAGCACAAAGCTCGCAAAACGCGTTTCATGACCGAGTGCATGCGTTCCACAGGGTTCGACTGTGGATGGTGAATAGAGCTATGCGCGATTTTTATCCCGCAGCGTTCTAGGAATGTAGTCGTAAGGCAGCTTGTGAACACACTTCCGTTGTCACACTGTATCTCCGAGGGAAAACCCACCCGAGAAAAAATAGACAACAATGCGTCCACCACGCATACTGAACTCAACTCTTTCAGTGCGATTGCCTCCGGGAACTTGGTGGCAACGCACAGCGCGGTCAGGACGTACCGATATCCTGATTTAGATGGAGGCAGAGGCCCCACGATGTCAATCACGAGCCGACGGAAGGGTTCTGTGATTATTGGCACTAGTTTCATTGGTGCCTTCCATTTGTCTGTTGATTTTCCTATCCGCTGACAAGTGTCGCATTCACGGACAAACATCTCTACATCCTTCCAGCACCCGGGCCAGTAGAACTCCTGAGCCAGCTTAGCTTTCGTTTTCTTTATACCTAAGTGGCCCGCCCAGGCGTTGCTGTGGGCCAGGTCGAGAATGTTCCGCCGGTATTTTAGTGGAACTACCACTTGGTTGTAGACCCGCCCTTTAGCGTTCTCATACCTGCGATGCAACACCTCGTTCTGGGTGTAGAACGAAACGTTCTTTCTAGAGTTACCTTCCTTATGTATGGCATCTAGCAGCATAGAGAGTGCGAGATCCGCCCTTTTGATCGACCACTAGCGTTGCACGGTCGGTTCTGGCTAGCTGACACCAACTGGTGGACGCGGGTGTTAACACCGAGCCTGTCACCAAGTCCTCGTTTTCGGGCGTTAGAGATATTTCCTCGCTGTTGCCGACCATAGCCCCAGTTTCCGTCTCGACAACTCGCATGGCAGACTCATTTTCCGTCGCAACTACCTCAGGTTTTCCTACACTGCCCTCGGACGTCTGTTCCCCAGAGGGTGAGCTGCTCAGCTGTTGCGTCAGCTCGCGCGCCTTCGAACGGGTAAGGGCCATGCAAGCTATTTCGGTGGCAAATGATTCTCCACGTGTTTTTAACATTTCCTCAGACTTATTTGAAAATAGGTAAGGGAAGTGCTCCGGAAGGTTGGCTGAAATTGCTGCTTCCGTACACAATTGGCCGAAAGGGCCCTCGATTACAACCCTCGCTATCGGTAGGCAGACGCTTTGCTTTTCTGCCACTTGCCGAATCCAGGCACACTCTTCCTATATAGTCTTCGGAAGATACGCAACTTGGATGCGCTACATCCATTGTGGCCGCCCGAGTCCCTCAATACCCTACACATTCGGCCGTTCACTGAGAGTGTCCCTCATGTAAGGCTTCAACAGCTTTAAGCTATCCTCTGACTCCTGAATTGTGGCAAATGCCATGTGCCCTCTTACAGCTCCTGGCCATGTGGCCCTTTTCTCCGCAGCTGTAGCAAACAACTGGCTTCCGCGCTTCTAACGCATGCGCTATGTCACCCGGCGCCTTTGAACCTGATGAAGGTGCCGCCTTAGTCCCCTCACGTCCTTTCCCTGCTGACTGTCTAATAACTTGGAATTCTCGGGTTTCCAGTTATTTCTTGCAAACCTCTTGCGTCCCTGGTTTCCCGACCAGCTTTCTACCTTTTCATTTTTTTCCGAAGTTCGTGGTGTACTGTGGAGACTACGGCGTGAGCAGTAATCTTCGGCGAGTTCTGCTGCCCTGTTCATGTCTACGTCTTTCATCCTATCCTGCACCCAAAGCCTTACCTCCTCGGGAATTCCCCGGTAAAACTGCTCAAGTACCATCAAACTCAATGACCTTGTCATGGTTGCCATAGACTTGCGCGCTTTTGAGCCATTCTTCAAAGTTGGCTCTAATTTGGTAGGCATAGTCTGAATGAGATTCGTTGCCCCTCTTAGAGTGCCTGAACCGCAGGCGGAAAGCCTCTGTCGATAGGCGACATTTTCGTAGCAATGCAGCCTTTACCCTGTCATACACCTCGGAGTCCTCTTTATTCATTCTTGCGATAACATCGGACACTTCGCCTGGTAGTACGCATATCAGTTTTTGTGGCCAAGTCTCCCTACTAAACCCTGCATTTTCGCATGCTCGCTCAAAATGCACGAGGTATAATGCAATGTCGTCACCCGCCTTGAAGGTGTGGATTAGATCCTTTATCTTTGATTCTCCACCCCCTGAATTTCGATTTCCCACGGACATACGAAGCTCCAGTTCTTTCAGACGGATTTCATGTTCTTTATCCTCGCGATCCCTCCTTATTTCCTCCTCTCTCTGTTCACGGGCTAAGCGCTCACGCTCCTCTTTCTTTGCCAAAATGGTTTCTCTGGCCTCAATGGCCTCTTCTAAACTCACTTCCTCTTTTCCCAAGTGCTCCAAAATTTGTTGTTTTCTTTTAACCGAGCCGACCGAAATATTCAGCTCCTGACAAATTTCGAGGAGTTCTTGGACCTTAAACTTCTCCATCTTAGATATGCACACCGTTTCTCTTCTAAGGTAATTTTGCCCACGAGCCACCCAATTCTTGGTCTGCGAATCAAATTTTACCACAATCACCCTACCACGTTACCGACCATCTGCGCTAACGAGTCTGGCGAAAAGAAGAGCAAACACGCGGCACTCACCAATTTCGATGCAGCCGACGCAGGCGAATCCCATAAGCTGCCAGCCACTGTTGCGCCTGGTGTGTAGCGTGGTGCGGACTCGGGCCATCCGAGTCCCCGGAGAGGACGAGTAGAGAAGCCGGAGAAGGAGAAAAAAATGTTTTATATACAGTATTTACATGGTAGCGTGGTACAACATGAAAAGAGAATCACACACGAGCGCCTCTGCGCTAGCGTTTTTATACATCGTCCGCCTTCCCAAGATCCCTTGCAAAGATAATTTATGCGCAGGATACTCCAATGAGATCGTCGTCTTCCTCTCCCGGCCCGAGAGGGAAAGCCAAACACCGCCTCCCTCTGAACCTAGGAAAGGGGGCAAGGCATGCCCAGTTCGCTGTTTGGTGAGGGAGACCCACGCGCCAGCGTGGCACCACAGTGAGATGACGTGGAATCCCATGCGCAAAGTCGCTCCCTGATGCAGCCAGGTTGACTCAAGCAAGGCAGCATACCCCGTACAGCTGCTGGGTCGACGCTGCCTCGGAGTGTTGCTCTCGGCGGCTGACAAAAGCTTGGCCAACGACTTTTGTGTCAAGAGGAGCCGGCGACGTGGTTTTTCCCGATTGTCCGCGTCCGTCGCCGTCCCGGTGCAGGGTTGACTCATCAACAGCTGCCAGGTGCCAGCAGGCCGCGAAGACCACGTGGAACTTGGGCGAGGCACAACAACATGCTAACGTTTTATGCAAAAGTGTTTTGCAAACATTGGGCCTCCATATCACTAATAGTTTTTATTTGCAATAAACGGCACAATTTCAATTATTTCTGCGAGATTGCCTAATTTTTTGTATATTTTACCGATAAATCGGGTTCAAGCAGGACTTCCTGCTCCTTTCTAACCAACAGAGGCTGAACTCACATTTTCTTCGTATCTCGGCACTTCTCTGCTCGCTCGTTATTATTATTCGCTCTGAGGAAAATTTCTCACTGGAACGCTTATGAAACTATGGACCGTCCCAAGTCTCAATGTTACGCGCTGCTGCACACCTACGTCGACTGCCTCTAAAAAGTAGCACGTTCAGTAAGCGCGCCTTAGACGTTCAGTCTCCACATCCCAGACAACATGCGTGGACCTTATGAGGTGCTCCTGCTCCAGCCCGTAACGCCTTCATTAGGAATCCGAAAACAACTCGCAGACGGGCAGGTCTTTAGAACATACCCGCGCCTTCAGAGCAGTGTACGTCGTTCCCACGATTCCGCGCCGGCGCCAAGCCGATCGCGGAGCTAAGGTGCGGCGAGCGGCAGCTGCATGCTGCACATACTTTCGTTAAGTAAATGTGTGCAGTGTTAAAGAACTTGCGGGTACGCTGTAGTGGCCACCACCCCGAGCAAAGCCGGCTTCTTCGATGGATCCAGAAGGGTTGGCTGAGCTACGTGAGGAAATTAAGCATGGCGCTAAAAAGACGGAGACGAAGTTTCACGGCGCCTTCGTCTATTCAGCGTCATGCCTATATTCGTTCAATATGGTATTGAGTGTATTGGATGCTTTGAAAGCTCCACTCATCCGCTGCCACATGCTGCGTTTCACTTCACGTCGTGCTTCCCATACCACTTTATTTTTTGTTTCCTGACGCCCTCTGCAGCGTTTGACAACGCCACAGAAGATTAGTTTTCTTGTCCAAACATCAGAAGTCGCAGCACGCGCGACTGAAGTTTCAGTCGTTCTGGTGCTCCCATTCCCAAGGTTCAAAAAGTGAACCCTGTTTTCTTTCTCAATTTTGGGAAAGGGGATGAGGGAGGAGGCAGGGCTCATGCTTGCCACTTTCGAGCCACGAGATAGGGCCCGGTGACAGATCTTGTCTATTGTGGGACGTCCTTGGACCTCCTAAAAATCGCAAGTCGCACGCCATCAAGACGAACCCAACAGCGCGCACCGTCTCCGCTAATTGGCGCGAGCCGGTGCTTGTCTAACTTCGCCAACGCTGCACCGTACTGGCGCGCGCAAACGAGTCCCAAGAGCGCGGATCCTTGGCGATGGATGCCGCGCTCCCGTCACCCCGCCGTCGGCAGCGGTCCGGTCTTCTCGAAGCGGCGACGGCCCTCGGGGACGAAGAGCAGGTTTGCTTGCCGCGAATCGATAGCGTCCCTCTCGCTCCGAAGAAGCCCCGCGGGGGCTGGTGCCCACTCGTCGCCGCGATAGCAGGCCGGCTGCCGCGTCGGGCCCTCAGGTCACGCCGCTCTCCGGGGCTGCTGCCAGAGTCGCTGCGGCTATCATTCATCACGACGGCGAAGCGCCCGAGAGTGGGAGGAGGTGGAGTGGTCGGGTGGAGAAGGAGGGGATCGCATCACCGCCGCCACCGCGGTTACCGCCGTGCCAGTGGGGCGAGTGGCCACGAACGCTCCCACGGTGTGCGCGGCCGAGAATGCGTCTCCCCGTTTCGCTCGTCGTCGCCACTGCACCCACCAACTCCTACCATGGCCTTTGTTTGAGTGAAAGCAACGAAAAAAAATGAGGCACAGTGATGCGAACGAGATGAAGCAATGAAAGTATACACCACCTTGGAAGGGCACGTTTGTTTGTGGTCGCGGAAGGTACGGTCCAGCCCAATGGGGAGACGTCGCAGTGGCGACAAGATGACGATCGGCGACACAGCAGTGAGAGATGCTGGCCACGTACGTGACCCTCTCGAGAAAATCCGCGCAGCCGTCCTGAATATTAATTGGCCAGACAAGGGGTTCGTCGAACCACGTGGTCTCCCTTACCGGCATACCACTTGTCACGTCTCTCTTCAGTTGGTGGTTAATTTCACTCTCGCAATAAATTTATTTGCTTCGATTGAAGCAATTGCGCAGCTTGACCCAGTAGTGACTGCTTCACACATAGCAGTTGCTCGAGAACTTAACGGCACACCGAGTTTTAAATGTCGCATCGGTGTATCTAAGCTAGATCGCGCAGGCATGGACAATCAGGCTCAAGTATGTTTCGTTTTTTTTTTTTTTTTTGCTATTTGCAGTGTAAAACAAACTTATGGTTCCTCGTCCAGTGTGCTCTGAAGCTACTCCTTGATCGGTGCGCCATTAGAACAACCGAGTTCTTGCGAATAAAAATATAACGCAAATAATGGGAAATTTTTGCGGTGGTCCCCGACGTTACGCACACGACTTCCTGCAATCTTTTTCATAACATTCAAGAGTGAATAATATTGCGACCACACGGTGACTTTATGTCAGTTTGCTATATTTACTTTCTCTTTTTTTTTTTGAAAGATGATGGTAACGACCGTGTTACCACATGAGGGTATATATTTAAGCCTCGCTTTCCTGGTTGAAACAATAGGTATAGTCTATAAGCTTCCCTGTCGTTGCGTTGCTCTGTACGTTCACTTTTTTGCTGGATATATTTACTTGGTGACTGTTGCTAGTCCCGTTAATTTAGTGTTGTTTGATCAGCCGTATTTGAGAATATATTTTTGTTCGTTATCAACTCTCGCCAAATACGACCACATCTGAATTGTCAGTGCTTTCGTGGTGCAGTTCGGGGGGCTTATACGTCAGCCCTTAGAACCAGCCATCGCATACACGTCTTTGCTTGTATGCGAGCCAGAAATTTTGTTCTGGCTGTCACTGGAAGTATTCTAACGAGCAGACACCTAAATCGGGTGATGATCGCTCGGCGCCATCTTTACGGTACACGACGGAACGTGGTGTTGAGAAACGGCGGACCGATCCCGCCGAAGCCACCACTGTTGCGAAAGACGGCGACGCCAACACGGCCCCGGAGGCGCCACTGCTTTCGAACTCCGCCGGGAAGGTCACCAGCCGTTTGGTAGCGTATGTTTATCAGCTCGCGACTGCTTCTGCGCAGAGCTGAGGAAGACGAGCGGACGAGACGACGGTGAGTTAAACAAGGTTTATGTACAGCATATATACAGAGGCGTTACAATTTCGGCACTGGGGCCGGCAGAGACTCGAAGAGCCGAGCTCCTCTCTCTAACACATAGGTCAGCCTTTCGCCTAAAACCGCTGACTCGCATACATGTCGGCCCTCCGACATGGGGACTCCTCTCTCTCGTAGGACTGCCGATCGCGACGCGCCGCAGGGCTTCTTTTATTTACACCGGGCCCAACTAAAATGTCCAATCAGAAGCGCCGCTGGTCTTCCGAGCAGGCTCCTCCAATGGGGTTCGCCGCGCGATGCGTCAGGCCACCAGACATGAGTACGCCGGCTCGCTGTCACGTGCGCAACTGACTCACTGCACGTGGGCCAGAGGAGCGCCGCGCGTGTTCACGCCGTCGAGGTGATCGCGCCAGGCAGACTGCGGGCTGGCCTTGACCCAGATTGCCTGTTTCAGAGGCACGGACGTTTGACGAGGACTCGCTGGCATAACAGCACCCCCGCCGCCAGACAATGCACCGGAAAGACGAGCTGCTTCCACGGGGCTCGGATGTCAGGTGCGCTCGTTCGCCAGGTCCCTCCAGGTTCGCCTCCAGGGCCATGGGGAGAATACAGCTCCAGACTGTTCCGGGAACACATCCCATCATTGACGACGGATCCCAGCTCCACTGGCTTGTCGCCACAACTTGCTGGCCAACTTCGCTCGTCTCTTCTGACCATTTTCGGTTTCAGCACTTGTCGATGGTTCTGCAACTTGCTAAGAACGGTTCGACAACAGACAACACACGACACAAGCAAGTGCCCTCGGTCACCCGACAGAACACCAGACAAAGTATAGTACAACATATACCTATCTACGTGTTTATCGGAATTTTGTTCCCTCTACATCAAGAGGCACATGTGGGACAAAAGACCCCTAAAATGACAACTCAATTTTTTTTCCACGTACAACAACGTAACGGATTAGAATACCACATAAAGTTGGCCCCTTGAGATCACTCTGAACGAGAGCGCTCAGCCCAGGTCGTGATGAGGTCAAAATTTTGCCCCGAATCGCCAGCGAGAAACCGAAAGGTTGAGAAGGTACTAACTAAACGCACTGCTCAATGCACCTGCATTAACGTTTACCTTTCTTTTTTTTTTTTTTTTTTCTTTAGCGAACGTCAAAGTTGCGCTGTGGAGCAACATGCTCCACTTCAGTAACCGGCCACTTTTAGGCGACGATACCTATGCGGCACCAAGAGCGGCTCACACTTGCGACGTTGCACAGGGGAACAACGATACGGCTTGCTACTGATTGACTCCTCACCGCTTAGCTCGATATCGTGTTCGATCACCCTCATGTTTCCGGGGCGGTCCGAAAACACGTCTTCAAACTCGGAACCAATCTTTCTCAGGTCCTCTTTCTCAGGTCCTCCTTCACTTAAGCTAGGCTCTAGGTTTATCTGCTCCCAAATTACTTTCGATCTCCCTTCGATCACCTCACTAGAACTCAAATTTTCTGCTCCCTCTTCCTCTGAAGCCTTCAACAGCTGATTTACGACCGCTTGATGTTGAACATTGGGTTTCATCAAGTTGTAAATTTTGTTCTGCCGCCTTCCTACTTGCACCTCATAAGTTGTATCGCAAGGCTTCGATAATACTGTGGCGGGCCCTTCCCAATCAACCTCAAGCTTGTTCCTTTTGGGTGGCTGCAGCCGCATTACCTGATTATCAACTTCAAAAGCGCGCTTCTTCCCCGATTTCTCGTAGTGCTCCTTCGACAGCACTTTTGCCGCGTTTTTCTGGCTTTCCACGAGCGCTTCAATTTGGCTTTCCACTAGCGCTTCAATCGAGAGATCCTCACTCTGCCCTCGAATGAGCGTCTCTCGATCAACTCTCGGCAGCTCTCTCCAACTTTCCGCTACAGGCGAGAGCGTTGCAACCCTCTCGCTCTGACTCAATGGCGCCACGTCGTCTCCCCCAGCGCATACCGCGCCGGCCGCTCCCGCGATGGGCCGCTCGCGTGACTGCTCACATGACTCATGCGGAAAATTTCCTTTCTGGGGTTCCGTCGACCCGCCGACAAGGTCACTTGAGAGTTCACCGCATGGAACCAAGTCAAGCTTCCGCGAAAGCTTTCGCGCTTGCGATCGCGTGGGAGCCATGCACGCTAAGTTGGGGAAGAACGATTTGCCCTGCTCTTTGAGAAGCTGCTCCGAGTTGTTGGAGAAAAGATAAGAAAAACGACCATTCAGCGCGGCAGACACAGCCGCTTCGGTGCAAAGCTTATCGAACGGGCCTTCAATGACAACGGTGGCGATTGGTAAGCGAACACTCTGCTCCTCGGCGACTTGCCTGATCCACGCGCATTCTCCTGTGAAGTGTTGTGACCGGCGCCAGAGCGGAAGAGGGAGCGGCGCTCCTTTAATCTTCAAACAAGTAACCGAACGACCGGCTGCCTACTGTTAGGACCGGCGCCAGGTCTGACAATGGATCGGCGTTCCTTTTGATGTTCCTTTTTAGTCGCCAAACGGGTTGGCGGCCTGTGTCCGCCATGTATTGTTCCCCCCTGGCCGGAGGGTGCGGCGTCTTGCCGCCACGACACCGTGAGCAGTTCGGGAGACCACAAGTGCCGCTTCTTCCTTGGAAGATGACGGCGGCGGCGGCGGCCGGAAATCGTCCCGCTAATTGAACGAGTCGTTCGGCGACCATTTGAAGCTTGTTTACGGCGGCCCTTTCGATGGATGCAGTCATCAACTTCAGACCCCTCGCCCAGCGACACCCCTTGACGAGGAGGAGCCACGTTCGTGCCACATGGCCGTGCAGTGACCACGCTTCAATTTTGAACGTTCACGTGGACCGTGCGTGCTCGTCACCCTCGCGGGTAATGTGTGATCCGTGGTTGGACGGTGCCCTCTGTACGCGGTCCCCGATCTAGGGATCTGGGGAGGACAGACCCTTTATAATGAGCCCCCACGGCTCATTCGTGTGTGCTTTTTTTCGAGAGCAGAACCGAGCAGAACCATGTAGAACCAAGCACCATGTAGCGCTATGTTAGGAGACATGTAGAGGCCTGCCACGTTTGAGAGCTCACCGTGTAGGGAGTTCGCAATGTACATATTGCAAATAAACCCTCTTCAAGTCTCTCTTCCTCCTGCCTCGACAACTTCATCCCGGACCTCCGGTGTCTGGAAACCCCGGTCGCAACAACTGGTGGCAGCGGTGGGATACGAGTCTGCGACGGAGAGCGACATGTACCGGAGGCCAGCCGAAAGCCCTGGAACTCGGCGGGATCGAAGCAGCGTACCACCACCGCACGTAATGGGGTGAGTGCCTGGCTTTGTGCTTGAGATATATCGAGTCTTTTAGCCTAAATTCGTTAAAAGATAGATATAACCAACAACTGCCTGGCCACTGTGGTTGTTATCTCAGCACAAGGGCAGCACTGGATGATTATCTGAGCAAGTACGCTAAAGCAGGAAAGCTTAGATGATTCAATAGGAACAAGGGGTAATGTTTCAAAATTTCTAAGGGTACGTTGCGGGTTAAATTTTAGGATGTTGTAAAAAGCAGGAGTGAAAAATTAACAAGAAAAAGTAGAGAGGGATGTTGGCCACGTAGTGCTACTTGGGTGCTTAGCTTGTGGTCTCCGCTGTGAGATTTGCCAGGCTTCAATTTCTCTAGACCCAGAATTGAAGCGCTGGTGGGTTTGTGTTTTGTCACAGCTGAGCCAAAGCAAAGTAGTCGCCATGGATCTTACGAGATTGACGAGAGAGAACCTGCTGAACCTGTGTTGGGATCTGGAGCTAGATTTTAATGATGATATGCCTGCTTCTAAGCTCCGCGAAGTGATTCTCGAAAGCAATAGTGACAATGAGGAAATCGAGCACTTCGGGAATATGTACTTATTGGACCAGGAGGAGGAAGTACAAAGGGCGCAAAGAAAGGAAAGATGGCGCCAGGAGGAATTGGAAGCTGAGCGCAGGCATGAAGAACATATAAAAAGGATGCAGGAATTAGATGAAGAGATAGAAAGGCTTAATTGTGAATTGGTGGCATTGCAGCAGAGTGGTCAATCCATAGATGTAGCGCACGAACGGTGCGATGTAGCGGCGGTGCCGTTTAAGACCGAAGCGAAGGCTACAGGTCAGACATCTGTAGATGTAGCGCACGAACGGTGCGATGTAGCGGCGGTGCCGTTTAAGACCGAAGCGAAGGCTACAGGTCAGACATCTGTAGATGAAGTGCACGAACGGTGCGACGTAGCGGCGGTGCCGATTAAGGCCGAAGAGAGGGCTACAGGTCAGAAATTTGCAGATGTACCGCACGAACGGTGCGTTTCAGCAGCGGTGCCGTTTAGGGCCGAAGAGAGTGCTGCGGGTCTGATATCTGTAGATATAGCGGCGGTGCCGTTTGAGGCCAAAGAGAAGGCTAGTGCCTGTAAGGGAATGGAACAGGTTTTAACCCATTCTGAGGGAAAAGAGCTCGCGGTCACAGCAGGGTGTGAGGGTTCCGTGGTGGGGGAAACGAAGTTAAGATTAACAGAGTGTTCCATCGAACCTTGCAGGCCCTGTAGACCATGTTGATGAGCGTCAGAGGCGGACGAAAGGCTCCAGGTTTGGCACCAAGGAATGTGCCAAACGGAGAAAGCGTCCGAAAAACAGAAGCGCGGCAAGGCTCGCGATCAGCGCGGCGCGTTTGACGAGGACCTTCAAACGGCGTGGCGGATTTGCGAGAAAAGGCCCGTTGTCTTCTCTGACTGGCTTAAATCGCAGGCGTCTGAGCGGCCGGAGAGTAAGGAACAGAAGTGCGCAATCTACGCGGCCGCGGTCTTACGATGAACTGATAGGCAATCATCAGGACTGGGCGCGCGAGATGGCGGAGGAGCATATCGGTGATGAAGAACGTCAGAGTAGGACGAAAGGCTCCCAGGTCCGCACAAAGAAGCGTGCACAGGGGAGAAAGCGTCCGAAGGGCAACAATAAGGCAAAGCTCGAGATGAGCACAACGCGTTTGAGTAAGGGTTTCAAACGGCGTGGTAAAATCGCGAGAAAAGTGCCGTTGTCATCTCTGACGGGTCTGTATCGTGTGCGTCCGAACCGCCGGAAAAGAAAAGCGCATCGTACGCGGCAGTGTTTGAAGGATAGATTGCTAGGCAATTATCCAGACAGTCCGCGCGAAAAATCAGATGAGCATGTGGGTGCTGGTGAGCATCAGAGATGGGCGAAAGGCTCCGTAGACGGCACCAAGAGACGTGCAAAACGGAGAAAGCGCCGTAAAAACAGGCAGGCAGAAATCGCGACGCGTTTGAGGAATGTATTCAAATGGCGGAGCGAAATTTCAAGAAAGTTGCCGTATCGCAAGCGTCCAAGCGGCCAGAGAACAAAGAAAAGAGAAGCGCATGGTGTGCGTAAGTGGTCGAAGGGCAAGAGACCCTTCCGTTGTTCTCGCGGTGCATTGGACGGGGTGCGGGGCAAAAGAGTCGGTGGTTTTCGAGGGGCAGGAAGCGACAGCAAGTCGGCTTCGAGGAACGTCGCGGGGTTCGGTAGCAGGGCGATTGACGCGTGTTGTAGACCCCGTTTCTCGAGAAAATCGTTCCGGGCGCGACCACCGCGAGTTCGACTCAGAGTTGTTGCGAACAGCTGTTAGCCTCTCGGAAAACGTCGACTCGGGACTGTTGAAAGGAACATTTTGTTTGTTTTTGTGATTTTGTAAATAACTCGTTTGTACCTTGTTTTCGTTAGCGCTCTATCATTTTGGTAGCCTATATACGTTGTATAGATCTATTGGAAGGATAGTGACACGCATTAGAGCGTACAGAATTAGGCGTTTGTCATCGGCACCGGAGTTGGTTTGTATGCGTCCGAGCCGCCGGACAAAACGAAAAAAAAAAAAAAAAGCACGTTGGGTAGAAAGGCAGGACCCTTTCGTCGCTCTATCGACGGCATGTTTGATGGACTGCGGGAGTGCGAGGTACTCAGCGAGAGTAAGAACGCAGGTTGTCAGCGCAGAGCTTTGCGGAGGTCGGAGGCGAAGCGAATGGGTTTTGCCATTGTTCTATTTCCCGTTCGCCTAGAAAGACCCACAGGACGCGACACCGTGCGTTAGTCCCAAAAAGGAGTAGACATCCGTGAGCTTTTGACGATGGTCATTAGTGGATTTATTTTGTTTTGAAATTTGCTTTTGACTGTTTAAGTTGTTTTGGATTTTAATGTGTTATTTAAGAATCTCGTCTACCAAATAGTGTTTAGGTAACACAATTTTGGTTTTGTTCATTTCTTGGGCGTTGTACGTTTAGCTAAGGTAAGCGTTGTGCGATTGCATAAACGACACGCATAGGAGCCTGCGTCATGGTAGATACGTGTAAATGAGCAGGAGCAACGTTATGAACTAATTATGACTGAGCGTAGAGACGCAAAGTTATTGCTTGCGAGATTTTTCAGGATTCATGCGAAACTTTTTTTTGTTGTTCATTTAATGTTTTGTTCGCATGTGTCCGGTGTGTAAGAAGAGCTAGCTCGTGAGTTTATATGTATGCTTTGTGAAAGTGGCAACAGCAAGGGAACGATTAGGTGGTATCTCATCCAGGCAGGAGCACTGTGATGTGCGTTTGCGGATATATAATAAAGATGTTCCTAATGCAGGTGCAGCACGGCAGTTATGCTTTCGTCTTCTCAAAAGGAATTGACGACTGGCTTGGCGGCACTAAATTTCGGGAACTAAAGATAGCGTGAAGTAAAATGCTTTATTTTATGAGTATGATACCTGGTGGGTTACGGCGGATTGCTCACGCAAGCACTCGGGTATGCCACGGTGAGCGCATCACTTGACAGTTAGTTTTCTTGAAAGCAGTTTGATGGGAAGATTATTATCGGATCGGGATTAGGAGTTTTGGTGAAACCTCAGGGAAACGTCCCGATTGCTGCTTTGTGTTTGGTAATACCGCTTAAGTAAGGTTGCTTTTGGATAATTTGTCGGACTCGACGTGTCTCAGTGCGGGCAGGGTGCTCTCCCGTGCCTGTGGTGGTGTGTATGAATGCTTTTCCCAGAGGGGAGCCACAAGGAGCGAGAGGGAAAGAGTCCTTGGCTGAGCGTCATCAGCAGTGGCCTGGAAGACAGCACCTACACAGCGACACTTCGGGCAACCTGTGCAGCTGGTCACCTCAGGTCGCTTCTCCCGCGGCGGACGAGCTGTTGTGACCGGCGCCAGAGCGGAAGAGGGAGCGGCCATCTTTAATCTTCAAACAAGTAACCGAACGACCGGCTGCCTACTGTTAGGACCGGCGCCAGGTCTGACAATGGATCGGCGTTCCTTTTGATGTTCCTTTTTAGTCGCCAAACGGGTTGGCGGCCTGTGTCCGCCATGTATTGTTCCCCCCTGGCCGGAAATCGTCCCGCTAATTGCACGAGTCGTTCGGCGACCATTTGAAGCTTGTTTACGGCGGCCCTTTCGATGGATGCAGTCATCAACTTCAGACCCCTCGCCCAGCGACACCCTGTTATGCCAGCGAGTCCTCGTCAAACGTCCGTGCCTCTGAAACAGGCAATCTGGGTCAAGGCCAGCCCGCACTCCGCCGGGCGCGAACAACTCCACGGCGTGAACACGCGCGGCGCATCTGTGGCCCACGTGCATTGAGTCAGTTGCGCACGTGACAGCGAGCCGGCGTCCTCATGTCTGGTGGCCTGACGCATCGCGCGGCGAACCCCATTGGAGGAGCCTGCTCGGAAGACCAGCGGCGCTTCTGATTGGACATTTTAGTTGGGCCCGGTGTAAATAAAAGAAGCCCTGCGGCGTGTCGCGATCAGCGGTTTTAGGCGAAAGGCTGACCTATGTGTTAGAGAGAGGAGCTCGGCTCTTCGAGTCTCTGCCGGCCCCAGTGCCGAAATTGTAACGCCTCTGTATATATGCTGTACATAAACCTTGTTTAACTCACCGTCGTCTCGTCCGCTCGTCTCCTCAGCTCTGCGCAGAAGCAGTCGCGAGCTGAGAAACATACGCTACCAAACGGCTGGTGACCTTCCCGGCGGGGTCGAAAGCAGTGGCGCCTCCGGGACCGCGTCGGCGTCGCCGTCTTTCGCAACAGTGGAGGTCAGCGGCGGGATAGGCCCGGCGCTACGCAACAGTGGTGGCAGCGGTGGGATTTCGAAGGTGGTTTCTCAACAGTGGTGGCAGCGGTGGGATCGGCCGGCGTCAGCGACATCGATGCGGTGAGTGCCTGATGTTTTCCCCTCAGTTCACCAGACTACTCTAGCTCAGGTTGTAGTAGTTTAGAGAAAGGGCTGTGTGAAGCATTGAAGTGAGCTTTGATCGTTTCAAGCCAAGTTGAAGTGCTTTGAAACCAAAGTTAATGCGGAGGTGGTAAACACGGGAGTGTGAAAAATTGCTTGCGCGTCTTGCTAGTAGGTTTATAGTGGGTACGGCAAGTAGATTCTTAACAGGGGCAAACAGCAAGAGGCTAGTGTGAACGATGGAGAACCTTAAAGTGAAGGAACTCATCGAAATTTGTGAGGAACTCGGCATTACTTTGGGCCGTGCGAAACGAAAGCAAGCGATCCTTGAGATCATGAAGGATGAGGGAGTGTCGGCTGAGGAAGTCGATGAGGCCTGGGTGGAGATCAAAGCACGCCGCGAGGAGGCTGAAAGGCGAGAAGTTCGCGAACGTGAAGAAGCTGAAAGGCGAGAACGCCGCGAAGAAGCCGAGAGACAGGAGCGCCTTGAGTTGAAACGAATAGAATTGGCAATCCTACAGTGTTCGCAGGCGCCTAGCGCAGCTTCTCCGACGATTCAGGTCAGCGGTATTAGAATTCGGGATCAACTGCCACCGTTCGTAGTAGGCGAGGACATGGCGAAGTATCTCGTCAAGTTTGAACACGTCTGTGAGCGAAATGCTTTGGAGCAGTCTCTTTGGGCGCGGAACCTGCTAGCTCTTCTTCCCGGCGAAGTGTCCGACGCGATAACTTGCTTGTCGAGGGAAGCGTTTGAGAGCTATGACGAGGTTAAGGAAGTGCTCTTGAGACGTTATAAGTTGTCACCCGAGGCTTTCAGGCAAAGGTTCCGGTATGCTAAAAAGGGGAATGAGTCACACGTTGACTTCGCGTTTCGTCTTAAAGCCGATTTGATTGAATGGCTCAAGGGCGAAGGTGTTTATGACGACCGCGATAAAGTGGTGGAATGCGTTGCATTGGAGCAATTCTACCGCTGCATCGAGGAGGATGTCAAACTTTGGCTGCAGGACAAACTTGGTGAAGTACAGCTAAACAAGGCAGCAGAGTTAGCTGAGGAGTATTATACTCGCCGAAAGTTGCATAGCAGGGCAGTGCGCGTTGAAACGGATGAAAGAAAAGAGAGCTTTTCAAAGAAACCTGATCAACGGAAACCCGCTCCGCACCGTAATTTCAAGAAGGACCCGTCTCTTACGAAGGACAGTGTAGGGGAAGGGCAAACAGAAGCGGAGAAATCGAGTGAGGTTTCTACCACACAGGCATTAGAACCGGAAAACAAACGGAAGCCGCTAATCTGCTACAACTGTAAAAAGGAAGGGCACATCGCGAGAAACTGTCAGGAAAAGTTTGCCTTCGCAACGATCCGGGAATCAGAAAAAAACATGCGGTTGTTGGAGCCGTATCTCCAAGAAATTAGGGTCAATGAGAAAACGTGCCGAGCACTTAGAGACTCAGCGGCAACCATGGACGTTGTCCATCCTTCATTGGTGTCTCCGGATGACTTCACAGGAGAATGCGCGTGGATCAGGCAAGTCGCCGAGGAGCAGAGTGTTCGCTTACCAATCGCCACCGTTGTCATTGAAGGCCCGTTCGGTAAGCTTTGCACCGAAGCGGCTGTGTCTGCCGCGCTGAATGGTCGTTTTTCTTATCTTTTCTCCAACAACTCGGAGCAGCTTCTCAAAGAGCATGGCAAATCGTTCTTCCCCAACTTAGCGTGCATGGCTCTCACGCGATCGCAAGCGCGAAAGCTTTCGCGGAAGCTTGACCTCGTTCCATGCGGTGAATTCTCAAGTGACCTTGTCGGCGGGTCGACGGAACCCCAGAAGGGAAATTTTCCGCATGAGTCATGTGAGCAGTCACGCGAGCGGCCCGTCGCGGGAGCGGCCGGCGCGGTATGCGCTGGGGGAGACGACGTGGCGCCATTGAGTCAGAGCGAGAGGGTTGCAACGCTCTCGCCTGTAGCGGAAAGTTGGAGCGAGCTGCCGAGAGTTGATCGAGAGACGCTCATTCGAGGGCAGAGTGAGGATCTCTCGATTGAAGCGCTAGTGGAAAGCCAAATTGAAGCGCTCGTGGAAAGCCAGAAAAACGCGGCAAAAGTGCTGTCGAAGGAGCACTACGAGAAATCGGGGAAGAAGCGCGCTTTTGAAGTTGATAATCAGGTAATGCGGCTGCAGCCACCCAAAAGGAACAAGCTTGAGGTTGATTGGGAAGGGCCCGCCACAGTATTATCGAAGCCTTGCGATACAACTTATGAGGTGCAAGTAGGAAGGCGGCAGAACAAAATTTACAACTTGATGAAACCCAATGCTCAACATCAAGCGGTCGTAAAGCAGCTGTTGAAGGCTTCAAAGGAAGAGGAAGCAGAAATTTTGAGTTCTAGTGAGGTAATTGAAGGGGGATCGAAAGTAATCCGGGAGCAGATAAACCTAGAGCCTAGCGTAAGTGAAGGAGGACCTGAGAAAGAGGACCTGAGAAAGATTGTTTCCGAGTTTGGGTATGTGTTGTCGGACCGTCCCGGAGACACGACGGTGATCGAACACGATATCAAGCTAAGCGGTGAGGAGTCAATCAGTAGCAAGCCGTATCGTTGTTCCCTTGTGCAACGTCGAAAGTGTGAGCCGCTCTTGGTGCCGCATAGGTATCGTCGCCTAAAAGTGGCCGGTTACTGAGGTGGAGCATGTTGCTCCACAGCGCAACTTTGACGTTCGCTAAAGAAAAAAAAAAGAGAAAGGTAAACGCTAATGCAGGTGCATTGAGCAGTGCGTTCCAGCTAGTAACTTCTCAACCTTTCGGTTTCTCGCTGGCGATTCGGGGCAAAATTTTTACCTCATCACGACCTGGGCTGAGCGCTCTCGTTCAGAGTGATCTCAAGGGGCCAACTTTGTGGTATTCTTATTCGTTACGTTGTTGTACGTGGGAAAAAAAAATATTGAGTTGTCATTTTAAGAGTCTTGTGTCCCACATGTGCCTCTTGATGTAGAGGGAACAAAATTCCGATAGACACGTAGATAGGTATATGTTGTACTATACTTTGTCTGGTGTTCTGTCGGGTGACCGAGGGCACTTGCTTGTGTCGTGTGTTGTCTGTTGTCGAACCGTTCTTAGCAAGTTGCAGAACCATCGACAAGTGCTGAAACCGAAGAGGGTCAGAAGAGACGAGCGAAGTTGGCCAGCAAGTTGTGGCGACAAGCCAGTGGAGCTGGGATCCGTCGTCAAAATGGGATGTGTTCCCGGAACAGTCTGGAGCTGTATTCTCCCCATGGCCCTGGAGGCGCACCTGGAGGGACCTGGCGAACGAGCGCACCTGACATCCGAGCCCCGTGGAAGCAGCTCGTCTTTCCGGTGCATTGTCTGGCGGCGGGGGTGCTGTTATGCCAGCGAGTCCTCGTCAAACGTCCGTGCCTCTGAAACAGGCAATCTGGGTCAAGGCCAGCCCGCACTCCGCCGGGCGCGAACAACTCCACGGCGTGAACACGCGCGGCGCATCTGTGGCCCACGTGCATTGAGTCAGTTGCGCACGTGACAGCGAGCCGGCGTCCTCATGTCTGGTGGCCTGACGCATCGCGCGGCGAACCCCATTGGAGGAGCCTGCTCGGAAGACCAGCGGCGCTTCTGATTGGACATTTTAGTTGGGCCCGGTGTAAATAAAAGAAGCCCTGCGGCGTGTCGCGATCAGCGGTTTTAGGCGAAAGGCTGACCTATGTGTTAGAGAGAGGAGCTCGGCTCTTCGAGTCTCTGCCGGCCCCAGTGCCGAAATTGTAACGCCTCTGTATATATGCTGTACATAAACCTTGTTTAACTCACCGTCGTCTCGTCCGCTCGTCTCCTCAGCTCTGCGCAGAAGCAGTCGCGAGCTGAGAAACATACGCTACCAAACGGCTGGTGACCTTCCCGGCGGGGTCGAAAGCAGTGGCGCCTCCGGGACCGCGTCGGCGTCGCCGTCTTTCGCAACAGTGGAGGTCAGCGGCGGGATAGGCCCGGCGCTACGCAACAGTGGTGGCAGCGGTGGGATTTCGAAGGTGGTTTCTCAACAACCCCTTGACGAGGAGGAGCCACGTTCGTGCCACATGGCCGTGCAGTGACCACGCTTCAATTTTGAACGTTCACGTGGACCGTGCGTGCTCGTCACCCTCGCGGGTAATGTGTGATCCGTGGTTGGACGGTGCCCTCTGTACGCGGTCCCCGATCCAGGGATCTGGGGAGGACAGACCCTTTATAATGGGCCCCCACGGCTCATTCGTGTGTGCTTTTTTTCGAGAGCAGAACCGAGCAGAACCATGTAGAACCAAGCACCATGTAGCGCTATGTTAGGAGACATGTAGAGGCCTGCCACGTTTGAGAGCTCACCGTGTAGGGAGTTCGCAATGTACATATTGTAAATAAACCCTCTTCAAGTCTCTCTTCCTCCTGCCTCGACAACTTCATCCCGGACCTCCGGTGTCTGGAAACCCCGGTCGCAACACCATTCAGCGCGGCAGACACAGCCGCTTCGGTGCAAAGCTTACCGAACGGGCCTTCAATGACAACGGTGGCGATTGGTAAGCGAACACTCTGCTCCTCGGCGACTTGCCTGATCCACGCGCATTCTCCTGTGAAGTCATCCGGAGACACCAATGAAGGATGGACAACGTCCATGGTTGCCGCTGAGTCTCTAAGTGCTCGGCACGTTTTCTCATTGACCCTAATTTCTTGGAGATACGGCTCCAACAACCGCATGTTTTTTTCTGATTCTCGGATCGTTGCGAAGGCAAACTTTTCCTGACAGTTTCTCGCGATGTGCCCTTCCTTTTTACAGTTGTAGCAGATTAGCGGCTTCCGTTTGTTTTCCGGTTCTAATGCCTGTGTGGTAGAAACCTCACTCGATTTCTCCGCTTCTGTTTGCCCTTCCCCTACACTGTCCTTCGTAAGAGACGGGTCCTTCTTGAAATTACGGTGCGGAGCGGGTTTCCGTTGATCAGGTTTCCTTGAAAAGCCCTCTTTCCTTTCATCCTTTTCAACGCGCGCTGCCCTGCTATGCAACTTTCGGCGAGTATAATACTCCTCAGCTAACTCAGCTGCCTTGTTTAACTGTACGTCCCCAAGTCTGTCCTGCAGCCAAAGTTTGACATCCTCCTCGATGCAGCGGTAGAATTGCTCCAATGCAACGCATTCCACCACTTTATCGCGGTCGTCATAAACACCTTCGCCCTTAAGCCATTCAATCAAATCGGCTTTAAGACGAAACGCGAAGTCAACGTGTGACTCATTCCCCTTTTCAGCATACCGGAACCTTTGCCTGAAAGCCTCGGGTGACAACTTATAACGTCTCAAGAGCACTTCCTTAACCTCGTCATAGCTCTCAAACGCTTCCCTCGACAAGCAAGTTATCGCGTCGGACACTTCGCCGGGAAGAAGAGCTAGCAGGTTCCGCGCCCAAAGAGACCGCTCCAAAGCATTTCGCTCACAGACGTGTTCAAACTTGACGAGATACTTCGCCATGTCCTCGCCTACTACGAACGGTGGCAGTTGATCCCGAATTCTAATACTGCTGACCTGAATCGTCGGAGAAGCTGCGCTAGGCGCCTGCGAACACTGTAGGATTGCCAATTCTAGTCGTTTCATCTCAAGGCGCTCCTGTCTCTCGGCCTCCTCGCGCTCGCGACGTTCGCGCCTTTCAGCTTCTTCACGTTCGCGAGCTTCTCGCCTTTCAGCCTCTTCACGTTCGCGAGCTTCGCGCCTTTCTTCACGTTCGCGAGCTTCGCGCCTTTCAGCCTCCTCACGTTCGCGAGCTTCTACTTCTCGCCTTTCAGCCTCCTCACGGCGTGCTTTGATATCCACCCAGGCCTCATCGACTTCCTCAGCCGACACTCCCTCATCCTTCATGATCTCAAGGATCGCTTGCTTTCGTTTCGCACGGCCCAAAGTAATGCCGAGTTCCTCACAAATTTCGATGAGTTCCTTCACTTTAAGGTTCTCCATCGTTCACACTAGCCTCTTGCTGTTTGCCCCTGTTAAGAATCTACTTGCCGTACCCACTATAAGCCTACTAGCAAGACGCGCAAGCAATTTTTCACACTCCCGTGTTTACCCCCTCCGCATTAACTTTGGTTTCAAAGCGCTTCGACTTGGCTTGAAACTATCAAAGCTCACTTCAATGCTTCACACAGCCCTTCTATAAACTACTACAACCTGAGCTAGAGTAGTCTGGTGTTGAGAACGACGGACCGATCCCGCCGAAGCCACCACTGTTGCGAAGGACGGCGACGCCGACGCGGTCCCGGAGGCGCCACTGCTTTCGACCCCGCCGGGAAGGTCACCAGCCGTTTGGTAGCGTATGTTTGTCAGCTCGCGACTGCTTCTGCGCAGAGCTGATAAGACGAGCGGACGAGACGACGGTGAGTTAAACAAGGTTTATGTACAGCATATTTACAGAGGCGTTACAATTTCGGCACTGGGGCCGACAGAGACTCGAAGAGCCGAGCTCTTCTCTCTAACACATAGGTCAGTCTTTCGCCTAAGACCGCTGACTCACACACATGTCGGCACTCCGACACGGGGACGCCTCTCACATAGGACCGCCGATCGCGACACGCCGCAGGGCTTCTTTTATTTACACCGGGTCCAACCAAAGTGTCCAATCAGAAGCGCCGCTGGTCGTCAGAGCAGATTCCGCCAATGGGGGTCGCCGCGCCATGCGTCAGACCACCCGACACGCGGCCGCCGGCTCGCTGTCACGTGCGCCGCTGACTCACTGCACATGGGCCAGAGGGGCGCCGCGCGTGTTCACGCCGTCGAGGTGATCGCGCCAGGCAGACTGCGGGCTGGCCTTGACCCAGATTGCCTTTTTCCGAGGCACGGACGTTTGACGAGGACTCGCTGGCATAACAGCACCCCCGCCGCCAGACAATGCACCGGAAAGACGAGCTGCTTCCACGGGGCTCGGATGTCAGGTGCGCTCGTTCGCCAGGTCCCTCCAGGTTCGCCTCCAGGGCCATGGGGAGAATACAGCTCCAAACTGTTCCGGGAACACATCCCATTTTTGACGACAGATCCCAGCTCCACTGGCTCGTCGTCACAACTTGCTGGCCAACTTCGCTCGTCTCTTCTGACCATCTTCGGTTTCAGCACTTGTCGATGGTTCTGCAACTTGCTAAGAACGGTTCGACAACAGACAACACACGGCACAAGCAAGTGCCCTCGGTCACCCGACAAAACACCAGACAAAGTATAGTACAACATATACCTATCTACGTGTCTATCGGAATTTTGTTCCCTCTACATCAAGAGGCACATGTGGGACACAAGACTCTTAAAATGACAACTCAATATTTTTTTTTCCACGTACAACAACGTAACGAATAAGAATACCACAAAGTTGGCCCCTTTAGATCACTCTGAACGAGAGCGCTCAGCCCAGGTCGTGATGAGGTCAAAATTTTGCCCCGAATCGCCAGCCAGAAACCGAAAGGTTGAGAAGTTACTAGCTGGAACGCACTGCTCAATGCACCTGCATTAGCGTTTACCTTCCCCTTTTTTTTTTCTTTAGCGAACGTCAAAGTTGCGCTGTGGAGCAACATGCTCCACCTCAGTAACCGGCCACTTTTAGGCGACGATACCTATGCGGCACCAAGAGCGGCTCACACTTGCGACGTTGCACAGGGGAACAACGATACGGCTTGCTACTGATTGACTCCTCACCGCTTAGCTCGATATCGTGTTCGATCACCCTCATGTTTCCGGGGCGGTCCGAAAACACGTCTTCAAACTCGGAACCAATCTTTCTCAGGTCCTCTTTCTCAGGTCCTCCTTCACTTAAGCTAGGCTCTAGGTTTATCTGCTCCCGGATTACTTTCGATCCCCCTTCATTTACCTCACTAGAACTCAAAATTTCTGCTTCCTCTTCCTTTGAAGCATTCAGCACCAGATTTACGACCGCTTGATGTTGAACATTGGGTTTCATCAAGTTGTAAATTTTGTTCTGCCGCCTTCCTACTTTCACTTCATAATTTGTATCGCAAGGCTTCGATAATACTTTGGCGGGCCCTTCCCAATCAACCTCAAGCTTGTTCCTTTTGGGTGGCTGCAGCCGCATTACCTGATTATCAACTTCAAAAGCGCGCTTCTTCCCCGATTTCTCGTAGTGCTCCTTCGACAGCACTTTTGCCGCGTTTTTCTGGCTTTCCACGAGCGCTTCAATTTGGCTTTCCACTAGCGCTTCAATCGAGAGATCCTCACGCTGCCCTCGAATGAGCGTCTCTCGACCAACTCTCGGCAGCTCGCTCCAACTTTCCGCTACAGGCGAGAGCGTTGCATCCCTCTCGCTCTGACTCAAAGGCGCCACGTAGTCTCCCCCAGCGCATACCGCGCCGGCCGCTCCCGCGACGGGCCGCTCGCGTGACTGCTCACATGACTCATGCGGAAAATTTCCTTTCTGGGGTTCCGTCGACCCGCCGACAAGGTCACTTGAGGGTTCACCGCATGGAACCAAGTCAAGCTTCCGCGAAAGCTTCCGCGCTTGCGATCGCGTGAGAGCCATGCACGCTAAGTCAGGGAAGAACGATTTGCCCTGCTCTTTGAGAAGCTGCTCCGAGTTGTTGGAGAAAAGATAAGGAAAACGATCATTCAGCGCGGCAGACACAGCCGCTTCGGTGCAAAGCTTACCGAACGGGCCTTCAATGACAACGGTGGCGATTGGTAAGCGAACACTCTGCTCCCCGGCGACTTGCCTGATCCACGCGCATTCTCCTGTGAAGTCATCCGGAGACACCAATGAAGGATGGACAACGTCCATGGTTGCCGCTGAGTCTCTAAGTGCTCGGCACGTTTTCTCATTGACCCTAATTTCTTGGAGATACGGCTCCAACAACCGAATGTTTTTTTCTGATTCTCGGATCGTTGCGAAGGCAAACTTTTCCTGACAGTTTCTCGCGATGTGCCCTTCCTTTTTACAGTTGTAGCAGATTAGTGGCTTCCGTGACTCAAACGCCCGTGTGGTATCAGTGCGTTGTTGAGAGACCTCACTCGATTTTTCCGCTTCTGTTTTCCCTTCCTCTACAGTGTCCTTCGTAAGAGACGGGTCCCTTTTGAAATTACGGTGCGGAGCGGGTTTCCGTTGATCAGGTTTCTTTGAAAAGCCCTCTTTTCTTTCATCCTTTTCAACGCGCACTGCCCTGCTATGCAACTTTCGGCGAGTATAATACTCCTCAGCTAACTCTGCTGCCTTGTTTAGCTGTACTTCACCAAGTTTGTCCTGCAGCCAAAGTTTGACATCCTCCTCGATGCAGCGGTAGAATTGCTCCAATGCAACGCATTCCACCACTTTATCGCGGTCGTCATAAACACCTTCGCCCTTGAGCCATTCAATCAAATCGGCTTTAAGACGAAACGCGAAGTCAACGTGTGACTCATTCCCCTTTTTAGCATACCGGAACCTTTGCCTGAAAGCCTCGGGTGACAACTTATAACGTCTCAAGAGCACTTCCTTAACCTCGTCATAGCTCTCAAACGCTTCCCTCGACAAGCAAGTTATCGCGTCGGACACTTCGCCGGGAAGAAGAGCTAGCAGGTTCCGCGCCCAAAGAGACTGCTCCAAAGCATTTCGCTCACAGACGTGTTCAAACTTGACGAGATACTTCGCCATGTCCTCGCCTACTACGAACGGTGGCAGTTGATCCCGAATTCTAATACCGCTGACCTGAATCGTCGGAGAAGCTGCGCTAGGCGCCTGCGAACACTGTAGGATTGCCAATTCTATTCGTTTCATCTCGAGGCGCTCCTGTCTCTCGGCCTCCTCGCGACGTTCGCGCCTTTCAGCTTCTTCGCGTTCGCGAGCTTCTCGCCTTTCTTCACGTTCGCGAGCTTCGCGCCTTTCTTCACGTTCGCGAGCTTCGCGCCTTTCAGCCTCTTCACGAGCTTCTCGCCTTTCAGCCTCCTCACGTTCGCGAGCTTCTACTTCTCGCCTTTCAGCCTCCTCACGGCGTGCTTTAATATCCACCCAGGCCTCATCGACTTCCTCAGCCGACACTCCCTCATCCTTCATGATCTCAAGGATCGCTTGCTTTCGTTTCGCACGGCCCAAAGTAATGCCGAGTTCCTCACAAATTTCGATGAGTTCCTTCACTTTAAGGTTCTCCATCGTTCACACTAGCCTCTTGCTGTTTGCCCCTGTTAAGAATCTACTTGCCGTACCCACTATAAGCCTACTAGCAAGACGCGCAAGCAATTTTAACACTGCCGTGTTTACCCCCTCTGCATTAACTTTGGTTTCAAAGCGCTTCGACTTGGCTTGAAACGATCAAAGCTTACTTTAATGCTTCACACAGCCCTTCTCTAAACTACTACAACCTGAGCTAGAGTAGTCTGGTGAACTGAGGGGAAAACATCAGGCACTCACCGCATCGATGTCGCTGACGCCGGCCGATCCCGCAGCTGCCAACCACTGTTGCGAAAGTCGGCTCCGAATCCCACCGCTGACCTCCACTGTTGCGAACGACGGACCGATCCCGCCGAAGCCACCACTGTTGCGAAGGACGGCGACGCCGACGCGGTCCCGGAGGCGCCACTGCTTTCGACCCCGCCGGGAAGGTCACCAGCCGTTTGGTAGCGTATGTTTGTCAGCTCGCGACTGCTTCTGCGCAGAGCTGATAAGACGAGCGGACGAGACGACGGTGAGTTAAACAAGGTTTATGTACAGCATATTTACAGAGGCGTTACAATTTCGGCACTGGGGCCGACAGAGACTCGAAGAGCCGAGCTCTTCTCTCTAACACATAGGTCAGTCTTTCGCCTAAGACCGCTGACTCACACACATGTCGGCACTCCGACACGGGGGACGCCTCTCACATAGGACCGCCGATCGCGACACGCCGCAGGGCTTCTTTTATTTACACCGGGTCCAACCAAAGTGTACAATCAGAAGCGCCGCTGGTCGTCAGAGCAGATTCCGCCAATGGGGGTCGCCGCGCCATGCGTCAGACCACCCGACACGCGGCCGCCGGCTCGCTGTCACGTGCGCCGCTGACTCACTGCACATGGGCCAGAGGGGCGCCGCGCGTGTTCACGCCGTCGAGGTGATCGCGCCAGGCAGACTGCGGGCTGGCCTTGACCCAGATTGCCTTTTTCCGAGGCACGGACGTTTGACGAGGACTCGCTGGCATAACACTGGTGAACTGAGGGGAAAACATCAGGCACTCACCGCATCGATGTCGCTGACGCCGGCCGATCCCGCAGCTGCCAACCACTGTTGAGAAACGAGGGGCCTGTCCCGCCGAAGCCACCACTGTTGCGAAAGACGGCGACGCCAACACGGCCCCGGAGGCGCCACTGCTTTCAACTCCGCCGGGAAGGTCACCAGCCGTTTGGTAGCGTATGTTTATCAGCTCGCGACTGCTTCTGCGCAGAGCTGATAAGACGAGCGGACGAGACGACGGTGAGTTAAACAAGGTTTATGTACAGCATATTTACAGAGGCGTTACAATTTCGGCACTGGGGCCGACAGAGACTCGAAGAGCCGAGCTCTTCTCTCTAACACATAGGTCAGTCTTTCGCCTAAGACCGCTGACTCACACACATGTCGGCACTCCGACACGGGGACGCCTCTCACATAGGACCGCCGATCGCGACGCGCCGCAGGGCTTCTTTTATTTGCACCGGGTCCAACCAAAAAGTCCAATCAGAAGCGCCGCTGGTCGTCCGGGCAGATTCCGCCAATGGGGGTCGCCGCGCCATGCGTCAGACCACCAGGCACGAGAACGCCGGCTCGCTGTCACGTGCGCCGATGACTCAATGCACGTGGGCGAGAGAGGCGCCCCGCGTGTTCACGCCGTTGAGATGTTCGCGTCGGGCAGACGGCGGGCTGGCCTTGACCCAGATTGCCTTTTTCAGAGGCACGGTCGTTTGACGAGGACTCGCTGGCATAACAGTGGGAACTTGGGGACTTCATTTGGCTACCATATAAGCTTGGCGTTATCGTCTAAAAGCCGTTTCGTCGCGTAAGGAAGTGTTATTACAGGTGCCGGTGAACATTTTAGGCTGACATTTATTCATTTTCCTTGTGTTTCGCTGCATTTTGTGAAGCTCTCTTTTAACAGCAGCACCGCGAACTCTTGTCTGCCAAGTGCATTGTGTTTTAAATGTCGCAGAAATTCTTACGCGCACGTTAAAGTGCGGTCGCGTTTATCTTCCAGCTGTGGTGTCCGTTTTTATATATTTCGCGTTTGTGCAGTTAGCCATGTGGTCGCGCGTGCTCGTGTGTTGAAGCAATACTTTTTTTTTTTTTGCAGACTAGTTGGTTCATACTTGAAAAATTGAATCGCTGCACAAAGTTGAAGAAAAAAAAACAAATAGACAGGAAAGAGCGCAGACTACCAACTGTTTATTGTCGTTTTTTGAAGTCAATATATACGCATGCTACGCTGCGCTTCCACTATGCGCACAAAACCAAAGACGCCTCAAACAAAGCTGACCCAAAACAAATCAAATCAAAATTGACTGCCACCACAATGACAAAAGGGAAAAATGGCAAAATACAAAAGTGATACCCACCACAATCTAAACTGCGTAATCCCAAGGTGCGCGCTCATCTTTTTTTTATTTTTTATTTATCTTTTATTATTTATTGCACCAAGCATCAACAAAGGCATTGATTGATTTGTGGGGTTTAACGTCCCAAAACCACAATATGATTATGAGAGACGCCGTAGTGGAGGGCTCCGGAAATTTTGACCACCTGGGGTTCTTTAACGTGCGCCCAAATCTGAGCACACGGGCCTACAACATTTCCGCCTCCATCGGAAATGCAGCCGCCGCAGCCGGGAATCGAACCCGCGACCTGCGGGTCAGCAGCCGAGTACCTTAGCCACTAGACCACCGCGGCGGGGCATCAACAAAGGCATGAAAAATGAAAACGTACTCTAGAAATTTTTGTTTAAAAACCCTAAAAATAGCGCTTAGCACCAAATATAACAATAAATTAACATTTTTATATTCACTCCAAGCAGCCCCAATTGAGAAACCCGGGAGAAGCAGTACGCCGAGAGAGTCAAAAACTATACTAACATAAAACCTTACAAAACATTACGTAGCGTCACATGGTAAATAAAACAAGAACACTAATGAACAAAACAAAAGAAGAGGAATGGAAGAGAACACAATGCAAGGCATTCGCCACAACATTACACATGACCATGTAGGAAGACCATTTCCCTGTCCGAAAGTGAAATTGAAGGCATGCTTCAAGGCATGCTTATTATTACTTTATCAGGTGCATAAGCATGCCTTCAATTGCATGCCTTCGCATGCCTTCAACAAGTGCATAAGCATGCCTTCAATTCTATAGGTTCTCGGACTTCGTGGAGCCGCTGGGCTCCGCGAAGTCCGAGAACACAATTATGACAGACACAATTATGACACAATTATGACACAATGACACAATTATGACACAATTATGATGATGACACAATTATGACAGACACTGAATAGTGGAGGGTCCCGGAAACTTTGGTCACCTGACGTTCTTTAACAAGCATCTTCCTTCATACATAGATACGCCGGCCACAAGGACTTTGCTTACCTAGAAATGTGACCGCCATGGTTCGGGATTTGACCACGCGTTCATTGCGTTAGTGATCAAGAGTCACAGCCTCTACACTTCCGAAGCGTTGTAAGCTGCAAGTGCTGTTCCAGCTCGAAATAAATAATCTGATATAAATAAATAATAAATAAATAAATAAATAAATAAATAAATAAATAAATAAATAAATAAATATTGAATGACTCGTAGGTAACTCGTACCCAAACGCAATAATAAGAAGGTCCTGAGTGATAATTCTGTAGGTTCCTTTTTCTTTACATAAGAATCTTTTCTTAGTGACATATCAATAGCAATAACAGACTCAACACTTTAGACAGACATTGCAATAATTTACATATATAACACAGCAATGGCATTTATTTATAAAAGGAAAGCCTCAGTTTCAAACACACGGTGTTAGACTGCGTAGAAGCACCCACTTTTGTGGGTGCTTAAGTTTTTTTTTTTTTTTTTCGTTCCTCTAGGTGTAAGGAGTTGCTATCACCTTGAAGATAACAACTCAGAAAGAGAAAAAAAAAGAAAGGATCTTTACTTATTTGTATATAGTAGCATCGAAGCATGAGGTAATAAATTTCTCACGCCTGTTTTTCTCGAGGGCTACATAGGATTAAGGAAAAGGCCATTCGAAAGTGGACGGTATGAGTGAGTCGTTTCACGACGCGTATGCGAGGGCGATGGAAGCTTGGTCAGCTCTCAATTTACGCACGCACGATCGCGAATGACGACACACAGCTAGGTAATTGATATAACACTCACTGCAACATATATTACTCCGCCAGCTGGTTTAGTAATGGAGGTTGCAGACGCACGGACGGTGGCCGTTTTGTCTCTGCCTAACCGAAAGCTCATTCTGGAATGCATGGACTCGACGAAAAAAAAAAAAAGCATGGCCATACAAGCGGCATGAATATCACAATGTTGTTAGAAAGACAGACAGAAAGAAAGAAATAAAGGAAAGAAAGAAAGAAAGAAAGAAAGAAAGAAAGAAAGAAAGAAAGAAAGAAAGAGAAAAGAAAGAAATCGAAAACTTCAGGCTGTTATCGTAGCATAAAGAGAGACTTGAGGATATATGAGAAATAGACCAAACATACCGAAATTCAGGTGCCTTTGCTTTTTGTACCTCGCCTTCTTTTTCCTCCTTTTCGCTTTTTTTTTTTGTCGGCGCTGTTCTGAGGCACCTTGAAGCTCTGTTTCTTTTTTGTGTGTGTTTTACTCATTTGCTGTGACAGCGAAATAATGGACGATAATTGATGGCATTTGAACCGTTACGGACAGGTGAACCTATTATTAGTTAAGGCGCTCTCAATTGGCGCCTTGAAAAACTTACAAAAAATGCTATTGATGGTTCTTAAATCCTTCATTGAAAGAGCTCGTTGTGCTATAGAGGAAATCAAGCCGCATATCGTATCAATTGCCCCCCCGCCTTCTTTTTTCGGCGTTGACTTACCTGGCTGCTAAAATCGATGAGCAAAGGCAGTAAGTAAATCTCAACTAGTACGAAACGAATTTCTGGCGTAGACCATCATTTTGAGACTAGAGGCCCTGGTTCCCGTAATTACAGAAAAGCGTTGTACCGACATTGTTCCATCAAAACAAATTACAATCAAATTTCATGGCACCTAAAATTATTGCACGAAAGAACAAAACTTAAATAAGAAAGCTACTTCAGGAATGGCGGCTTCAAGAAAGAGGTATAGTGTAGCACGGGAGTACAAAGGCTGACGTCGCTGGATCGGCTGGGCACCTCTGAAGGGTCACGCATATTTACAACAACCCAGAATAAATTATGGCATCACTCGGGAAGCCTTCGCTCGAAAGGTGCCAAATGTCTTTAAGTGATTCTTGAATGAAAAGAAGTTAAAAATGAGCCCCGTAACTGTGTCCCAGGGGGAAGACACCTAAACAGTAGCTCACGAGGGATGGGGGTAAGGAGGGAATAAAGGGATAGGATTAAAAGGTACAAGGATAGAGAGAGGGGCAAAAAGAGAGCGAGGCGCAGAGACAGTGGCATCCGGAAGTAAGGAGAAGATAGGAAAGATGTACACGGTCGCAGACGCCCGAGGACCGGGCACCACTCAGCGAGAGCTCTTGTCGGCGTCAGGAGATTGCGTAGGGCGAGTCAGTCGGCCAGAGCTGCGCTGTCGTCGGAGATCGCGGTGGCGCAACCAGTCGACACAAAATCCAGCATCGAGTCCGCCACATGTTCGAACTCCTTGGTACACTGGGCCTGTGGGGTTTAATTACCAAAACTTCTCTTATGCGCGTTTTTTTATTGACTGGACGTCTCTGCAAACGGTATGTCACACATCATGAATGGCTGAAATATTCTCTCGAAAAAACCTTTAGCGTAAGTTTCACTTTTGTGGTCTGTTGCAATATGCAGTGAAGTCAGCAACGAATGCTAACAGCATAGACCGACCGCTTCCACTCTTTCCCATTGTAGGAGGATTCTGTTTCCCTCGTGGATTAGGAGGCGTCTGGAATCCATGAGTGGACCTTCAACTTTCTCTCTCGCCCTCCCGCGAGAGTTGACGCTCCTGGGAGGAGAGTTGGCTCCGCACAATGCACTCAAGCTCTACAAGTACGCACATTGGACATGTGCGCTTCGCTTGTCTCATCACGTTCACGCCGAAGGCCTTGGACCGAGTCCGGAGCGTTCATTGTTTTTCGCGTTCAGCGCCGCACGAGCACGAACCGTAACAATTATTTTAGTGGCCTGGCTGATAGCTTCCCCTTATTTTGGTATCCTTCTTTCCTAGGTTCTACACTACCGCGTCATCAGCCGAAATGGAGCGTTTTGCTGGTGTGATCTCACAGTCGGCGTTAAAGCGTCTTCGCCACTTGTTAGTAAAGCAGCCTAGCTCATTTCTCTCTCTTCCTCTTTTTGGCAAGTGTATGGCCGGAATTGGTTCTATCAATTTCCTCAGACCGGCGAACGACTCGCAACGAGCGCGTGACGGCCTGCCGCACTCTTGCAACGTGGCGAGAAAAATAACGAGAAGCTGCCGGGCATCTGCGCGGCTGTTAAGAGGCGAGCGTCTTCGCAGCTGCCGCGCCGCACGGAGAAGACAGCAGACAGAAAAGAAAAGCGTAGCGGGAGAGGCCCGCCTGGCCTCTTCGTTCCCCGGCTACAAATGACGAGCTCGCCGCCGCCGTCTTGGCTGGAAGCCCCGTATTCTTCTCGGTTCTTGTTTTTCATTCTCTCTCCACTCATTTCTCGGCGCGCACTTTCGCGGGGCGAAAAAAGAAAGAGGAGCCGCGCGCAGCATTCGCAACGCCTTCGGCCTCAGCGAGCAAGCGCGCAAAGCGGGCGCGCGCGACAGCGCTCTTTCGCGTGAGGAGGCAGTGCTTGAGCGGAGAGGCGGTTTGCCTTACTGCACTATCCATGGCCGGGCTAGACTACACCTGCCCGCACTTGAGCACGCAGGTGCAGTCCAGCCCGGCTATGCACTTTTAAGTGAAGTTTGCCACCACACCGCTATGGTTTGGTTTCGCAGTAAGCACACGGCGTAGCAAGGACCATGGCACTGTCATACTGACAGATTGCCGTTTATCACCACCAATATACAGTCTTAGACAAAGTTAGGGCTGTTATGCCAGCGAGTCCTCGTCAAACGACCGTGCCTCTGAAAAAGGCAATCTGGGTCAAGGCCAGCCCGCAGTCTGCCTGGCGCGATCACCTCGACGGCGTGAACACGCGCGGCGCTCCTCTGGCCCACGTGCAGTGAGTCAGTTGCGCACGTGACAGCGAGCCGGCGTCCTCGTGTCAGGTGGTCTGACGCATGGCGCGGCGGCCCCATTGGCGGAATCTGCTCTGACGACCAGCGGCGCTTCTGATTGGACATTTTGGTTGGACCCGGTGTAAATAAAAGAAGCCCTGCGGCGCGTCGCGATCGGCGGTCCTATGTGAGAGGCGTCCCCGTGTCGGAGTGCCGACATGTGTGTGAGTCAGCGGTCTTAGGCGAAAGGCTGAACTATGTGTTAGAGAGAAGAGCTCGGCTCTTCGAGTCTCTGTCGGCCCCAGTGCCGAAATTGTAACACCTCTGTATATATGCTGTACATAAACCTTGTTTGACTCACCGTCGTCTCGTCCGCTCGTCTTATCAGCTCTGCGCAGAAGCAGTCGCGAGCTGATAAACATACGCTACCAAACGGCTGGTGACCTTCCCGGCGGAGTTGAAAGCAGTGGCGCCTCCGGGGCCGTGTTGGCGTCGCCGTCTTTCGCAACAGTGGTGGCTTCGGCGGGATCGGTCCGTCGTTTCTCAACAGGGCAGGGAAGCTTCATGTGAGTTCAAGAAGCTAGACGATGGTGCCCAATCGTTCCCCGTATTTGCAATCTTCAGTTTCTTCTGTCTTTATGTACAAAGACACATCCGATATCCACGTTAGGCGCATTGGTAAAAAAGCAATTCACTATGAATTACTGTCTTACAAATGCGTCTCTGGCTTTACGGAAAAAACGCGCGTATTCGTTATAGGGAATAATTCTGCGGTTCTACAAACCATACAGTAAGAAAAATCCTACTTTTGTTCCAAAGAAAAATTAGTGTTGTCTTCAAGGCAAACCAGAATCACACTCTGCTGTTTCGATCACATGTTGCTTTTTCGGCCGAACTGTTATTAGGGGCTCTTAGCTCGTACTTATACTTCCGTACGTAACCGTGTTACCAGACACCTGAAGAAAACTACGTATGTGCGGCCCTTTACGGAACGTCAACTACTTTTCGTACAGGCTTTACATTTACGGCCCTATTTCTAAAATTCGCCTTCGTTCATGGCTACACGTGGTATCCGCTTTGCGAAAAATCTAACCGCCGAGTAAAATTAGGCTGAAGTGCGAGTGCGAATTGCGATCACCATGTTTAATCCGGCTTAACGAAGCTAGAGTAACCTAGAATACCTACGTCGTAAACTTGAGAACCATAAAGCCCCCCACAGGCTGGATAGGTGGCACCATTTAGCGCTGTCAAGATGAACCATGCTAGCACAAATTATTGCAGAAAGATCGTGCATTCTACTTCTTGTGTAGTGCTTAACAGCGGATTATTAGGAATTAATTGCCCTTTAAAATATTTTCCCCTTATGAACAGTGTCACAGAACGAGCGCTAAAAATGGGCGCGCCACCAAATTCTTGCGATATCGGGCGGGAGAAACTCCGCGAAGTCGAAAGAAAAAAAAAGGGAAAGAAAAAGAAAACAAACGGCCAAGGCTCCCCGGGCGCGCGCTCTCCCCGCAGAAGCGTGGCTTCATCGACGAACCTCCTCACCCTACAACGGCGGCCGAGCAAGCACTCGATTTTTCCAGAACGAAAGGGGCGTGGTCAGACCGAGTTGACTCATCGGCCGGGGAGGGCATTCCAACCGTCTCGCTCTCCCCCCAGCCTTCGCTGCGTATCGCGCCGACGAAATGACGAGAAATTTCTGGAAGGTGGCGCGGAAGGTATTTAATCGAGCGGCCGAGATGAGAGATCAGGAGGAGAAGGAAGTGAGTGCCAGAGCGCGTAGGGATTCCGCCGTGTAGTCGGCGAAGGTTTTGGTCCGTAGGGACGAAGCCGGAGATGAAGAGGATTTCCACCTGAGGGGTGAAGCTCGAGCTACAGGCAAGAGCGTGTGTTTACCGCTATAGAGCGAAGACGCGAGGCAACAGCTTCGGGTGTGAAGCCGACGTGTTCCGGCGAAGAAGTTGAAGTTTAAAGAGTGGCCAATTGAAGACGGGAGGTTTCCTGGAAGAGAAACTTCAGGGGGCAGCGGAACGACAACAACGCTGGACTTTGAGTGAGTGATTTTCGGAAGAGTATCATTCAGACTTTTGTTCCAAGGACTTTGGACTGAATAGGTTTTCTATCTCTTTAGTCTTTAAGTGTCTTGGTTGTTCAATGCATGCGACTGCATTGTAGTGCGTATTGTTGTCCGTGTCCGTTGTTTCAAGTGTGGCTGATTGTATTGTGTAGTACGTTGATTGATTGGTTTGATTGGTGACATATTGTATGCAACTATTGTGGAGTGTGCATTTTTGTGTATTGTTTTCGATCTGCCATTATTGAGAATATAATTTGTTTGTTTATCAACTCTCGGCTCCGACTTGTTCTTTGGACCACAGCCGGCGTCCGCTGGCGCGCCAAAAAGGACCACTTCTAAATTGTCCACGCTTTCGTGGTGCGGTTCGGGGGGCCGATACTTCGGCCCTTGGAATTAGCCCGGCGATCGCCTCCCTAATTAACGGGACAGGTGTGACAAACAGTAGACAACAACAAACATGTCCATGACTGCCGTTGCACGAAACGTCACAAGATGTCGACACCATCGTCCGGTAACCTGGCATTTCTAGTCACTGCACAGGTCAAATAACTAAATTGCAAATTATATGCGAACTTTCACGCTACACAGATTTACGAAGTAGTAGTATGAGCAGCTTAAAACTGTACACTTAGTTTCGCTTATGAAATGGGCGAGGCCGCACTCCGCGTCCCCATTTGCGGCCGGTACGCGCCTGGCCCCACCATTCATTCTGTCAGCGCTGAACTTTCTTCGACCTTTTGGCTTGATATATTCAAGTTAATGTAGAATCATGTTGATGGTGCTGAGTAAGAAGATGATTACGGCGTAATCATCCATGTTATTATTTTTTTCGTTGGTGCGAACTGCCCCATTCTCGTCCGTTGCCCTCCTGTGGTATACGTTTTCATGTGTGCAAAGGAAGTCACAGCAACCACGCGTCGCAGTGCGATGGCACATGGTGGAGAATCCAGCACCGACGGAAGAAACGAAACGCGGTGACAGTCGCCATGGCCCCCTGCAGTAGCATCTAGCACTGGCAAGGCAAGAGGCAGCCAGAAGGAAAGAAAGCGTTTATATTTACAACGTATGTACAGTACGCTGAAGGAGAAGAGAGCAGTCCCGCTGTTGGACGCGCGCATGCGTCTCTGACGGATGCCTTCGTTGTGCGTAAAGGACCCGTAGAGTGTATCTTCGAAAGCACCCAGTGTCTTCGAGCGACGCGCACAGTCTATCTGCAAGGGACGCCAGCACCTTCGTAACAGCAGCCTCATTTCAGAGATGGCGGAAGTCACTCACGTCACTACAAAACTGGTGTGACGTCACTACAACTGCCGTTGCTTCTCCTATTCTGAAACGTCAGTGTTTCTGTGCAAGCGATGGCACTAGATCGCGAGAGTGAGCATTCAGGTACACTTTTAGAAGTGAATTAAAATATATTTCACGAGTTTGTTGTGTCAGACCTTTCGTGTGGAGAGTCCTTGCACACAAAGGAAACCCACGAAAAGCTTGGGGTAGCCTCGAAGTTCGGTGGCACCATTACCCTTTTTTTCTTTTATTACAGCGAAACAGCCACTTAAAATATAAAACATTTGACTTATCGGTTTTAATGTGCACCCCCTTTCTGCGTGCGTGTTTTTTTGTGAACTGACCACGAACAAAAAAAAAGTGACATAGTTTAAATTAAGACCATACTCTACGACAGGATCCAAAACATTCTCAGCCAGACAAATGTGACACACAAATACAATATAACAATGCAGTTGGCATGGACAGGGAATAAATTTTGGTGCATCCCGGGCCCAGTAATGACGCTTGAAGCCACTGCCGGTGGTGTGACAATGCTGCATCTGTCACTTTCGGGCATGTTTTACTTACATAAGCCATTAGTAATTTTGAAACTGTTCAAAAGGATCAGCCAAGCTACCTCAACTATTTGATACGTTTTATTTCTCACGTCAACCATACTCCGAAGGGAGGCCATTCGGCTTAGTGGGTTATTAAGAATAAAGACAGATTTTATGCAGGCGTCATCATTTTACGTTAGAACGACCTACTGCGCGCTCGGTGATGGCTCGGAGTGAGGAGCCCGCATAACACGTATTTATTCACTGTGTTCGTACGCTAGAATTACCAATACGTGGTAAACATCCTTTTCTAGCAATTGTGAAAATACATGAACAGGTGCGGTACGTACCGTTGAGACTTTGCGGCCTATCTGCTATTTCCTCGCTTCGCTTAACAAAGATAATCCCTCTCAATCGCTCTCGCTCACCTAGACCGGGGACCAATGCCGCTATAAACATTTGTCCAATGGCATCTGAAACAGTGATCAAGAATTTCAACAGCTAAGGCATTGTTAAGAGTCTTAACAACAGACTTGCTGTCACAAACGAGCGCTCAAAAAAGCGTGCGCCTCCGCATTCTATAGCGACGGTGACAATACCGCGCGCCTTTCGGACACGACAGGAGTCGGCGCAAAGACGAAATAAACATTAAACGACGGCCCACACGCGCTTTCTCTCCCACTCGAAAGGGGCAACTGCTACGCTGACCACCCTCCTCGCATCTATCGCCGAGGCAACTCCAGAAACATCTAGAAGAAAGGCTCAGTCGCCCCCGTATTCACAAACGCTCCTCGACTCGACTTTCACCCTTCACTTGACAGTTGAGCACTGCACCACCGCTCGGCTGAAAATTACGCTGTGTTACTCAAGAATCGCAGCAGATTATCACTGATATGCAGTGACTTGTCGTGACTAGAGACAGCGCTCCCATCGGCTTTCTCAGGGAACGTGGAGCGTTGAGTGAAGGGACGTTCTAGAATACGGGGGTCACAGTCACTCCTTGGTGGCGCCGTGGGTCGCGGAGAGTTCGAAATATGGCCCCTTCCCCAGCTTTGGCTGTGCGGCGAGCCGACGAAACCTTCAGAACCGAGGGCGAACGTATATAAGCCAGCACCGGAGGGAGCCGCAAGAGCAAGTGAGGAGAGTTCTGCGCCAGCATGCGAAGAGCAGGAAATGAAGAGATTTTCCACCTGCAAGTGAAGGCTCGTGTTGCAAGCAGAAGAGTGTGTGTGTGTACCGCCTGTTGGCGAAGCCGTGTTCTGCAGTCGCAGCGCGTGTGTGGCCGTCATGTTACCGGCGAAGCAGATTTGTTATTGAAGTGTGTGCAATTGACGACGCGAAGGTTTCTGGAAGCGAAATTTCGGGGGCAGTGGAACGACAACCAGTGCTGGACTTTGAGTGAGTGTTTCCATGAAAAGAATTATTCAAGCTTAAGCTTTGCTTCAAGAACTTTGGACTGAATTCGTTATAGACGAAAATGTTAGTCTATATTTGTCTTGATTCGTTAATGCGTGAAATTACATTGGAGCGCGTGCTCTTGTTTGTTTGTGTCCGTTGTTTTGAGTGTATCTGGTTGTGTTGGGTAGCCCGTTGTTTTGAGTATCTTGTGCTTGGTGCCGTATTGTATTGGATAATAGCGACTGTGCATGTTTGCGTGCTGTTTGTTTTGCCGTATTTAAGAATATTTTTCGGGTTTGTTATCAACTCTGGGCTCTACCTCGTTCTTTAAGCCGCAGCTGGCGTTCGCTGGCGTACCAAAAAGTACTAAATATGAATTGTCCTTGCTGTCATGGTGCAAATCGGGGGGGGGGGGGTACGATGCCACAGCCTTTGAAATTATCCCGGCGATTGCCGCCCTAATTAACGGGGCTAGTGACACTTGCACAAGCTGTTATAGACTCGTAATGATGTCGTACACCGTACAAGACTGCCACTGTGTTCTGTTACGTTGTGTATCTATGTGTGCTCTCCCTGTTTTCCTCTATTTCCTATTCCTTCAATCCCCCATCCCTTCTCCCGTGCAGCGTAGCATATACCGGTGATGCCAAGCTGGTCAACATCTTTGACATCTTTGTATTTTCTCTTTCTCTCTTCCTTGTTTTCCGTCTCCGTGTGACAACTACTCATCAATCAATGTTTGATTCGTTCGTTGTACTACTCGAATCAGTCCTAAACGATTACTTTTCGCCCACCACTGTACGAAGTCGTCATCGAAAATGAAGGCACCAGCTCCGCGACGGAGGGGATGCATCGCTCCTGCAGCAAGAGGCGCTCGCGTTGTGATGAGCTGCCTTCACGCAAGACTTGCGCGATCGTGTGTGCGTGGGTCGCTGTCGCAGCGTTCGCTCGGCCGCGAGGGAAGAAGAGGTGCCCCGCGTTATTTGCACTCCCTCCCTTCCCCTTTCACTCGTAAATCAGGCGCACGACACGCACCCGGCGAATCGTAAATAAATGAAAGCGCATGAGGCCGTCGCGCCCGCCGGCCCCGTTTCCTACCTCTGCGTTCTCGGTGCTCGGGCGCTGTTTTGGCGCACCCGAGAACGAATCCCGCTGCCTGCGAGCTGATGCGATTCCGTCGCGCGCAATACGCCTCACTTCGCGCCATGGGGTTTTTTACGCGTACGGTGTGCACTGTGCTCCGCGCGGCTTTCTGCGAGACACAAGAGCCCCGGCGGCAGCGAAAGCTGTTTCTTTCGTGTGTTTTTTTCGGAGTTCAGATCAGAATTCATTCTCTATCCCTAGACCAAAATCACGTTGGGCACCCGCTTGCTTAAGTGCGCGTTCACGCGTGTCTTCGTCGCGGGAAATTCACGCCTTCTAAGTCATGTATTTATTATTGCTTCGATACAGTGGTGAATATCAGCGAACCATCCGACACATATCTGTACAGAAGCAAATATTTAAGGGCAAGTTTACCGGTGGGGAAGGGGTATCTATGGTTGTACAACTCCTTTCGTTAGTGGTTTGTGCAGGGCTGTATAAATGGCTTGCTCTGACGACACTGAAACAGCCACGTTGGAGAACCAACAAGGTGGGATGCTAACTTTGTGATGTCACGTAATAATGTTGTGAGTAATCGCATGCTGGTTCTTTCGTTTTTCATGTTCAGCGATCTAACAACGTACCAGCGTCATCACACTGAAGCAGGTTCATCGCTGCATGATTACACCATCCTCACGTCATCTAAGCCGCCATGTCGGAGTCATGTGGTTCATTCATGACATCGCATGCAAGCTATCAATATGAACCATCTGTGTTATCCACACCAAAGGAACGAGCCATTTTAGCGACGATCTAAAATGTGATCAAAAGTAATTTTGACCATTTCTTCCATTGCAAACAGTGAATGTCTGGAATATGTCGGAGAGAAAAGGTTCTTGGTCATCCGGGAGCCGTCCAGATGCTGCAGAATGTCGTCTGAGTGACGTTTGTTAGAAAACCACTTCCGATAGTATGGTTTCTTGTTTCAATGCCAAATTTGCTTTTTATAATTAAAGCAAAAGAGCGTACGTAAAGTGCTCCAACCACAGTTATGCTGCTTCAATCGTTTCATCATATACGCCACCACAAAGTTTGTCAAAATTTTTATGTTTGCATTTGTTTCCCTTGTAATACGGCGCTTCCTATGAATAAGTAAGCAATAAATGTTCTAGGAAAGGTATATTTCGTGATTAATTATTTTTATATTATTTCCAGCAGTACTTTCTTTTTTCAGTGCATTCCTTTCAGAACACCATTTTAGACCGACCAACCAGGCAAGCCAAAAGTAACGTATACAAACGTGAGTTCACAAAGTCTCTTGATTGATGTCACGCAACATAGTTTGTTGAAGCTGCGAGGTCAAGCGATTGACCGCGACATGCAGTACATAGACGCTTCCTGTTCTCGGGCTGACTCGTAGCCCCCTGCGGAGTCATCACCCGCTCATTTGGGCACGAACTTAAAACGTACCGACTGGTTGGAACCGGCTTCGTCGGCATTGGTCTTTCGGGCGGTCGTTTCCACGGCCAGTTGAACAAGAACGGGCTTCCTCAGCAACTTTGCCTACGCAAATTTTTTAGCAGTTTAGAAAGCATACCATTGATAACAAGGATAAATCGAAAGAGGTGACAGAAAATTTTCGTGCGACGAACATTCATAACTGAGTTAACGGTGAAGTAGGATGCACCCTGTCCAATGTGGCACGGTCAAGTAAGGAATTGGACACACCCGTGCTTCGCAACCGAAGAGGTTTCGCTAAAGATCATTTGAGGTAGTGAGAAACACCATTCACGCTCTCATGGTGCTTCAAAAATAGGTGCCTCATGTGGGAGCCTATTTCGGTCGATCGAAGCAAAAATTATTCGCGACGTCGCGAATCGCGGGGATTCCAAGCTCCAGACTATCGTATTGAACCCGAGTCGACACTCTGTACGGCGACGACAGCAATGCAGGTGACAAGGCTTGATTGAATGTGATCGTCTAGCAGACGAATTGTTTGCAGAGCAGATGAGCCTGACGTCACTCTTTTCTGTGGAGAAGTGGTCAGCTGTGGCGTGATCTGGATGTGACCGCGAGGTAGCGCCACTGCTGGGGCTCCCAGCGCTAAAAATGGCGGGATTGCCGGCCGTTTTTGAATAGTTCTAGATCCCAGTAATATAAATCAATAGAAGTGATAGGTATTCCTCCCTCAGTTGCGTTTTAGGTCACGAATCGCTGCTACGGGGTCTGTAGCTACTCGCTGACACAAAAATCTTGGCATAAGTAAATTTGATGTCACTGCTCCTTTAAATAACGTTTTGGTCTCTTCTGCGAGACCGGTTCCCGGTGCTTGGAGGAGAAGGCGAAGCTTCCCCCGGAACGGCACGGTGGTTCGGTGGAGGAGGCAACGCTTTGCCCGGAACTGCACGGTCCCGCCTTCTGCGTGGAAGGTTGCACTGGGGGAAGGGGGGGGGGAGAGTTCACCTGAACTGCGCTCGTTCTCATGGAAAGAAGCGCTCCCGAACGAGGATCATGTAAGTGGCATAACAACACACATACAAAATATTGACGTGTTGTTGTGGTGCCTCAAATATGCGCAATAGTAGCTTTTTCATTGACACTCACACAAATATGAACGCTGAAACTTGAGCAATATTGGTGGGTGCTGCGGATGGGGTTAACCGTTTGGGGTATCGTTTGGTGCTGTTTGGGTATCGTTATGGCGGACAAGCAGATAATTGTACAGACGAACAGACCAAAATTTTTGCGTCAAAGTACTCCAAGAAAGACTATTTTCTTTAAAAAACGGACTGCTCGCACTGCACAACTGGCCACTCCGTATATGTAGGCACTGGATGGGGCGTTCCAGTTAAGGCAAGCGCATTTTTAATTGGTTTTCGCTTGACTTGACCCTTTGCTAGACTAAAGTACATGCAATGGAAGCAACAGTACCTTCAACTGGTAATTGGGCCCAATCCAACATTAACGTCCCACCACTCGTTGAAGGCAAAGCTCGATCTTAATTCAATAAATAGGAATAATAAAGATGAAATAACAATTACGCATTCCCAAACCATGCCTAATTACGCAACGCTCACGCGGTAACCCCCGACCCTCCCTCTACGACGGATTTACTCGACGGATTTACTCGTGGGAAATGCGAGCCGCTTTCTTTTCATAGGCGCGTTAGTTCAGTAGAGTGAAGTTATTGTACTTCGGTATTTAATATGTTGAGGCATCCGCGTCCAGCCGCAAACATTTCCGCAGTCTCGCACGGCACCACTTTCCGCATGGGTCCAAGGGAGACCCGTCCAGCGTGATATACCTTCGCCGTCCCCAGCATCTTTATTTTCATTTTTCTGTATTGACGTTACTTCAGTACTGTTCTCTCTCTTTTTTTGTCATTTTTTGATCGCGTAAGCGTGCGCGCTATCTCTTGCTTCGCCGGTTTTCCGTTCGATTCCCCCCCCCCCCCCCCCGAGGAGGAACCACGCACGTGTTTGCTCGGAAAGACGTGCCCCGGAGAAATAATTAAAGCCGGCTGCTGCCACGCTGCCCTGCTCGCTGCGGCCGTGTATGTTCTGTGCCGCGGCGGGCAGGCGAGCGAGCGTCTCTCGTCCTACGCGCTCTCAGAAGCGTGCAGCACTGACTGAGAGGCACGCCAGCCTCAGACTGGTGGGCGTTATGCTTTTTACGTGTCCTCTCGCGCGTATATATATATATATATATATATCAACACGTACCGGCCTTTTTGAAAACATGTTTAAGACCACCATCTCGGGCCGCGAACGTAGCCGTTTTCCTGCTGCGACGAAATTTGAAGCCGCTGCCGTAGTCTCATACGTGTGAAAAAAAAAATATTAAAACAGATCGGAGTTTTTGTACCCAACGTTAATGTAAGGACTGACGAAACTGAGAAAGCAGATGACGGCATCCAAAAATCGAGGATATTATCGCATAATAGCTTCCAGGCAGGTGTCATGTGTTCTAGTCACTCCACTGCAGTCAAGTATGTGCGAGGCACTCCACCTTGTTGTGCCTCGCCCAAGTTCCACGTGGTCTTCGCGGCCTGCTGGCACCTGGCAGCTGTTGATGAGTCAACCCTGCACCGGGACGGCGACGGACGCGGACAATCTGGAAAAACCACGTCGCCGGCTCCTCTTGACACAAAAGTCGTTGGCCAAGCTTTTGTCAGCCGCCGAGAGCAACACTCCGAAGCAGCGTCGACCCAGCAGCTGTACGGGGTATTCTGCCTTGCTTGAGTCAACCTGGCTGCATCAGGGAGCGACTTTGCGCATGGGATTCCACGTCATCTCACTGTGGTGCCACGCTGGCGCGTGGGGTCTCCCTCACCAAACAGCGAACTGGGCATGTCTTGCCCCTTTCCTAGGTTCAGAGGGAGGCGGTGTTTGGCTTTCCCTCTTCGGGGACGGAGAGGAAGACGACGATCTCATTGGAGTATCCTGCGCATAAATTTTCTTTGCAAGGGATCTTGGGAAGGCGGACGATGTATAAAAACGCTAGCGCAGAGGCGCTCGTGTGTGATTCTCTTTTCATGTTGTACCACGCTACCATGTAAATACTGTATATAAACATTTTTTTCTCCTTCTCCGGCTTCTCTACTCGTCCTCTCCGGGGACTCGGATGGCCCGAGTCCGCACCACGCTACCCAAAGGCGCAACAGTGGCTGGCAGCTTATGGGATTCGCCTGCGTCGGCTGCATCGAAGTGGTGAGTGCCGCGTGTTTGCTCTTCTTTTCGCCAGACTCGTTAGCGCAGATGGTCGGTAACGTGGTAGGGTGATTTTGGTAAATTTTGATTCGCAGACCAAGAATTGGGTGGCTCGTGGGCAAAATTACCTTAGAAGAGAAACGGTGTGCATATCTAAGATGGAGAAGTTTAAGGTCCAAGAACTCCTCGAAATTTGTCAGGAGCTGAATATTTCGGTCGGCTCGGTTAAAAGAAAACAACAAATTTTGGAGCACTTGGGAAAAGAGGAAGTGAGTTTAGAAGAGGCCATTGAGGCCAGAGAAACCATTTTGGCAAAGAAAGAGGAGCGTGAGCGCTTAGCCCGTGAACAAAGAGAGGAGGAAATAAGGAGGGATCGCGAGGATAAAGAACATGAAATCCGTCTGAAAGAACTGGAGCTTCGTATGTCCGTGGGAAATCAAAATTCAGGGGGTGGAGAATCAAAGATAAAGGATCTAATCCACACCTTCAAGGCGGGTGACGACATTGCATTATACCTCGTGCATTTTGAGCGAGCATGCGAAAATGCAGGGTTTAGTAGGGAGACTTGGCCACAAAAACTGATATGCGTACTACCAGGCGAAGTGTCCGATGTTATCGCAAGAATGAATAAAGAGGACTCCGAGGTGTATGACAGGGTAAAGGCTGCATTGCTACGAAAATGTCGCCTATCGACAGAGGCTTTCCGCCTGCGGTTCAGGCACTCTAAGAGGGGCAACGAATCTCATTCAGACTATGCCTACCAAATTAGAGCCAACTTTGAAGAGTGGCTCAAAAGCGCGCAAGTCTATGGCAACCATGACAAGGTCATTGAGTTGATGGTACTTGAGCAGTTTTACCGGGGAATTCCCGAGGAGGTAAGGCTTTGGGTGCAGGATAGGATGAAAGACGTAGACATGAACAGGGCAGCAGAACTCGCCGAAGATTACTGCTCACGCCGTAGTCTCCGCAATACACCACGAACTTCGGAAAAAAATGAAAAGGTAGAAAGCTGGTCGGGAAACCAGGGACGCAAGAGGTTTGCAAGAAATAACTGGAAACCCGAAAATTCCAAGTTATTAGACAATCAGCAGGGAAAGGACAGTGAGGGGACTAAGGCGGCACCTTCATCAGGTTCAAAGGCGCCTGGTGACATAGCGCATGCGTTAGAAGCGCGGAAGCCAGTTGTTTGCTACAGCTGCGGAGAAAAGGGCCACATGGCCAGGAGCTGTAAGAGGCACATGACATTTGCCACAATTCAGGAGTCAGAGGATAGCTTAAAGCTGTTGAAGCCTTACATGAGGACACTCTCAGTGAACGGCCGAATGTGTAGGGTATTGAGGGACTCGGCGGCCACAATGGATGTAGCGCATCCAAGTTGCGTATCTTCCGAAGACTATATAGGAGAGTGTGCCTGGATTCGGCAAGTGGCAGAAAAGCAAAGCGTCTGCCTACCGATAGCGAGGGTTGTAATCGAGGGCCCTTTCGGCCAATTGTGTACGGAAGCAGCAATTTCAGCCAACCTCCCGGAGCACTTCCCTTACCTATTTTCAAATAAGTCTGAGGAAATGTTAAAAACACGTGGAGAAATAGCTTGCATGGCCCTTACCCGTTCGAAGGCGCGCGAGCTGACGCAACAGCTGAGCAGCTCACCCTCTGGGGAACAGACGTCCGAGGGCAGTGTAGGAAAACCTGAGGTAGTTGCGACGGAAAATGAGTCTGCCAGGCGAGTTGTCGAGACGGAAACTGGGGCTATGGTCGACAACAGCGAGGAAATATCTCTAACGCCCGAAAACGAGGACTTGGTGACAGGCTCGGTGTTAACACCCGCGTCCACCAGTTGGTGTCAGCTAGCCAGAACCGACCGTGCAACGCTAGTGGTCGATCAAAAGGCGGATCTCGCACTCTCTATGCTGCTAGATGCCATACATAAGGAAGGTAACTCTAGGAAGAACGTTTCGTTCTACACCCAAAACGAGGTGTTGCATCGCAGGTATGAGAACGCTAAAGGGCGGGTCTACAAACAAGTGGTAGTTCCACTAAAATACCGGCGGAACATTCTCGACCTGGCCCACAGCAACGCCTGGGCGGGCCACTTAGGTATAAAGAAAACGAAAGCTAAGCTGGCTCAGGAGTTCTACTGGCCCGGGTGCTGGAAGGATGTAGAGATGTTTGTCCGTGGATGCGACACTTGTCAGCGGATAGGAAAATCAACAGACAAATGGAAGGCACCAATGAAACTAGTGCCAATAGTCACAGAACCCTTCCGTCGGCTCGTGATTGACATCGTGGGGCCTCTGCCTCCATCTAAATCAGGATATCGGTACGTCCTGACCGCGCTGTGCGTTGCCACCAAGTTCCCGGAGGCAATCGCACTGAAAGAGTTGAGTTCAGTATGCGTGGTGGACGCATTGTTGTCTATTTTTTCTCGGGTGGGTTTTCCCTCGGAGATACAGTGTGACAACGGAAGTGTGTTCACCAGCTGCCTTACGACTACATTCCTAGAACGCTGCGGGATAAAAATCGCGCATAGCTCTATTCACCATCCACAGTCGAACCCTGTGGAACGCATGCACTCGGTCATGAAACGCGTTTTGCGAGCTTTGTGCTTTGAGCATAAAAGTGACTGGGAGGGGTGTATACCAGCTGCGATGTTTTCTCTGAGGTCGGCCCCACACGAGAGTACGGGTTTTAGTCCGGCTGAACTTGTCTACGGCAGGAACTTGAGAGGTCCGCTGCACTTAATACGAGAGTCATGGACTGGATATGGGGAGGACCCTAATGTAGTTTCCTATGTACTGGATTTATTGGGGCGACTGGGGACTACACGCGAAGTGGTGGAGAGCAACATGCGCGCAGCACAGGCGCTTTCCAAGGCCCGTTACGATAAGTCAGCTCGAAAGCGAGTCTTTAGAGTGGGCGATGAGGTGATGCTGTTGTGCCCTTCAAGAAAAAAACAAGCTGGACGTACAATGGGAGGGACCAGCGACAGTGTTGTCAGTGCTTTCAGACACCAACTACGAGGTAAAGTGGGGCCGGAAATGCCCCAAAGTGTATCATAGTAACCTAATGAAACCCTACATGCGACGAAAAGCAGTAGTAAACCTTGCACTCAATGTTCCTGAGGATGAGGGCGCGGAAATCCTTTGTCTTTCCGATGGCACGGTCAGCAGCACATTGTCCGATAGGGTAGACACAGGGAACACCCTAAGTAAGGCTCAAGAGGAAGATTTAGAGCTTTTAGTACAGGAATTCGCTACCGTTTTCTCCGAGAAGCCAGGCAAAACGGATGTGATTAAGCACGACATTGAGCTGACGGTTAACAAGCCGATCAGCTGTAAGCCGTATCGGGTGTCACCTAGACAGAGAGAGATACTAGAGGCCGAAATTCGCCGCATGATCGACCTAGGTGTTATCATCGAAGCAGACAGTGATTTCACCTCGCCTTTGATTTTGGTTGAGATTCCGGGCCGTGATCCAAGGCCATGCGTGGACTATCGCCGCCTGAACTCTGTAACAGTCGACCAGACTTACCCTATTCCTAACATTGAAGAGAGGGTAGAGACAGTGTCTAAGGCGAAATACATTTCTACGTTAGACCTTGTTAGGGGGTATTGGCAGGTCCCTTTGACAGAGCGCGCGAGTCGATACGCTGCTTTTATCTCACCCCTGGGCACTTTTCGTCCTTTGATGATGAGCTTTGGGCTCAAGAACGCGCCGTATTGTTTCAGCCGCCTGATGGATAAGGTTCTCCACGGGCTCGAGAAATTTGCGCTGCCTTACCTAGACGATGTGGCGATATTTTCGGACAAATGGGAAGACCATGTTGAACACCTTCGGATGGTTTTGGAACGGGTCAAAAATGCAGGTCTTACGGTAAAGAGAGAGAAATGTCATTTGGGCTGTGCTGAAGTAAGCTATTTAGGGCACATTGTAGGAAATGGGCGTCGTCGACCGTCCGAACTCAAGGTAGCCGCGGTGGTCGGTTATCGTCGTCCCAGCACTAAGACCGAGATGAGAGCATTCCTCGGCCTCACAGGTTACTATCAGCATTACGTCCCGAATTACTCCGAGATTGCCAGCCCTTTGACAGATAGTTTACGCAAGACCGAACCTGTGAACATTCAATGGGACTCTAAAAAGGAAGACGCTTTTCAGAAGCTGAAGCACGCATTGAGTGAGAAACCCGTCTTGAGGGCACCGGATTTTGCAAAACCTTTCACTATTCAGTGTGATGCAAGCGAACGCGGTTTAGGAGCAGTGCTATGTCAGACGGACCAGAGTGGAGAGGAGCGGCCGGTTTTGTATTTGAGTCGCAAATTGAGCAGCAGGGAAGAGGCTTATAGCACTTCGGAAAAAGAATGTGCTTGCATTGTTTGGGCCGTACGAAAACTAGGCTGCTATGTTGCTGGCTCTAAGTTTATTATAGAAACTGATCACTCTCCACTAACCTGGTTACACCAAATGTCACCTAAGAATGGTCGTTTGCTCAGATGGAGCATAGCACTGCAGCAGCACAATTTCGAGGTGCGCTACAAGAGAGGTGGCCTTCATACAAATGCAGACGCCCTAAGTCGAGCGTTTTGACTCGTCAAAAGACGCGGAAGGTTTGTTTGATTTTTTTTGTTTACCTTTACCTAGTTTATGTGTACTTTTTTTTTCAATGTGTTACAGTGAGGGCTTAGAGAAATTTTTCACTGACTCCCTCGTTGTCCCGAGCTCTACAGTTTGCTTGTTTAGCTTGATTATAATGTTATCTCGATTCCAAATGGAGTTACGTATGAAAGAGTTACTGGACACTTGTCCCGATTGGTATGCACATTGTTTCCTTGAGCTTAAGTTATTAAGATAAGATGTTTGCTTTGTAAAATCGGAGGCCTGGCGATGAGAGTGGCGTGCACGCGGTGCTTGTCGCATTGTGTGTGGCTGACAAAGGTCGTTTCTTGGAGCTTGTCACCCACTTTTCACCGAAGCGGGGCGCAGAGGCCAGCTCTTGGAGCATTCCAGTTTGACCAGGCCCTTCGAGAAAGCAAGAGCCTTGCCGGAACGTCGCCGACATCGACCCGGCCGAGCTGCATGGAACAACTCGACCTCCCGATGTATCATCTGGCGGCGGGGGTGCTGTTGTGCCTCGCCCAAGTTCCACGTGGTCTTCGCGGCCTGCTGGCACCTGGCAGCTGTTGATGAGTCAACCCTGCACCGGGACGGCGACGGACGCGGACAATCTGGAAAAACCACGTCGCCGGCTCCTCTTGACACAAAAGTCGTTGGCCAAGCTTTTGTCAGCCGCCGAGAGCAACACTCCGAAGCAGCGTCGACCCAGCAGCTGTACGGGGTATTCTGCCTTGCTTGAGTCAACCTGGCTGCATCAGGGAGCGACTTTGCGCATGGGATTCCACGTCATCTCACTGTGGTGCCACGCTGGCGCGTGGGGTCTCCCTCACCAAACAGCGAACTGGGCATGTCTTGCCCCTTTCCTAGGTTCAGAGGGAGGCGGTGTTTGGCTTTCCCTCTTCGGGGACGGAGAGGAAGACGACGATCTCATTGGAGTATCCTGCGCATAAATTTTCTTTGCAAGGGATCTTGGGAAGGCGGACGATGTATAAAAACGCTAGCGCAGAGGCGCTCGTGTGTGATTCTCTTTTCATGTTGTACCACGCTACCATGTAAATACTGTATATAAACATTTTTTTCTCCTTCTCCGGCTTCTCTACTCGTCCTCTCCGGGGACTCGGATGGCCCGAGTCCGCACCACGCTACCCAAAGGCGCAACAACCTATAGGAGACGTCGTTGAGGAGTCAGAGAAACAGATGACTCGCAGTTGGAACAATTCCCGGCCCCATATTTCCAGAGTAATCTCGCTGCAGTCACCACCAGAACAATTAAGTTTCATACAATAATAACTCGAGAGGAATCTAGCGCGGCGGGTGCGTACCTCCATGGGAATCATGGGGAGTACAGGCTTCGGATTGGGAAAAGTTAACCCACGAACTCTACACTTTTTCTACAGTTTTCGTTTGGTTCTTCGCGCAGCACGGGTAGTGGGTTGCGGAGAAAAGCACGGAAACAGCGTCATTGTTGTTCAAAGAGTTAAGCTTAAGACCATTAGACTTCAATTTTGATACGATGTTAAAGCATTACGATTCGTATTTGACAGTTTAAATGAAACGTCATCCACACACCGCTGCGCATAGATGTACCGTCTCATTCCAGTGCGAGATGTTGCATCGAGGTCATGTTTTTTCACGAGCGCGTCTTTCCAATACTCGTTTTAAATCGACTGTTAAACGATGACGAAGCTAAGCAGACGCGCCATCACACTCCACTGATTCGACTTCACAACAAACCAGAGGTGCGCTGGGGGCAGACCACACGGATAGACATCGCAGAAGACGAAGCGTTAATTGTTTGTGACCTAATACTGTACACCTATTTTCATAAATAAATAATGCGTACTCTCGAGAGAAAAAAAGCATGCTTGTTTTCAAGTGTTGTAAAAAATAATTTATTAAATGTTGATGCAATGGCAGAGCAATGCACACCCTGATGGTTAAATTTGTCCAGGTTTCACTTTAGCTGCCTCATCACGAAAAAGTTTTGCAATAACGTTTCCGTACAAATATTTGAAGCAAGTTTCAATAAAATATAAGTTCATATCACCTTGTTTGACTCTCGGAAAAGAAGCGTCGCGAATCTCAAGAGCGTAATCCATGCGAAGCGTATCCGAAGCCTGTACTTCCCATCATTCCCATGGGGATACAAGCGCCGCTGAAGGAGCCCGCGTAGACACTAGCGCCAGATTCCCCTCTAGGTTTTGTTGTATAAAACTGTATGACCTAAATCATTGTACCGATTAGCGTGAATTCGTTGGCGACAGAAGATTCATTTGGCTATCGCAACAGCCAGCCAGTGGTGACCGGCTCGCATACATATGTATATTGAGCATGCATGTGTATGTTAAGGATTAATATCAGCCGAAAGTATAGTTGTAAATCGCTAAGCTAGATATAAGTGCGGCTAAAATTGACACCCCACAATAACGGCTCAACTATGGTTAGAACATAAAGCTATATTTGTCATTATCACTATCCGCGTGTTTCACACCCGCAAGCTGGACGCATCTCCCAGCGACATTCATTCACCTCCTTCTCTCGCCAGTCAGGAAGAACACAAGCCTGCCTACTTTCTCGTGTCTCGTCATTCAACACTTGCTACCGTGCAGTAAAAATCAAAGTACGTAGAGCCTCGAAATGATATGATTCGCGAACTTTCACCAGCAAATTAGCCACTTCGTCCTGGAAAAATGTCCCGCAATTGGACGACTGCTCCAACGCCGCAGGCTCTTTCGAGGCTGTGACGATAACTCACTAAAGCACGGTTGTCACGGGGACGGCCAATCACGAACGCGCGAGACTGTCCTCGTGGGGCTCGCCGAGCGCAAGCGGATTGGTTCGCGCTGCAAGCTTAGGCAGGCACTGCACGCTTTTACGTCCCGCTTCGCTAACACGGAAAGCGCCTCTCCCCCTCTCGAGCAGGCGCCAGCGCGGTGCGGGCAGCGCGAGGGCGACGAGGCGGGAGCCGTGATGGATCTTCCCGCGAGCCCGCGAACGCGGAATGCACGCATGTCGTAAAACGCCCCGGCGATACGAAAACGAAGCAAGAAAGAGCAGTAAAAGAAAAGAGCGGTTTGCTTGCTCGCTCGCGAGGCGGCCGATATTTCGAGCCCCGACGCACGTGCGAGGAGATACCCGTCTCTGTCGTTGTCGTCGAGCGCCTTGCCTCGCTTGCTTCGAGTTTCTTATATCCCCGCAGCGCGAACGCACAGGCGTGCGCCTCGATATGCAGGCGCCGCCTCTGCCTTCTATCGCTTCGATTCCGCGCACTCCGGTTTTATTATGTTTTTGCTGGCGGCTCTCTCGTCTCTATCTCGAACGGTGTCGGCTGCTCGCGGACGTCGCGAAAGCGGCTTCAGAGAGGAGAAAAAAAAAAGGGAGACGAAAGTGTCGTGCCGCCACTGGTTTCATCGGTCTTCCTTCTTTCTTTTCGTATTTTCCGCAGGGCTCTCTTTTCAAACGTTTTACATATAACGTATACGACCCTTTGTAGCGTTTTTTTTTATTCCTTACGTCGGTCACCTAGAGACGCTGATTAAGTGTCCGAAACTGGGTCATTTCGAACGGAATAGGCGTGGATGTGCAATGCTCCGGCCGATATAGCTTCACCCGCCAGGTGTTCGATCAAAAGGCTGAGCTTCAGCGTTAACTTTACGGTGGTTCTAGCAAGATTACACAGTTTCTCGCCTACTCCCCGCATCCCGCCAATGCTCAGGAAAATAGAAAAAAAATAAATATAAATAGCCTGCAGCCGCCATGCTTTCTTCTGTTTCCGAATTCGTTAGATGCTCGACAGAAAGGTAGAATGCGAGCAATGACGAATATGAATCCGCATTTTCGTTTCGTACTACGCAATCAGATTACACCGTAGTAAGAGAAAAAGTAGTGCGGAAATACAACAAAATGAGCTTTCCAGACATTGCCGCCAAGATTTAGCAAAGTGTCTGCATAATGAACAACCTTTCATTACCCATGCGTGCCCCGTATAATAAATACACTAACATTTGCTGCGGGCAGTCTCATTTCTTGGAGTGCACATCGAAGGATTCGAGGTCTGTCGCAGCTCTATTCTCTCGCGCACTGCGCCTATTGATAGTTTGTTAAATTAGATAAAGTGCGGACCCTCTACAACCCAACAATGCGCACAGAAGTTCTTTTCCCAGCAGCACGGTTCAGGCATGCACCTACAACCGAAGGCAGGCTATCAATTCAGAAGGCGATGGGCACCGGGCTCGATTACTCTTATCTATCTTCTTGACCGCGAAGCTCTAGCGTCCTTTAAGACTGTTTTTTGTTTCTTTTGTGTGCACGCGTGTTCGAGGTCTCGGTCCTCCCCTGCAACGTGCGAGACTCCCGGCGAACGCAGAGTCTGGCACGGTACAGCACGCTGCGCAATTGTCGCGCCGTCGCCTCACCTGCCTGAAAACTGGCCTCGCGTGCTACGACCGACCACGGGAGGGGCCGCCAGCGTCGAGGTGAGGCGAGGCCCCCACACGCAAATAGGTCAACGCGTCCCAGCCACGTTGACGAGCCGGGCCGCGCGCGCCGCTCCTGGGCTCTACAGCTGCGCACACCATTCGCGCGCCAGCCGTATTGTCGACTCGGCCGCTGTGTGCCCGTGCCGCCGCCAAGAAAGGCTGCCCTCCCAAGTGCTCAACCGCTCGTCGCACGCAGCGAGCGAGAATGAGTCGGCGCTAAACTTAGATGGTAGGCGAAGAAGACTCGCCACGCGGCTCCGGGGCTGATGAGGCAGGCGCCTTTTCTTTTGCCCGCCGGCTGCCACGCGCTTGCACGCGGCGCGACAACAACAAAAGAGTCACTCGCCGGTGGCCTGGCTGACAGCAGTCCGGCGACGCGTTCCTCCTCACCTGCGGCCCCGACAATGGGAGCGGGGGCTGCGCAGAGAAGGGGGATGCAGACAGAGGTAATAATAGCAAAGAAAACCGACAGGAGTAATGACCACAAGACGTGTAAGCAGCGTTGCATTAGGCGATGACGCGCTTACAGTGCAGAAAGCGCTACGTTGACGAGGGCAAGTCGTCGGCCAACACAACGATTCTTCCCTGTCTTCTTGTCTATTCATTTATTTTGCAATGCGAAATAGGAACGCAAGGAAGCGCGGGACGGGAATAGCAATGATGTGGCACAATGCGTAATTTAGTGCGGTGTAGGGCAACAGTGTTTTGAGTACTCTCATAATATTTTCCAGCAGCGACATGCAAAGAGATTTCATAATGCGCTGTTCCTCCGCGACCATGTAGAACTTCTCGCCCCCTGGTGGTTGCAGGAATAGTCGATCCTAGCCAAAGCATCCTCTCTGTTCTAGCCTTACTTTTCCACTCGTCTTAACAATGCAGATGAACGAAACAACTGTTAATCTGCACTCGCTTAAACGCTGCGGCGCTCGGCGTAGATCATGTTTCCCGGGTACGGTTCATATCACGCCAAGTTTGTATACCCATTGTAAGTAGTTCTCACGTTTTAACCACGTAAGAATCATTTGTCAAATATTGCGTGAGTTGGCTCTCTAAAAGCGGGAACAGTATCCAACAATAGACAGACTTAGTTGACGGTGCGCAAGGTTCTATGAACGAAGCCTGCGAGTCACTTCCAATGGCAGGCTGCGTACGCACAGCTATTGCACACGCTCATCTAAATATGTTTAATGAGCGAAAACTGAGCACGCTTTGTTTCGCTTTAGTGCTATCCGAAGAACTTAATTATATAGTGATTATCCTTTCTCTGCGTTTGCTAGAGTGACATTCTGAAACACTTCGAGTGACGCCCCGCCGAAATAACCGTGGCGTGGGGCAGACTAGCACGCCTCCACTTTACGCTTCGGCCTGCGACGCCTGAAAAGCCTCCAAATGGTACACTAATTTTTTGTAGGCTGGTCTATACGTGCGGAATCGCACATGTAGGGATGTATGGGTCTGATTGACGCATTCCTGAGCACACACGGACATTTGATAAAAAATAAACAAGCATTTCATTAAAAATATGGCATTGGCAGGAGTTGGAAAAAATGACTAAGAGGAAAAAACAAAAGTTCGCGCGGAACATTAAGGGAACATTACAAGTGCAATTATACACAGCGTGGTATGTCAATAAAATAAAAACATGATTAAAATCGAAAAAGACATAAAAAAATTACAGGAAAATTCGTACTCGCGCTGCGGAGCTTCCCGTTCGACGCAGCTCACACAACTAGAATTATTTAAAGCTGGCTATAATAAAATAACGGCTCAAAGAAAGATCACAATAAAAAAAGTGGCAGATCCCACGTACATTGGGAACCGATGATATGCGAAGCACGAATAAGAAAGCTTGATATGTCACTTTAAAATCAACACAGCGTTACCAGGTGGAGATAAATGATGCCGTACATGACTTCCGTGTCATGCTTATTATGTTTGGATGTACGTTTACCTTCGTCATCTATTCATGCCATGTGATACCAAATTTAGTATATGTGGAGCTAGTGAAACGTCCGCGAGCACGTTATTAGCATGGTATGTTGCCATGTTCATATCTGACACGCGTGTCAGGATTATCATGTTGGCACCAGTCATATATTTCGTCATCTATTGACGTCACGTAACACCAAATTTGGTATATGTGGAGCTAGCAAAACGGCCGTGAGCGCATCATGAAGGGCCAAATATACTCTAATGTAGCGTTGACGCGCGCGCACGATGGGCACAGCGACACTACGTTAGCAAAACGCGAGCAGTGTATAGTCAGACGCTCGGCGCGACCGGTGCGACCAGCGTCAGTCGGTGCGGCCCGACGGCAACCGGCGCAAACTTCGCACCGATGCGTTAACCGGGTAACACTGTGTCTCTCTCTTTTCGTGACGAAGGGATGGCGGACGCACTGAAACGCGCATGCGTCAAAGCAACGCAGCATGGCGCACACCTGCGAGTATATGGCAAAACCGGTGCGAGTATATGGCAAAATTTCATGCATTGATTATGCATTGATATCTGGTGATGTTACTTGTTTTTCCAGACTGCCATGCAACGACAGGATGACTACCCCCCAAATGTCCACTCTGCAAGCACGTTGAAACATATGAATGTCCACTACAACAGGTCATCTGGAACCTCACACATCTAATGCTGTATTTGGGAATGTTTTACCACGCATATCGTGGAGGGATCCCTTAGATTGGCCACAGGCATTGGCTGTCTACAGTGGAATGGAATCTACACTTCAATAACGCTGGAACTGAAACACTAATAATTAGATTGTGTGGCACTGCTGAGCTCAACAACACAGCTTTGATCCCAGCCACAGTGGCCACATTTCGATGGGTGTGAAATGCTAAGACGCTTGTGTGCTTAAGGGTTTGTTCGATCCGTCTGCACCACAAGATCCATTTTACCATGTGCTGCACTTTGCCATTCGTTTCAGTTGTGCAGCAATAGCATCCTCTAAACCGTGACATTCATTTCAGAAAGCGCAGGTTGGGTACACCACTAAAACTAGTTCATGATGTTTCTGTACATCCTACTCTGACGGCGCTGATTTGGTGCAGCGGCATGCACAGCTTAACAAACAACATAGCATTAGACGTAGGTGCCATACCCACCTCTACAAACGCGGCGTGTTTTGCCAAGATGCTTGCATCTCATTAACTTAAGCCAACAAAAATAAGGATTCCACCTCGTAGGCACCTTGTCATTCCTTTGTGTTGCCACACTGCTGAACTCGTGCACAGCTGTGAACCAGTTCCCATTGGTGCAGGTGAACCAAACTGACCCTTAAAAGACGGAAGCTTGAAGATATGAAAAATCTGTAAACATGAGGTGTCAGAGCAAATGTTTCGACAAGCAGTCTTGTCTCCTAACCAGAATCAATCTAAATTTGCCCACTACTGTACGACTCATGATCACTTCATAGTTGGCATGTGAATCGTCAGAAATTATTAATTGAATTACAAAATAACCACCCCCACAGTGGGGGGCATTACCAGGCTTTCCGACATTTAGTTGTGCATTGTGACAGTTTACGAACTACACCCAGAATTGTTTTGTCTTATTTAACTATGTTTAGCTCATACAAGTTTACAAAAAAAACGCCAAAGGTCATAAGGCTGCACTCTATTGCTTTAGCTTTGTACATATGTTCAATGGGCTCTTAAAATAACAAATCATAAAGGCGATAATCACTTGCAGCACAGCTTCCTCAAACACGAGAATGCTGTCGTGAAGAGCAAGAATGTGTTCATTGGATGTGGCACTGTTTTTGTTTTTATATATAGCAGAGAAACGTCCTAGACTTTTTTGAGCACATCTGCTTCTGTTTAAATTAGGTTGTCATAGCTATTTTGTCTACTACTATGAAGTGAAATTCTGTGCACTACGGTCATAAAAAAATCTAGGAAATCACACATGTAGTTGAAACATACATGATCTTGACTTATCCACAGCCACGCAGCAAGATAGTACGTATTTCTTGTCCTAACCTCTGAAAGTAGCAGGTAGAAAACAACTTCCACTTTCAAGCACAAGTATACTGAAAAAGTAAACACAATAACAAGTGTGTAATAAATGTGACCTTTATTGATCCAGTATTTAGACAGATTCACATCATGCCCCACCAATTGATTTCAGGAGTGCTTGCTTGCAAGAGAGTGCTCAAGTTCTATCGATATGTCTATGCAAAAAAGAGATTGTGCTCAGAGCTGAGCAGTTGTTTAGTGTGTTTTAAGAGCACCCACAAAGATGTACGAACAACAAAAATGTACAATGAATGCCTAAAGCTTATTTTCTCAAAATTGGGCCTTTTCGATCTGTAAGCACCCAACTCATAAATCTGCTTCTTTAGCATACATGTTCCCTTTATACTCAGCAGATCGGTCATTATGATAAATTCTAGCTTTAGTAACTGTGTAACTTAACTCTAACAATAAATGTAACAAGCCTGAAATATTTTAGACCCATCCCCTAAATAAATATTACCTATGGTATGGGCTCACGGCTGAGAATTAAAACTAGTGCCTACCTTGTTGACGCGACGCGACATTGTACAATTGTGAAGTACTCAATATAGCATTGCAGAGCGAAAAAGACTCCAAACTGCACGCATCCGCAATTGCTTATTTAACAAATTTAGCAAAACTACATTGCTCTCACTGCGCGAGCTATCTATATCGGCAATGTGCAAGTTTCCTTTCCGATTCCACATCGTGCATTCACTTCCCTTCAAGATCAACACTACAGGGCATGCACCGCATCTGATGACAGAATCGGACCCTTGTCCTGAAGCCACGCTAATAAACTCGAACGCCACAACACAACGAGAGCGGCGTTAATTCAGCGATCTCGATGTTCAGTTATATGCATATGCTTGTTAGCTTTCAAGAGGCTTCACACATGAGTTGAAAGCTTTCGATATGTATGAGTGACTTGTTTTCTTCGGACCCGATATACATTGGTTGTACCGGCTTGGACACTCGCAGTAAACGATGCAAACCTTACTTGATGGACGTTGTTCTTGCCAGTCTAGAACAGCTAGGTCACCTGGCGATAATTACAGACGCGAACCGTGATTTAGCAACGAAAAAAAAAAGGTATACCAGAGGAAGCGAGCAGCGCGAACGAGCAGCAAGCCCCCGCCTGCAGCAGAAAAATGCGTCTGTTTATTGATGATGATAGCACTACCAGTGACATCTCGCCACATGGTATTGCAGTTCGGTACGACGCCGCTACGTATTTGCATGTTATTTTGATACAATAGAACAAATGTACACTTTCTGTTCTCTGAACTGGTAGGTGTCCTATGGCCCGGTGTTGCAGTCGACTGAATTTCTTTGCGCGGGACACTCCATGCTCGCCGCCTACGCGAGACTCCCAACGCCGACGACCGTGCCCTTCGCTGGTTTGACGTCATCTGCTGAAGCAGTCAAATTCTCTTCGGGGCGTACGCATCTCCCTTGAGGTGGTTTTCCCAGAACACATACGTGCCCCCTTTATTGCAGGTGTAGGGAAGACGCAGCGGCTCAGTGGCTGAGTAGTTAGTAGCCGGAAGTTTTTTCCCAATGCGAAGGCACCCTCACTTCGGCGAAGGGGCAAGCGGTCGAGTATTTTGCGAGTATTTGTGCACACCTCAGCAATTCACGTACCACGTTTTCAATGTGTCAACCGAGGTGAATCAGTGGCTAGGGCGCTCGGCTGCTGGCACCAATGTCACGGGTCCGATGCCGGCTGCAGTGGTCACATTTTGATGGAGGCGAAGTAGTGGAGGCCTGTGCACTGTGCGATGACAGTGCTCGTTAAAGCAAACCAGATTGTCAAAATTTCCCCAGCCCACCGCTATGGCGTAGCTCACATAATAATACATTGTGGTTTTGGGACGTAAACCGTCAGATATTATTATGTTTTTCAATTCTGTCCTCACCCAAAGAAATATGCTTAGACTCGTGTCGCAATGCAATGTACTCATCGTTTACTTCTCGAAGTAACATGGCAATCAAACTTCTACACCAACCTCCGAAGCCTGGAACTTCGAGGCCGCCACATCACACCGGAGGGAATAAAGCGTACTCGTATCGAAAAGAAACCACCGGCGAGGCAAACATCGATGCTTATCGCGTCTATTGTTCACCGAACGCGAGCTTCCCAGAGGGAAAACTTTGGCTCGCTGGCCACTCGTCAGCGTGCTCTCCGCTTCCACCAGTTTGGTCCACGGGCCTCACGAATAGGCGAGCGACTGTGCGCGGCCACACGCGGCACTCGGGCCAGCTTTTGCTGCATGGATCTATAAAAAACGACAACAAAGAAAAAAAAAAGGAGACGCGGCCTCGACGGGAGCAGCTCTCGGGGCCGAGCCGGCCGGCTGACCCGATAGCGAGACCGGCGCAGGTTGTGTCCAGTCGATGCGAGGCACGTTGCCAGGGCCGCGCGGAGACGACGGGCGGCGGTCATACGTTTCACCGCCTCCCGGCCACTAGCGAGAACATGTCTTTACGAGCTCTCGCTAGATGTGTGCAGTGCGGCGGAGACACTGGGAGCATCTTTTACAGAGCGAACATTGAATTTCGCGATCTCTCTAGCCATGTCGACACAGCACTGACAAACCGTGATCAATGGCAATCTCCTACTATATATCCGAGGTGCGAAAAGAAAATCGCCTACACTATGTATTCCACGCGCGCGAAAACAATGAAATAAAATACAGAAGGTCGAGTGAGTAGCTAGGTAGAATGACATTCACTTGGGACTCGTCAAATTTTATATCCCTTGAAATATTGGTACAACGTCGATTGGATGGGCTTAACGTCACTCTTGCTGCACGGATTTTTCGAGTTTTATTTGCTTGCCGATTACGTCTTTCTTCGCTCCACGCCTTCTGTTCCTCAAATTAACAGCGCAGCCGCAAAAAAACTTCGCTGCTGGTTAGAAGAGAAAAACAGGCTTGGAAAGCAAAGAAAATGACAGGGACGAAATGGAGACACCAAGTGACAACCAAAGGCACCAGTTCGTAATTTCACTTCATCCCCGTCCTTTCATTGCGCCATACCTATTGTTCTGAAATAATTAACGAACCAGTTCAGCGACAAGCTCTACAGATAGGTACTGCGCGAACCACATTCCCGCTTCCTTGCCGGCTTATTAAACACGATCCTTAACGCGCATATAACGCTGCCCCGAACTTTGCGAGTGCAGGCTCTTTCTTCAAGGACCCTTCCGAGGGCACTGCACGCTTCTTTCGACAGAGAGCCCCTTTGGGGCAGCCATCCTTTCTTTTCGTGGACCGCGCGGAGACCAAACGAACGTCGACGGGCCCGCGACACCGGCCCCAAAAGGGACCCGCGCTGCGAGCCCGGCCCCGAACGACACGCACATCTGGCAGCGCGCCGCGTATAAACAGCGGAAAAGGAAAGGCCGGGATAGCGCTGAGGTGTTGGATGCGTGGAGGACCTCCGCGGCGGTCGGAGCGAAACGTGACCCGGGAGTCGCCGAGAGGCTTTGGCGGCACTTTCTTTTCCTCCGCTGCAGGGTCTCTCGGGCCTCCTCGCTCGCCCTCCTTCTCCTCCGCCGACAATTTATGCGGACGCCGGAGGGAGGGTTGCCGCACCAAGGACGGGCATTGCGCATTCGCTGGCGGGCCGCCTTGTGTAGCCACCACTGTAAGTGCTATGCACGCGGGCGAGCACGGTGTAGCGTGTGCGCCGGGCTTAAGTGCGCCGGAGAAGAGCGCGCGACGCATCTGGACGCAGGACAAATGGGAAGGTTGCGTTGACGCCACAGTACCACTTCTTTGTCTTCCTTAATAGCAAATACCAGAGGTTGGGAAGGCATGGCGAGAGCTGTTGGCTACTCTTGTACTGCGGAGCGTTGTTAAATGTCGGCAGTCCTCTGCAGAAAACTATCATCATCATCATGAACCTCCACGTGCTCTCTTCACCGTCTGGTTCGCTCCCAGTACACGTGTGCCGATTGGTCCTTAATGGGATGCTATTGCACTGATGGTCGGGGGAATGAGTGCCGAAAGGGAGAAAGAATGAGAAAGAGATAAAAACTTTTAATGAATAAACTATTTCGCACAGCGGGATTCGAACCAGCGTATACCCACAAGTAGAACTCCTGAAGGCATATAGTCTCCTTACTTTCCTCCTCCTACTGCCCTCCTGCTCAGCCTCACTGTCATTTACTTACTTTTTTGTATACGCAGAACTAAGTTCCACACTCCCTATCGTCATCTCCTTCTGCACCCTCATTTCACTTTTCAGTCCTTTACTATATACTATACTACACATGGCTACGCTAGACTATGCCGGAAATGCTTACGTTCTACCCTCTTCCATCCTCCTTTCTAGTTTCCTTACAATCACTTCTTTCTTGCATTCTTCATCCATTCTTGCATTCTTGCATTGTTTCATCCATTCTATGCGTGACTGTGCTATACAAGGACTGTAAAAGGACATAGCAGTGCGAAATGAGCTCCATAGCAATCGCCTGCTATTAACCATACCTAACACCCCGCCGCAGTGGTCTAGTGGCTATGGTACTCGGCTGCTGACCCGCAGGTCGCGGGATCAAATCCCGGCTGTGGCGGCTGCATTTCCGATGGAGGCGGAAATGTTGTAGGCCCATGTGCTCAGATTTGGGTGCAGGTTAAAGAACTCCAGGTGGTCGAAATTTCCAGAGCCCTCCACTACGGCATCTCTCATAATCATATGGTGGTTTTGGGACGTTAAACCCCACATATCTAACCATGCCCACCACCGGTGATCATGATTTTTCGATGGCGTTTGTGACGTCAGGAGCTGCATGGAGCGGAGCCACCGTCTTCTACCCAAGTTTCATCCGTTGCGAGTCGTTCAATTTCAGCGATACTGAGCTGAAGGAAGCTCAGTACTTCCGTTTCATGTGTAGATGATCATGTAACAAAATCGTTCACCGGAATGCAGATGCTAACAAAGCCGACAGCTTGTTACATCACGGCTTGAGGGTGCGTCTGTACCGCTCAACTTGATGTTTGAAAAGTATTCAAAAATATAAACGAAATACTCGACTAACTGCACTGAGGTTTGATTGATATGTGGGGTTTAACGTCTCAAAACCATGATATGATTACGAGTGACGCCATAGTGGAGGGCTCCGGAAATTTCGACCACCTGGGGTTCTTTAACGTGCACCCAAATCTGAGCACGCGGGCCTACAACATTTCCGCCTCCATCGGAAATGCAGTGCACTAAAGTTTTTGCAGCTTGTTTGTGAACGAACAAGGATTAACCAACATAACATAAATTATATGATAGAAAATTGTGGGCCATGCTCCGCACATAACGTTTTTTTTTTTTTTTAATATAAACAAGCAGGAATAAGAGCGCATACTGCATACTGAACGGTTACCGCTTGGTTGTGCTTGGCGGTGGGTCGAATGCGAATGGCTATTACCGGCACTGAAACTGTTACTGGTTGACAGCTAAGACATTGTTCTATGATGCCAGCAGCTACAAATGTGCCTTGTTTCGTATACTGGCTGTCAATTTCATGGGCATCGCCTTTGCCACAATGTTACAGCTACAAAGGTAGGACTTTGTGAGTGACGATAACTTGTCAGCACCAGGCACTGAGGACGTTCGCCGTTTTCGTTTCCTGGAGGCGCTGGCCAGATCGGAATGCATTGCAAGGAGTCCTATACCTTTCGCATTTAACAGGCTACCCGACGGAAAACTGGTGAATTTTGCTTCGTTCTTTCTTTTTGGGGCTTACTGTATATACAAAAAGAAACTCCGGTGTTCTGTCTTTTTTTTTTTTCATGTCCTGAAATGTCAATGAAATTTTCAACGTATACCCTCGCCTTGGCACTCTGCTAATAAGTGCCCGACAACGCCACTAGGAGTCATTTTGTTTTTCTTCGAAAAAAATTTCAAAGACGGGTTGCGAATTGTGTAATCGAGCTTTTTAATGTGAGCCACCTTGTGTTTGTGACAGCAGCATCTTACTGCCGTGTATCCTATAACCTCGCTACCTCGCGCGCGACCCGCCTAACCTTCGAGGGATTGAGCAGGCACTTTCTTCAGCGAGACTAAAGCGATAATCCCCATCACAGATAAATGTTTGTTTTTGTATAGGCAGCGCTTTGGGAGGTAAAAAGCGATGAGCTGAAGCTGGTGCTGCCTGAAGAGTTTAAGAACAGAGCAGCAAAACCAGGGGCGTCTGTTTTCCCTCGTTGCCATCCAATAGTGCCCTATATGAGTAAAGGGGCTTTTCGCTGTTTGGCGCGAATTTAACTCGTCATTCGGTAAAAATACTTCTCTGTGGGCTTACGCTACACGGCGGGGTACGATGTGATAATACTGTAGACGTTGTACGATGCAGCTATCACTTTCGGTTTCGACGCACCCTCTTTTGAGTGCCTAAAGTTATCGTTCTAACCAGGCCGGTCTATTCCAGCTGCTACGGGAATGGAAATGCCTTTTGATAAACGCAGTGTCTTAACATGCTAACTAATACGCCGGAGTTCTCCATCGAAATCATTTTCAATGGCTCTAAGCGTTTTTATGGTGCAGCGTGTTATTGCATCCTCTCCGCAATAACTTTGACACGATCAAAAGATCACCGGATTCGCGCTTTACACCGGTACGTCTAATTTCGATAGTTATAACTTTTTTTTTTTTAATTTTCAAAGTAGAAGAACGTCTGTGTGACATCAAGTGTATTGGTCTACAAAGCTCAACTTCATCTACCGGCAAAAGCTCATTCTTTTTAAGCCCGAGTATTTGCGTTCCCAGTGTAAGCAATCGTATTTATAGGTGAATAGCATTTTTTGCCTGCTGCGAAAGTTTCCTGCATCAATGTAAGAATGGCAGACTGGGCTTGTTGGTTTAACATACTTCAATTTTAAGGCATGAATACGACATGTACGAAGAGAAAAAATACACACATACGGAGTGCCACTTCCAACAAAGATTTATTTCGAAAGAGCACAAAAAATATATAGGCACCAGCGCACCGTCACCGCCTCAATGCACAACCGCATTCAAATAGCGTAGCTCTTTTGACGATAATGAAATGGAGACTATACGCTGACACATAGACCACCTCTTTTGATTCTTCTATTGGTCTCAATGATTAGTCGTACTGATTTATCACGGCTTCGAGGGGCTACCGTGTAGGCGCTTAAGTCAGGGACGCAATTACCCAGCAGTGAATCGCGGGGTGGCTTTCTCTGCCATTTGTGACGTTTGCTACTAAGCTGTCTTAGCCTGTAATTCAAGCATTGCTCGGTATGGCCTGCGTAACTTCTACCCCAGACAAGGGGGAACTCGTAGACCATACCCGTCTGGCAGCTTAAATATACTCGATTCTTGTTGTTCCCATTGCAGGCCGGAGTTTTCCTAAGAAAAGGGTTTGTCATCTTGCAGAGCCTGGAAATTTTTAACGGGACGGAGTAGACCACCTTTACATCAACATGTTCGGCAATCTTTTTCAAATTATGGTATACGTGGTTTGCATAATAGATCGGAGCAAGTTTAACATTATCTTGGGATGGCTATTCGCTTGCGTGGCCGCTCCGCGACTTCTTCAATATCTTCTCCGCTACAGACGCCAAAATGTTCTGTGGGTAGCCCGCCTCCTCAAGGCCGTTAATCTGCTTGAGGAAACTGTCTGCTGCTCTGTGTGGGCATGATTTAGTAAACCACGGAAACTGCGTTTTTCTAATATCACCGAACTACGTGCCTCGCAGAGCTTCCATTTCGAAAAACAATTCCCGCGTTTCTTTCCTGTGCACGACCAATCCTACTTTCACACGTAGTGACGCAATGTCACTCATCGGTGACTTGACGTAGCACGCAGCTTGTCGATTGGCCTAACCATGGATGGCCTACGCCTTCCCCTCCCTCTGAGGAAGAAGGGTGGCAAGGCTACCCGAAAATTTGAAACCAGCTAAAACCAATGTTCTAAACCAGGTAACATCCTTAATATAGCATGTATACGCGAAATTGTTGTGGCAGCTGGTTCACAAAGCAAAAGTGAACATATTTATCTTTGTAACGATTTTTGGACCTATAGGGGTTGTTTACTGGCCTTTCGAAGAATGCACAGCTAACAACACTGCGGTCGTTGTGATCTGTAGAGTCTTCACGCGTGCATATATGCACGTGGTATGCAGATTTGTTATTTAAGCATGGGTTACGCACAATAAGTGTTTCACTTGACAGTTCAACGCTTGTTCTGTGTATAGTTCTCCCATTTTTGCATCCTGTTCTTTCCGAGCTGTTATTATTATTATTACGCATCTATACTAACTACACGTCACCACTTTTTTGTCCTTCTGGTCATCTGCTAATCGCGATCAACTGCGCTTTGATTTTGATTTTGCCTGTAGATTCGGTCGAGTATTATTACTTCGCTGTTAGTACCCATGGTAGCTTTTGGAAACCTCGAAGCGGCAAAGGGCTCTTCGCAGAAGGGTCTTCAATTGTGTCATTTGACTTGAAAGCCAGTATCCATTGATTAGCACTCATTATATTTATTACTCGTGTATCTAGTCATCTTAAGATGTCTGCTGTCACAGAAAAAGGTTAATTGCCAATAACTTGTCTCCCTTACTTTTGAGGATTTTTGGTGGCATATTTCTTGGAAATCCCCGTATGAGATAGCGGCCATGAGAGACCGGCGTCACACGCAGCCACTTGTCCCAACGCGCCGTCAGTCCGTCCCTTATCGCCGGGCTGTAATACATCTGGCCTCGTGTATACACAGTACGGGGGAAAAAGATTAGGCAGCAGCTGATTGCTTTTCCGGGAGAAAAAGCGCCGCTGCGGCAGCGGCGCCCAGCACATGAAACCATCGGGCCACAATGCTTGTGCCCCGGGCTTTAGCGATAACGGGGTCCTTTTGGAAGGCCGCAATACCGCAACCGCGCCGGTCGGGCGGCCACACTCGGCCCGTTATCAGCTAAACGGCGTTCGCGTATCAGCTCCGTGTGCGAGTGGCACAAAAGATTTACTACACAGAACGGTTTTCGGCTGGACCCACTTTGTGGCGCCCATTTTGTCTCCGTTGTTGGGCCACGGATTGTCGCCTGCGAATCACAGTTAATGACTGAAAAACACACTGCCCAGAAATACACACTGATGTCGCCTGCCGAAGTTTGTAGAAGCTCGAAACGTTCCACGCATGGCATCTGTTGCTATTGGTGCGAGCACCATCCCGTGATTGTACTTACAGCTGTCTTGATGTGGCTGACGAACAACCTTTAGCATCTAGGCTGACATTGTCTTATAATATATATGACCAAGTCTATACACATATGCACGTATGAACACGGTATCGTCAGCTTGCAACGATAGTGAGACTAACGACCATTCATTCAATGCAGACTGTTGAGCTCTTGCATCCACGAGACAAGAGCCAAGGGACCCGCCTTTCGCGGCCTTTCCACTAAGTGTGCGTTTTTTTTTTCTCGTATTTATTTCTCTTTCTCCTCTTTACAACCCCTGCGCTGGGTAGCGAACCGGTTACTTCTACCATGTTAACCTCCCTACAATTCCCTTTTCATCTCTCTCTCCACTGTTGATTGAACATGACGCGGTAAATCATGCTTCGATGACTTGTCGCGTCTGACAAGACGACCGCTTCTTTGATTCTCTGTGGCTGAGGGCCACAGCCGAAACCGCGGAGCAATGAATGCCTGCTCACACAGATGCACGTGCCGCTTCTCAGAAAGGGTGGACAGTGGCATCCTTTCGGATTCAAATGGCGCAAGCTTCTTCGACATCGTTTTTTTTTTTCTTGCGGCAAAATGACGTAGCCTTACCGAGGCGTGCGCGGAGTTCCATCGTCTCTTGGGGGCGGTGGGTGGTGGAGTGGGAGGGGGGGGGGGCAAAGCTTTATCCAGCACCCTCCTTCTTTATTAGCTAAAAATGCCGTGAGTAACAAGACAACCGCCCCTTTACACCCCTCCCCTCCCGGCTCACGGATATGGCATTCAATTGTACGCCGTTCGTACAATCGTGTTTCACCGATTCCTATGACCGAGGGATCAACGATGTTTTTTTTTCTGTATACGACTTATTACGACTGATTCTGGAGGTATGGCACTTCATCTGCAATGCTGCTTGAGCTTCGAAGTCAAGCCCGCGATAAGACAGTGGTTGTGCGAACACAAAAGCGCTGTTGTATTTGAGGGCCACTCGGCTCAACAAAACTGCGGTGTATGAACAAATGTTTTCGTATGTGTGTGTGTTTGTGGTTGTACGTATTTTATTTGTGTGTATATGTGACCATCACGTATCACACGACGCACGGAGTATATAGCAAGCCAGGTGATAAACGAGGCGTACATCTCCAGAAATATTAAAATTTTATACTTATCTCTTTCTCCAGTGCATTTACGGAAGACAGCTGGCTGAAAAGGTAGTTTTTTTTTTTTCTGTTCCGTATAGATGTCTAAAATTCACCATGAAATAAAAAGCGTGATATAAAAAAATCTAAATCCCATTTACATCATTAGATGACGGAACAATAGGTAGAAGCGGTGAAAGCGATGGGGGTGGCAAACAAAAGCGAACATTTCCAACAATTCTGTTTGCCCTTCCCCTACACTGTCCTTCGTAAGAGACGGGTCCTTTTGAAATTACGGTGCGGAACGGGTTTCCGTTGATCAGGTTTCTTTGAAAAGCCCTCTTTTCTCTCATCCTTTTCAACGCGCACTGCCCTGCTGTGCAACTTTCGACGAGTATAATACTCCTCAGCTAACTCTGCTGCCTTGTTTAGCTGTACTTCACCAAGTCTGTCCTGCAGCCAAAGCCTGACATTACCCTCGATGCAGCGGTAGAATTGCTCCAATGCAACGCATTCCACCACTTTATCGCGGTCGTCATAAACACCTTCGCCCTTGAGCCATTCAATTAAATCGGCTTTAAGACGAAACGCAAAGTCAACGTGTGACTCATTCCCCTTTTCAGCATACCGGAACCTTTGCCTGAAAGCCTCGGGTGACAACTTATAACGTCTCAAGAGCACTTCCTTAACCTCGTCATAGCTCTCAAACGCTTCCCTAGACAAGCAAGTTAATGCGTCGGACACTTCGCCGGGAAGAAGAGCTAACAGGTTCTGCGCCCAAAGAGACCGCTCCAAAGCGTTTCGCTCACAGACGTGTTCAAACTTGACGAGATACTTCGCCATGTCCTCGCCTACTACGAACGGTGGCAGTTGGTCCCGAATTCTAAAACCGCTGACCTGAACTGTTGGAGAAGCTACGCTAGGCGCCTGCGAACACTGTAGGATTGCCAATTCTAGTCGTTTCAACTCGAGACGCTCCTGTCTCTCGGCCTCCTCGCGACGTTCGTGCCTTTCAGCTTCTTCACGTTCGCGAGCTTCGCGCCTTTCAGCTTCTTCGCGAGCTTCGCGCCTTTCAGCCTCCTCACGTTCGCGAGCTTCTCGCCTTTCAGCCTCCTCACGTTCGCGAGCTTCTCGCCTTTCTTCACGTTCGCGAGCTTCTCGCCTTTCAGCTTCTTCACGTTCGCGAGCTTCTACTTCTCGCCTTTCAGCCTCCTCACGGCGTGCTTTAATATCCACCCAGGCCTCATCGACTTCCTCAGCCGACACTCCCTCATCCTTCATGATCTCAAGGATCGCTTGCTTTCGTTTCGCACGGCCCAAAGTAATGCCGAGTTCCTCACAAATTTCGATGAGTTCCTTCACTTTAAGGCTCTCCATCGTTCACACTAGCCTCTTGCTGTTTGCCCCTGTTAACAATTTACTTGCCGTACCCACTATAAGTCAACTAGCAAGACGCGCAAGCAATTTTTCACTCTCCCGTGTTTACCACCTCCGCATTAACTTTGGTTTCAAAGCACTTCAACTTGGCTTGAAAGGATCAAAGCTCACTTCAATGCTTCCACCAGCCCTTTCTCTAAACTACTACAACCTGAGCTAGAGTAGTCTGGTGAACTGAGGGGAAAACATCAGGCACTCACCGCATCGATGTCGCTGACGCCGGCCGATCCCGCAGCTGCCAATCACTGTTGCGTAGCCACCTCCGAAATCCCGCCGCTGACCTCCACTGTTGCGAAGCCACCTCCGAATCCCACCGCTGCCACCACTGTTGCGTAGGCCGGACCGATCCCGCCGAAGCCACCACTGTTGCGAAAGACGGCGACGCCAACACGGCCCGGGAGGCGCCACTGCTTTCAACTCCGCCGGGAAGGTCACCAGCCGTTTGGTAGCGTATGTTTATCAGCTCGCGACTGCTTCTGCGCAGAGCTGATAAGACGAGCGGACGAGACGACGGTGAGTTAAACAAGGTTTATGTACAGCATATTTACAGAGGCGTTACAATTTCGGCACTGGGGCCGACAGAGACACGAAGAGCCGAGCTCTTCTCTAACACATAGGTCAGCCTTTCGCCTAAGACCGCTGACTCACACACATGTCGGCCCTCCGACATGGGGACTCCTCTCTCTAGGACTCCCGATCGCGACGCGCCGCAGGGCTTCTTTTATTTACACCGGGTCCAACCAAAATGTCCAATCAGAAGCGCCGCTGGTCGTCCGGGCAGATTCCGCCAATGGGGCCGCCGCGCCATGCGTCAGACCACCTGACACGAGGACGCCGGCTCGCTGTCACGTGCGCAACTGACTCACTGCACGTGGGCCAGAGGAGCGCCGCGCGTGTTCACGCCGTCGAGGTGATCGCGCCAGGCAGACTGCGGGCTGGCCTTGACCCAGATTGCCTTTTTCAGAGGCACGGTCGTTTGACGAGGACTCGCTGGCATAACACGGTTCGTCTAATTTCGATAGTTATAACTTTTCTTTTAATTTTCAAAGTAGAAGAACGTCTGTGTGACATCAAGTGTATTGGTCTACAAAGCTCAACTTCATCTACCGGCAAAAGCTCAGTCTTTTTAAGCCCGAGTATTTGCGTTCCCTGTGTGAGCAATGGTATTTATAGGTGAATAGCATTTTTTGCCTGCTGTGAAAGTTTGCTGCATCAATGTAAGAATGGCAGACTGGGCTTGTTGGTTTAACATACTTCAATTTTAAGGCACGAATACGACATGGACGAAGAGAGAAAATACACACACACGGAGTGCCACTTCCAACAAAGATTTATTCCAACAAAGATTTATAAGTCAGGGACGCAATTACCCAGCAATGAATCGCGGGGTGGCCTTCCCTGCCATTTGTGACGTTGCTACTATAAGCTGTCTTAGCCTGTAATTCAAGCTTTGCTCGGTATGGCCTACGTAACTTCTACCACAGACACGGGGGAACTCGTAGACCATACTCGTCTGGCAGCTTAAATATAATCGATTCTTGTTGTTCCCATTGCAGGTCGGAGCTTTCCTAACAAAAGGGTTTGTCATCTTGCAGAGCCTGGAAAATTTTTAAGGGGGCGGAGAAGACCACCTTTACATCAACATGTTCGGCAATCTTTTTCAAATTATGGTATACGTGATGTGCATAAGGAATCGGAGCAAGTTTAACATAATCTTGGGGTGGCTTTTCGCTTGCGTGGCCGCTCCGCGACTTCTTCAATATCTTCGCCGCCACAGACGCCAAAATGTGCAGTGGGTAGCCCGCCTCCTCAAGACCGTTAATCTGCTTGAGGAAAGTGTCTGCTGCTCTGTGTGGGCATGATTTAGTAAACCACGGAGATCACGTTTTCCTAATATCACCAAACTACGTGCCACGCAGAGCCTCCATTTTGGAAAACGATTCCCGCGCTTATTTCCTGTGCACGACCAATCCTACTTTCACACGCAGTGACGCGATGTCACTCATCGGTGACGTAGCACGCAGCTTGTCGATTGGTCTAACCATGGACGGCCTACGCCTTCCCCTCCCTCTGAGAGAGAAGGGTGGCAAGGCTACCCGAAAATTTGAAACCAGCTAAAACGAATGTTCTAACCCAGGTAACATCCTTAATATAGCATGTATACGCGAAATTGTTGTGGCAGCTGGTTCGCAAAGCAAAAGTGAACATATTTATCTTTGTAACAATTTTTGGACCTATAGGGGTTGTTTACTGGCCTTTCGAAGAATGCACAGCTAACAACACTGCGGTCGTTGTGATCTGTAGAGTCTTCACGCGTGCATATATTCACGTGGTATGCAGATTTGTTATTTAAGCATGGGTTACGTACAATAAGTGTTTCACTTGACAGTTCAACGCTTGTTCTGTGTATAGTTCTCCCATTTTTTCATCCTGTTCTTTCCGAGCTGTTATTATTATTATTACGCATCTATACTAACTACACGTCACCACTTTTTTGTCCTTCCGGTCATCTGCTAATCGCGATCAACTGCGCTTTGATTTTGATTTTGCCGGCAGATTCGGTCGAGTTTTATTACTTCGCTATTAGTACCAATGGTAGCTTTTTCGAAACCTCGAAGCGGCAAAAGGCTCTTCGCAGAAGGGTCTTCAATTGTGTCATTTAACTTGAAAGCCAGTATCCATTGATTAGCACTCATTATATTTATTACTCGTGTATCTAGTCATCTTAAGATGTCTCCTGTCCCAGAAAAAGGTTAATTGCCAATAACTTGTCTCCGTTACTTTTGAGGATTTTTGGTCGCGTATTTCTTGGAACTCCCTGTATGAGAAAGCGGCCACGAGAGACCGGCGTCACACGCAGCCACTTGTCCCAACGCGCCGTCAGTCCGTCCCTTATCGCCGGGCTGTAATACATCTGGCCTCGTGTATACACAGTACGGGAGAAAAAGATTAGGCAGCAGCTGATTGCTTTTCCGGGAGAAAAAGCGCCGCTGCGGAAGCGGCGCCCAGCACATGAAACCATCGGGCCACCAATGCTTGTGCCCCGGGCTTTAGCGATAACGGGGTCCTTTTGGAAGGCCGCAATACCGCAACCGCGCCGGTCGGGCGGCCCCGCTCGGCCCGTTATCAGCTAAACGGCGTTCGCGTATCAGCTCCGTGTTCGAGTGGCACAAAAGATTTACTACGCAGAACGGTTTTCGGCTGGACCCACTTCGTGGCGCCCATTTTGTCTCCGTTGTTGGGCCACGGATTGTCGCCTGCGAATCACAGTTAATGACTGAAAAACACAGAGCGCAGCAATACACACTGATGTCGCCTGCCGAAGTTTGTAGAAGCTCGAAACGTTCCACGCATGACATCTGGTGCTTTTGGTGCGAGCACCATCCTATGCTTGTACTTACAGCTGTCTTGATGATGACGAACAACCTTTAGCATCTAGGCTGACATTGTCTTATAATATATATAACCAACTCTATACACATATGCACGTATGAACATTGTATCGTCAGCTTCCAACGATAGTGAGACTAACGACCATTCATTCAATTCAGCTGTTGAGCTCTTGCATCCACGAGACAAGAGCCAAGGGACCCGCCTTTTGTGGCCTTTCCACTAAGTGTGCGTTTTTTTTTTCTCGTATTTATTTCTCTTTCTCCTCTTTACAACCCGTATTTTCCCACCCCTGCGCAGGGTAGCGAACCGGTTACTTCAACCATGTTAACCTCCCTACATTTCCCTTTTCATCTCTCTCTCCACTGTTGATTGAACATGACGCGTTAAATCATGCTTCGATGACTTGTCGTGCCTGACAAGACGACCGCTTCTTTGATTCTCTGTGGCTGAGGGCCACAGCCGAATCCGCGGAGCAATGAATGCTTGCTCACATAGATGCACGTGCCGCTTCTCAGAAAGGGTGGACAGAGGCATCCTTTCGGATTCAAATGGCGCAAGCTTCTTCGACACTGTTTTTTTTTTCTTGCAGCAAAATGACGTAGCCTTACCGAGGCGTGCGCGGAGTTCCATCGTCTCTTGGGAGCGGTGGGTGGTGGAGTGGGAGGGGGGGGGGGGGGCAAAGCTTTATTCAACACCCTCGTTCTTTATTAGCTGAAAATTCTGGGTACACTTTGCCCCACCGTGAGTAATAAGACAACCGCCCCTTTACACCCCTCCCCTCCCACCTCACGGGTAAGGCATTCAATTGTACGCCGTTTGTACAATCGTGTTCTACCGATTCCTATGACCGAGGGATCAACGATGTTTTTTTTTTCTGTATGCGACTTATTACGACAGATTCTGGAGGTATGGCACTTCTTCTGCAATGCTGCTTGTGCTTCGAAGTCAAGCCCGCGATAAGACAGTGGTTGTGCGAACACAAAAGCGCTGTTGTATTTGAGGGCCACTCGGCTCAACGAAACTGCGGTGTATGAACAAATGTTTTTGTATGTGTGTGTGTTTGTGGTTGTACGTATTTTATTTGTGTGCATATGTGACCATCGCGTATCACACGACGCACGGAAACGAGGCGTACATCTCCAGAAATATAAAAATTTTATGCTTATCTCTTTCTCCAGTGCATTTACGGAAGACAGCTGGCTGAAAAGGTAGTTTTTTTCTGTTCCGTATAGATGTCTAAAATTCACCATGAAACAAAAAGCGTGATACAAAAAAAAATCTAAATCCCATTTACATCATTAGATGACGGAACAATAGGTAGAAGCGGTGAAAGCGATGGTGGTGGCAAAACAAAAGCGAACATTCCCAACAATGGCGCAGAAGAATATGCACCGCACTGGCATTTTCACTCTCCTACCGCTTTTGTGCTGCAAAAAAAAAGTCATTGATGACGTGCCCTACCTGTTTATCCGTTTTTAAACCGTAGGACTACCACACACACACACACACACAGACACACACACACACACACACACACCACACGCACACACACACACACACACACACATATATATATATATATATATATATATATATATATATATATATAATGACCGACGCATTCGTGCATTCGTAGAGCATACACATAGATTTCATACAAAACGAACCAGTATTTAAATAAAACAAGGCAAGAGATTACAAAAATAACAACACTAATACGTGATGAAAGAACAACTACAACAGGTACAAACAAAACACAACTACGTGATATGTCAATGAAATGATGACATGATGAAACAACTGGGGATATTAATAAAATTTACGAGAAAAATCTCAGGCTCGCGCTTCGGAACGTCTACGTGCGGCGCAGCGCACACAAATACAATTACTTAAAGCTGGTCATAATAAAATGACAGTTTAAAAAGTGACAATAAAAAATTGGCCCGAATCTACATGTTACACTGTAAATGTCGAAAGACGATAGTCTTGCGTCTGGAGAGAGCAAATAAAACGTTTATTTGATGTTCTGCGCAAAAAAAAAAAATGGTGAATGGTATATTCTGCAGGCGCTGCGTTAGAGTGCTGTTGTGCCTCGCCCAAGTTCCACGTGGTCTTCGCGGCCTGCTGGCACCTGGCAGCTGTTGATGAGTCAACCCTGCACCGGGACGGCGACGGACGCGGACAATCTGGAAAAACCACGTCGCCGGCTCCTCTTGACACAAAAGTCGTTGGCCAAGCTTTTGTCAGCCGCCGAGAGCAACACTCCGAAGCAGCGTCGACCCAGCAGCTGTACGGGGTATTCTGCCTTTCTTGAGTCAACCTGGCTGCATCAGGGAGCAACTTTGCGCATGGGATTCCACGTCATCTCACTGTGGTGCCACGCTGGCGCGTGGGGTCTCCCTCACCAAACAGTGAACTGGGCATGTCTTGCCCCTTTCCTAGGTTCAGAGGGAGGCGGTGTTTGGCTTTCCCTCTTCGGGGACGGAGAGGAAGACGACGATCTCATTGGAGTATCCTGCGCATAAATTTTCTTTGCAAGGGATCTTGGGAAGGCGGACGATGTATAAAAACGCTAGCGCAGAGGCGCTCGTGTGTGATTCTCTTTTCATGTTGTACCACGCTACCATGTAAATACTGTATATAAACATTTTTTTCTCCTTCTCCGGCTTCTCTACTCGTCCTCTCCGGGGACTCGGATGGCCCGAGTCCGCACCACGCTACCCAAAGGCGCAACAGTGGCTGGCAGCTTATGGGATTCGCCTGCGTCGGCTGCATCGAAGTGGTGAGTGCCGCGTGTTTGCTCTTCTTTTCGCCAGACTCGTTAGCGCAGATGGTCGGTAACGTGGTAGGGTGATTTTGGTAAATTTTGATTCGCAGACCAAGAATTGGGTGGCTCGTGGGCAAAATTACCTTAGAAGAGAAACGGTGTGCATATCTAAGATGGAGAAGTTTAAGGTCCAAGAACTCCTCGAAATTTGTCAGGAGCTGAATATTTCGGTCGGCTCGGTTAAAAGAAAACAACAAATTTTGGAGCACTTGGGAAAAGAGGAAGTGAGTTTAGAAGAGGCCATTGAGGCCAGAGAAACCATTTTGGCAAAGAAAGAGGAGCGTGAGCGCTTAGCCCGTGAACAAAGAGAGGAGGAAATAAGGAGGGATCGCGAGGATAAAGAACATGAAATCCGTCTGAAAGAACTGGAGCTTCGTATGTCCGTGGGAAATCAAAATTCAGGGGGTGGAGAATCAAAGATAAAGGATCTAATCCACACCTTCAAGGCGGGTGACGACATTGCATTATACCTCGTGCATTTTGAGCGAGCATGCGAAAATGCAGGGTTTAGTAGGGAGACTTGGCCACAAAAACTGATATGCGTACTACCAGGCGAAGTGTCCGAGGTTATCGCAAGAATGAATAAAGAGGACTCCGAGGTGTATGACAGGGTAAAGGCTGCATTGCTACGAAAATGTCGCCTATCGACAGAGGCTTTCCGCCTGCGGTTCAGGCACTCTAAGAGGGGCAACGAATCTCATTCAGACTATGCCTACCAAATTAGAGCCAACTTTGAAGAGTGGCTCAAAAGCGCGCAAGTCTATGGCAACCATGACAAGGTCATTGAGTTGATGGTACTTGAGCAGTTTTACCGGGGAATTCCCGAGGAGGTAAGGCTCTGGGTGCAGGATAGGATGAAAGACGTAGACATGAACAGGGCAGCAGAACTCGCCGAAGATTACTGCTCACGCCGTAGTCTCCGCAATACACCACGAACTTCGGAAAAAAATGAAAAGGTAGAAAGCTGGTCGGGAAACCAGGGACGCAAGAGGTTTGCAAGAAATAACTGGAAACCCGAAAATTCCAAGTTATTAGACAATCAGCAGGGAAAGGACAGTGAGGGGACTAAGGCGGCACCTTCATCAGGTTCAAAGGCGCCTGGTGACATAGCGCATGCGTTAGAAGCGCGGAAGCCAGTTGTTTGCTACAGCTGCGGAGAAAAGGGCCACATGGCCAGGAGCTGTAAGAGGCACATGGCATTTGCCACAATTCAGGAGTCAGAGGATAGCTTAAAGCTGTTGAAGCCTTACATGAGGACACTCTCAGTGAACGGCCGAATGTGTAGGGTATTGAGGGACTCGGCGGCCACAATGGATGTAGCGCATCCAAGTTGCGTATCTTCCGAAGACTATATAGGAGAGTGTGCCTGGATTCGGCAAGTGGCAGAAAAGCAAAGCGTCTGCCTACCGATAGCGAGGGTTGTAATCGAGGGCCCTTTCGGCCAATTGTGTACGGAAGCAGCAATTTCAGCCAACCTCCCGGAGCACTTCCCTTACCTATTTTCAAATAAGTCTGAGGAAATGTTAAAAACACGTGGAGAATCATTTGCCACCGAAATAGCTTGCATGGCCCTTACCCGTTCGAAGGCGCGCGAGCTGACGCAACAGCTGAGCAGCTCACCCTCTGGGGAACAGACGTCCGAGGGCAGTGTAGGAAAACCTGAGGTAGTTGCGACGGAAAATGAGTCTGCCATGCGAGTTGTCGAGACGGAAACGGGGGCTATGGTCGACAACAGCGAGGAAATATCTCTAACGCCCGAAAACGAGGACTTGGTGACAGGCTCGGTGTTAACACCCGCGTCCACCAGTTGGTGTCAGCTAGCCAGAACCGACCGTGCAACGCTAGTGGTCGATCAAAAGGCGGATCTCGCACTCTCTATGCTGCTAGATGCCATACATAAGGAAGGTAACTCGAGGAAGAACGTTTCGTTCTACACCCAAAACGAGGTGTTGCATCGCAGGTATGAGAACGCTAAAGGGCGGGTCTACAACCAAGTGGTAGTTCCACTAAAATACCGGCGGAACATTCTCGACCTGGCCCACAGCAACGCCTGGGCGGGCCACTTAGGTATAAAGAAAACGAAAGCTAAGCTGGCTCAGGAGTTCTACTGGCCCGGGTGCTGGAAGGATGTAGAGATGTTTGTCCGTGGATGCGACACTTGTCAGCGGATAGGAAAATCAACAGACAAATGGAAGGCACCAATGAAACTAGTGCCAATAGTCACAGAACCCTTCCGTCGGCTCGTGATTGACATCGTGGGGCCTCTGCCTCCATCTAAATCAGGATATCGGTACGTCCTGACCGCGCTGTGCGTTGCCACCAAGTTCCCGGAGGCAATCGCACTGAAAGAGTTGAGTTCAGTATGCGTGGTGGACGCATTGTTGTCTATTTTTTCTCGGGTGGGTTTTCCCTCGGAGATACAGTGTGACAACGGAAGTGTGTTCACAAGCTGCCTTACGACTACATTCCTAGAACGCTGCGGGATAAAAATCGCGCATAGCTCTATTCACCATCCACAGTCGAACCCTGTGGAACGCATGCACTCGGTCATGAAACGCGTTTTGCGAGCTTTGTGCTTTGAGCATAAAAGTGACTGGGAGGGGTGTATACCAGCTGCGATGTTTTCTCTGAGGTCGGCCCCACACGAGAGTACGGGTTTTAGTCCGGCTGAACTTGTCTACGGCAGGAACTTGAGAGGTCCGCTGCACTTAATACGAGAGTCATGGACTGGATATGGGGAGGACCCTAATGTAGTTTCCTATGTACTGGATTTATTGGGGCGACTGGGGACTACACGCGAAGTGGTGGAGAGCAACATGCGCGCAGCACAGGCGCTTTCCAAGGCCCGTTACGATAAGTCAGCTCGAAAGCGAGTCTTTAGAGTGGGCGATGAGGTGATGCTGTTGTGCCCTTCAAGAAAAACAAGCTGGACGTACAATGGGAGGGACCAGCGACAGTGTTGTCAGTGCTTTCAGACACCAACTACGAGGTAAAGTGGGGCCGGAAATGCCCCAAAGTGTATCACAGTAACCTAATGAAACCCTACATGCGACGAAAAGCAGTAGTAAACCTTGCACTCAATGTTCCTGAGGATGAGGGCGCGGAAATCCTTTGTCTTTCCGATGGCACGGTCAGCAGCACATTGTCCGATAGGGTAGACACAGGGAACACCCTAAGTAAGGCTCAAGAGGAAGATTTAGAGCTTTTAGTGCAGGAATTCGCTACCGTTTTCTCCGAGAAGCCAGGCAAAACGGATGTGATTAAGCACGACATTGAGCTGACGGTTAACAAGCCGATCAGCTGTAAGCCGTATCGGGTGTCACCTAGACAGAGAGAGATACTAGAGGCCGAAATTCGCCGCATGATCGACCTAGGTGTTATCATCGAAGCAGACAGTGATTTCACCTCGCCTTTGATTTTGGTTGAGATTCCGGGCCGTGATCCAAGGCCATGCGTGGACTATCGCCGCCTGAACTCTGTAACAGTCGACCAGACTTACCCTATTCCTAACATTGAAGAGAGGGTAGAGACAGTGTCTAAGGCGAAATACATTTCTACGTTAGACCTTGTTAGGGGGTATTGGCAGGTCCCTTTGACAGAGCGCGCGAGTCGATACGCTGCTTTTATCTCACCCCTGGGCACTTTTCGTCCTTTGATGATGAGCTTTGGGCTCAAGAACGCGCCGTATTGTTTCAGCCGCCTGATGGATAAGGTCTCCACGGGCTCGAGAAATTTGCGCTGCCTTACCTAGACGATGTGGCGATATTTTCGGACAAATGGGAAGACCATGTTGAACACCTTCGGATGGTTTTGGAACGGGTCAAAATGCAGGTCTTACGGTAAAGAGAGAGAAATGTCATTTGGGCTGTGCTGAAGTAAGCTATTTAGGGCACATTGTAGGAAATGGGCGTCGTCGACCGTCCGAACTCAAGGTAGCCGCGGTGGTCGGTTATCGTCGTCCCAGCACTAAGACCGAGATGAGAGCATTCCTCGGCCTCACAGGTTACTATCAGCATTACGTCCCGAATTACTCCGAGATTGCCAGCCCTTTGACAGATAGTTTACGCAAGACCGAACCTGTGAACATTCAATGGGACTCTGAAAAGGAAGACGCTTTTCAGAAGCTGAAGCACGCATTGAGTGAGAAACCCGTCTTGAGGGCACCGGATTTTGCAAAACCTTTCACTATTCAGTGTGATGCAAGCGAACGCGGTTTAGGAGCAGTGCTATGTCAGACGGACCAGAGTGGAGAGGAGCGGCCGGTTTTGTATTTGAGTCGCAAATTGAGCAGCAGGGAAGAGGCTTATAGCACTTCGGAAAAAGAATGTGCTTGCATTGTTTGGGCCGTACGAAAACTAGGCTGCTATGTTGCTGGCTCTAAGTTTATTATAGAAACTGATCACTCTCCACTAACCTGGTTACACCAAATGTCACCTAAGAATGGTCGTTTGCTCAGATGGAGCATAGCACTGCAGCAGCACAATTTCGAGGTGCGCTACAAGAGAGGTGGCCGTCATACAAATGCAGACTCCCTAAGTCGAGCGTTTTGACTCGTCAAAAGACGCGGAAGGTTTGTTTGATTTTTTTTGTTTACCTTTACCTAGTTTATGTGTACTTTTTTTTCAATGTGTTACAGTGAGGGCTTAGAGAAATTTTTCACTGACTCCCTCGTTGTCCCGAGCTCTACAGTTTGCTTGTTTAGCTTGATTATAATGTTATCTCGATTCCAAATGGAGTTACGTATGAAAGAGTTACTGGACACTTGTCCCGATTGGTATGCACATTGTTTCCTTGAGCTTAAGTTATTAAGATAAGATGTTTGCTTTGTAAAATCGGAGGCCTGGCGATGAGAGTGGCGTGCACGCGGTGCTTGTCGCATTGTGTGTGGCTGACAAAGGTCGTTTCTTGGAGCTTGTCACCCACTTTTCACCGAAGCGGGGCGCAGAGGCCAGCTCTTGGAGCATTCCAGTTTGACCAGGCCCTTCGAGAAAGCAAGAGCCTTGCCGGAACGTCGCCGACATCGACCCGGCCGAGCTGCATGGAACAACTCGACCTCCCGATGTATCATCTGGCGGCGGGGGTGCTGTTGTGCCTCGCCCAAGTTCCACGTGGTCTTCGCGGCCTGCTGGCACCTGGCAGCTGTTGATGAGTCAACCCTGCACCGGGACGGCGACGGACGCGGACAATCTGGAAAAACCACGTCGCCGGCTCCTCTTGACACAAAAGTCGTTGGCCAAGCTTTTGTCAGCCGCCGAGAGCAACACTCCGAAGCAGCGTCGACCCAGCAGCTGTACGGGGTATTCTGCCTTTCTTGAGTCAACCTGGCTGCATCAGGGAGCAACTTTGCGCATGGGATTCCACGTCATCTCACTGTGGTGCCACGCTGGCGCGTGGGGTCTCCCTCACCAAACAGCGAACTGGGCATGTCTTGCCCCTTTCCTAGGTTCAGAGGGAGGCGGTGTTTGGCTTTCCCTCTTCGGGGACGGAGAGGAAGACGACGATCTCATTGGAGTATCCTGCGCATAAATTTTCTTTGCAAGGGATCTTGGGAAGGCGGACGATGTATAAAAACGCTAGCGCAGAGGCGCTCGTGTGTGATTCTCTTTTCATGTTGTACCACGCTACCATGTAAATACTGTATATAACATTTTTTTCTCCTTCTCCGGCTTCTCTACTCGTCCTCTCCGGGGACTCGGATGGCCCGAGTCCGCACCACGCTACCCAAAGGCGCAACAGTGCCTCGAGCGTGTGGCGGAGGTGAACGAGCGCATCGAGGCACGTTAGACACAAGCGCCATCTGGCAGTTATCTTCGAAAACGAAAGGCGTGTAGCCCACGGAGAAAGATGCGCACCAGTCCCGGAGGTGATAAGGTCTAGAATGCAAAGTGACGGGCAGGTGCCACCACCGTGACGTTGCAGCAAAGCGTTGGAAACACCTTTCTGAGCATCGCGTTGCACTGTCAGCGCGTTGCACTGGCAGACAAACGCTACATTTCTTAGAGTTACTTCTGTGTGCCTCTTCTAATGTAGATGTAGACATAGAAAACATCGAAGCGTTGTTGTGGCGCCTCAGATAGGCGCAATAACTGCTTTTTAATTGACAATCGCACAACTAGGAACGCTAAACCTTGAGCCGTTTGAGGCATCGTTAGGGTGGACAAACAGACAAATGTAGACAGACAGACAGACAGACAGACAGACAGACAGACAGACAGACAGACAGACAGACAGACAGACCAAAATTTTTCCGTCGAAGGTCCCCAAGAAAGACTATCGTTTTTAAAAGTTCCATACGGACCAGGCCAGCTCTTGGTACACGTAGGTGAGTTGACGGGGTGTCGCTGAAGATCTCGCCAGCTTAGTAGACGACGAGGGTGCCCGGTATTGCAGCCGTCTCAATAGGTTGCGCGGATCACTCCATACTCGTCGCGTCCGTGAGCCGACTAGCTCGCTGGATTCCGTGCCGACCGGTTGTTCCCTCGCGATCTCCGACGACAGTGCAGCTCTGGCCGACTGGGTTGTCCTATGCCACCTCCTGACGCCGGTCCCCTACGACGACGACAGCGTAGCTCTGGCTGACTGGATCAGCCCTGCTTCATCTCCTGTCGCCGACAAGAGCTCTCGCCAGTGGTGCCCCGTCCTCGGACGCCTGCAAGCATGTCCATCTTTCCTGTCTTCTCCTTACTTCCGTCGCTCCCTGTCTCTGCGCCTCGCTATTTTCTTCTTCTCTTTCTATCACTCTATTTTTTTAATCCTATCCTTTTATTCCCCTCTCTACCCCCATCCCTCGTGAGCTTCTGTTGAGGTGTCCTCCCCCTGAGAGACAGTTCTGAGGCTCACTTTTCTCTCCTTTTCATTTATAATCACTTCCCCCTTACGCGAGCCTCGCGAAGCCCACGACCGCACTTCTTGCTGGTTGCACGTCAACTACCGATTTCAAAGCAGGCCAAACTCTTTCGGGACTTAGAAGCGTGGCAGCTTGGGCTAGTTGGTATGGCATGACGATAGTTAGAGCGTGAAAACAAAACGACGCCGCACAGAGACAAGAAGAACACGAAAGACACGAGCGTTCGTGTCTTTCCTGTCCTTCTTCTCTCTGTGTCGTCGTTTTGTTTTCGCGCTATAACTATCGTCTTTCGGGACGTCCTGTCCCCTCTCGAGGTCATTTCTGTATCCTCGAACACATGTTTATCCTTTCGGTACAGGAGTAGAGAAGACGCGGCGGCGCCGCTGCTGCATCGGTAGCCGCCGGATGTCGTCCTCCCAACAAAAAAGCACCCTTCCCTGGACGACGGGGCGCGCGGGCGCGATGAAAATCGCAGTCGTTTGTGACAGAGATCTAACAGACAATAATCCCAAGAAAAGTAAAGCTAGCTTTCCTGTTATGCAGTTTGCCCTACTAATGGCGGCTAGTCACTGTTCGCAAACAGAGTGTTCAAGCGCAGTTTACTTGCACTACAACATGAAAAATGTAGGATTAGCTATCTCAACTATAATGGACGTAATAAACAAGCCCAGCGTGTTTAACTATGACCTGGTCTCCATTTGAAGAACAAGTGCCGCCATTAGTAGCGCAAAGGTGCAGGACCGAGAAGCGCACTTACAAATTATGAAAAGGGTCTATTTGACCGAATTGTAATATAAATGCGAAGAAAGAAAAGTGTGCACCGTGGCTACTGGTGGCGCTGACTGATACTCCCACGTTTGAATTCGCATATATACCCAATAGCTAGGGAGATAGCCGCCATGGTAGCTCACTGGTGGAGCATCAAACGCGTTATTAGATGGTCGCACGTTCGGTTCCTGCCCACGGCAAGATATCTTTTCACCCTCTTTTCTTCCTTCGCATTTACATTACAATTTGGTCTAATAACTTCCCAGCTATTTTTCTTGGCATTATTGCCTGTTCGATCTTATTAATATTGTGTCAAATCACGGAAACACGAGCACCTAAATAGTATATATATATATATATATATGTATTCGAAGGTCGTAGGTTCGATTCCTGCTCACAGTTGGTAATTTTTTCATCCACTTTTCTTTCTTCTTTCTTCTTATTTACATTCCATTGGTTCTAATAACTTCCCCTGTACATTCCTTGGCATTACTGTCTGTTATATCTCATTATTATTGTGTTAAAACACGGAAAAACGAGCCCTTAGGTATACACTTCTTTCCCTTATATATATATATATATATATATATATATATATATATATATATATATATATATATATATATATATATATATATATATATATATATTCACAGGCTGGTTAATTTTTCATCCACCTTTCTTTCTTCCTATTTACATTCCATTGGTTCTAATAACTTCGCCTGTACATTCTTTGGCATTACTGTCTGTTAGATCTCATTAATATTGTGTTAAAACACGGAAAAACGAGCCCTTAGGTATACACTTCTTTCCCTTTATATATATTCTTGCACTTCGCACTTTTCTTTCGTGCGTCAATCTGGATGGCACGCGCCATTTCTGGCGCTACCGGCATCTGAGCTCGAACTTGCCGCACCGCCGAATCGAACCAACGAAAGAAGCAAGCTCGTACTCGCGTGTCCGCGCATCGCATGCAGCTTCTGGTGGAAGCGGCCGACGTTTCCAATTGACAAGACACGCACGCACCGCGTGGAACGCGTGCGTATGCATTCGCTGGGCGCCCTGCAATCAACCGCGGAACCCCGCCCCTCCATGGCCGCCGCCAGCTTCTCTTCTCGTGTTGCTTTTTGTTCTTTTTTATCTCTCTGCCGCAAGCACGCACCTCGCGCGCTCCCTGCGTACACACGACGACGCGTGCAACCGCAGCCCACGGGGTGCGAGGTTCGTGGGCGGTGGTCGCAATCAATGGATCCAGCTGCGCGGCGCGCTCTCTGCGACTCCGAGCGAGTTTGCCGGCGTCCGCGGCTTCTGCGTGCGTGCGTGCACTCGCGAACACCGCAGCCGCCCTTGCGTGTAGGTTGTTAGCAGAGCTGCACTGTGGCACAGCCTGATCGAAGGCATGCGCAGCGGAACAGCGAGAGAGCAAGGCAGTTGTGAGGAACGAATAACAAAAAGTGGTTCTAAGAGAGAAAGGAAGAGAAAAGTGAGCCCCGTAACTGTCTGCTTCAGCGAGTGACACCTCAACAGTAGCTCACAAGTGATGGGGATGAGGAGGGGCTTAAAGGGATAGCAATAAAGGTGCAGAGAGAGAGAAAGAGAGATGAGGTAAGCCAGAGAGATAGAAGAGATAGGAGAGATGGAAACACGGTCACAGGAGTCCGAGGACGGGGCACCACTTGCGAGAGCTCACGAGATGGCGTAGAGCAAGTCCAGTCGGTCAGAGCTACACTGTCGTCGGAGGTCGGTGTCAGGAGATGACGTAGGGCGAGCCCAGTCGGCGAGAGCTACGCTGACGTCAAGATCGCGAGGGCACAACCGGTCGGCACGGAATCCAGCGAGCGAGTGAACGAATATGGAACTAAGGTTCGGCTATATACGTTGGCTGTATTGTCGGCAAGCCAACCTCGCAATCCGGCCGCGTCCAGGCAGTGCACTGGAACATGCGCTACAAGCGATACGACTTCGCACCCGCTTTGTGAGCTGGGTTTCTGCGTTCGTATAGAACACTGATAGGCAGATAATCCGCGTTCTCGCGGGCCACTCGGAGCGTTTGAGGAATTTTCCTCGATCGAGTTCTTCACAAGAACATGGCTTGACGGGCGCATATGGACACTTCACCTATGGCTGTCAAAGCAAACAAAAACGCCTATGGGAACCTGCGTCCGTATTCATAAAAAACATTTTAGGTACAAAAATCGTAATAACTCAGCCAATGACGACGTGAGACATATCATCGGTGAAGCTAGCTCACTAATGTAAAGGCGTAATTACACAAGAAAAGTATAGTGGATTCAGCTTCTGTAGATAGATTTCATACAAAGAAATCAAATAGAAAATTGGTTTAGCCCGTAACTGCAAGTGAATTCTCTAGCATCACTGTTTTTTGGGGGGCACAAAGGAACGGTACTTCGTGGGTTTGAGAGCACCTTCTACATAACGATCGCTGCGGTTACCGACCCCCGAAGATGGAATTGGTCCAATGGCGAAGCTGTGGGAGTATATATTTTGAGGAATATACGTAATTCACCTCAAGGTAATTCCAAAGCATCGTGCGAGCAAACAATTATAGAAAGCTCAACTATATCTGGAGAAAGCGTAAGTTTCGTAACACGTTGCAACCTCAAATTGCTTGCTTACCTACGTTCAAGAAACTGCGAAACCAAAGGGCGTTCAAGAAACTGCGATCGCTGAAAAAATTCTGAAATTTTGCTGACCTGAGTTTACCTGTACCCCTCTGAGTCTGAAAATGCCTAAGTAGGCCGACTCACAGGTAGTTTTTTTGTCCTTTGGCGCTACTGTACAAAGTCTTCGGAAGCGTATTGGTTGAATTTTCTTCGACGGTCCATATACAAACCGGAGTGATGGCGCAAGTTCCGCTTGGGGGTTCATACGGGAAACGAGCCGACGGCCGACCTACCCCGAAGATAATACCTGACTGTTCAATCGAGGGAGAACGAGCATCACTTACGGAACTCGCGGAAAACAGAGAACGCTTTAGAAGTGCGGGAAAAAGGAAGCGAAAACGGTATAGCGCCGGAGAAAGGAGAAGCCTAGCAAATGAACGGCCTGCGAGCGAGCGCTGGTAGAGAGAGACGTCTCCTCGAGTGCGTCGCTTGTTTATTTTTTTTATTCGCTTTATAACCGGGTTTACTAGGGCTCCCTACGGAGATGGAAGCTGGAGCGGCGTAGCCTCCCAATCGCGAGAAAAGGGAGTGAGAAAGCAATGAAAAAAAAAACAAATTCGATAGAAGAGGCTCACGTCTCGAGAGGGTTGCGGGTCGAACCAGCAAGAAAGGTCTGGCGGGGGGGATGCCGTCGCGTTCGGGGAGAGCTGTGTAAGCAAGAAAACAGGAAATAAAAAAGAACGAGATAGGAGAAAGAAAACAAAAAATCTTGCTTCGCATCTCGTATACACTCATTCGTCGGTGAAGGAGACGGTTGGCGCGCGAGTTCTGAAAGGAAAAGGAGACGCGTTGGCGCGGAGAAAAATGCAGCGACAAAACCAACAGCGAAATGGAAGAAGCGACGGAGAGAAAGAGCCCATGCCAGCGTTAAGCTCGCTTCACGCCGCCGAGGACTAGAAGCGCTAGTGCGTGGCACGCAGCACCACCAGCAACAACGGTACAGAAGGCGCGCTCGCTCGCTCGGTATTGCTAATCGATTCCCGCGCGCTTTTCTAGGCCCGTTCGCCTGATGCCCTTGTTCGCGCGCGGGCTGTCCGCGCCGTCGAACGCGACCCCGCGCAGTTTATGATTAGTCGAAAGGCCGCCGCACGCTCGCTTTCTTCTTGTTTTTACACTTCCTTCAATTTTCGTAGCCTTTGTCGTGAGCCGTCAGGGCGCGCTGCCATCGGACGGCACTTTTATTTGTTTCTTGTTCGTACGCCTTCCGTTTGGTCTTTCGCTCTGTATCTTCGTATCTCAGTCCTAGTTTCCTTTCAAATCTCATAAGAGTACAGGAGGGGGGTACCCGCTCTGTCGGCGAGAGGGCTGAGAAAGCGCCGAAGCCAACGTTAGCCGAAGCGACGCTACACCGCCGCCTGGCCCCGAAGCCGCGCGTGCAATTTGTCGCCCTAATCTGCGCCGGCGGCAGCTGCAGGCATGCGAAGCGCGGGCGCTGCCTAATTTCCCTCGAGCGAAGCGCCACGCAAGGCTCCCGCTGCTGGAGCGCAAGATGATAAGGAGGGGGAGGTGAAGTAAAAAGTTTCTGCGCGAAAGTGTGCTCGTAACGGCGCCGACGCGCCGAGCCAGACAACGCTCGCCGCGCTCTGAATAGCGCGCTCGAAGAAAGGCTCTCCCTGCGCGTTTGAGCCCTGCTCGTTCGGCGTGCCCCAACTCGGCGCGGAGGGAGGCATGGCAGAGTCTACGAGTCCGCAGGTTTCTCAGTTCGTTGCGACTTGTTTGAGCGGAGTAGTTTTTCAGGCAGACGACATGGAATGACGACTAGGCGTACGTCACTAGTCCCGTTTGAATGCGTCACTTACCTACGTCATACGTTCGCGTCGCGTATTACCGAGTTTGCTAGATGTGAAGCTAGCGAAACGGCCGCGAGCGCATCATGAGCGTAGCACGTAGTCATGTTGTTACATGACATACATCTCATGTTTATCATGTTTGCACCAGTATCATACCTTCGCTATCCATTCACATCTTGTTATACCAAATTTGGCGTAAGCGAAGCTAGCGAAATGGCTGCCATCGCATCATGAGCGTGGCATGTAGTCATGTTGCTACGTGACACGCATTCAGAAAATCACTAGAACAAAGGTTGACTGTCTCAGATATAACAAGCTTGAGTGATTGGTGTGACGAAATAAGGCGTCAAAAAGAAAGGTACAGCAAAGAAATTACGCGATCAAGCAATGCCCCTGAGGTCGACTCACACCTACTACATCTTTGGGAAGCAAGAAGAAGCCTTACGAAAAGATGGAAAAGACAGAAACGTAACCGTCAATTGAAAGAAAAAATCAAAGATATCACCCAGCGCGCAGAGGATTACGCCAATCAATTAGCTGCAACTAATTGGGCCAATTTCTGTGATTCACTCAATGGAACGCTGAGTACGGCCAAAACATGGAACATACTGAAAGCCATGATAGACCCCACGAAGACAAAAAATGAAAACAGTAAAGCCGTTGAACGAATGCTGCACTTATACCCAGGTACAAAAGAGGACCTCATTCAAGCCATGCATAAAAAATGCTTTGGGGAAGACGGAGCGACGCCTTCATATCAAGGAAGGTATAAAGGAGCACCGCAACCTGATTTAGACAAGCCTTTTACGGACGCTGAGATAAGAGCAGCCATATTTAGTAACAAGAAGAACACAGCCGCGGGTGCAGATAAAATCACCAATGGTATGATCAGGAACCTAAATGACGAAGCCATTGAAGCTCTCACTAAATACATAAACAAACATTGGCTGGCTGGAACTGTCCCACCAGAATGGAAACATGCGATCGTGGTCATGGTGCCTAAACCAGGAAAAAAACTTGCCATTGAGAACACGAGACCTATCTCGCTCACGTCCTGCTTAGGAAAATTCTTTGAAAAACTGGTGAACACCAGGCTCCTCAACCATCTCGAGAAGAACAACCTCATGCCCGAAACTATGTTTGGCTTTCGCTCACACCTTTCTACGCAAGATGTTCTACTACTTTTAAAAGAACAAGTATTAATGGACATCTCTAAGGTTGGGGAAAACGTCGTTATGGCAGTTGACATGAAGGGAGCCTTTGATAACATCAGTCACAAAGCAATACTAGAAGGTCTGGAGGAAGCTAACTGTGGAGAACGAATGTTAGACTACGTCAAAAGTTTTCTTAGTAACAGGACTGCAACAATCAAGCTGGCAGATTACGAATCCGGCATCATTAAACCTCCAAACAAAGGAACACCCCAAGGAGCGGTCATTTCACCGACACTTTTCAATGTCGCCATGACAGGCCTTGCAGGAAAACTCTAAGATATTGCCGGTATACAACATGCGATATATGCAGACGATATTACGGTATGGACAACCACAGACAGCCTAGCAGAAAAAGAAGATAGGTTACAACAGGCAGCTAACACCATAGAAGAGTACGCAAGGATACGGGGTCTTCAGTGCTCAGCCGAAAAGTCAGAGCTCATTCGCTTCACGAAGAGAAAAACACGGAGGATCGACCCGAATCTAAAGTTGGAAGTCAAGCTTGACGGAAATGTCATTCCGGAGAAAGATACCGTACGCATACTAGGAATGTGGCTTCAAGCTAATCAGAGATGTCTGCACACACTAAATCAACTCAAAACATCAGTACAGCAGATCTCACGCATGATCTCGCGAATAACAAACAACCATAAAGGCATGAGAGAACAAGATACCCTAAAATTGGTCAAAAGCCTCGTCATCAGTCGCATTACATACTCGCTTCCATATCAAATTATGAACAGGGAAGAGAAGGAAAAAGCAAACCAAATAATTATAATGGCCTACAAGACAGCCCTGAGATTACCGCGGAATAGTTCAAACGACAAGCTGCTGGCGCTTGGTCTTCATAACACAATTGAAGAATTATCCGTGGCCCAGTTACTAGCGCAAGAAAATCGCCTTCTCCAGACCCCAACGGGCAGAGCAGTCCTAACAAAACTAGGGTGCTATACTTTATTACAAACACACCAAGAAACTAAAGAAGTACCAAGCGAATTCAGAAAATGGTACACCGTATTGCCAATACCAAGCAACATGGATCCTACTCTGCATGCTGGAAGAAGAAAGGCAAGGGCTGACTACATAGACAAAAAGACAAGATTTTTGAACACGGCCAGATTCACTGACGCCGCGCCTTATCAGACCAATGCAAAGAGATATGTGTGTGTAGCCACCGACCATAGAGGGAAAATTACAGCCTGCGCTTCAATAGATCAGGCGTCGACAACACAAGCAGAAGAAGTTGCCATAGCACTCGCAATAAAAGAGGGATGGACGCGAAACGCTCCATTAACAATCATTTCAGATTCGCAAAAAGCTTGCAGAAACTATCTAAAGGGCAAAATTGGAGCACAAGCACTCCGTATATTGGTTGGGTCAGGATGGGACCCCGCAGTGAAATACGTACAGGCTGTGACTTGGGCACCGGGGCACGAGGGTGTGACAGGGAACCTGCGCGCGGATGAGGCGGCTCGAGGCATCACAAATCACCGAGCCACTCAAGCCAATGCAAGTGATGACCCTACACCCCTAGACCCTTGCTTCGCAACAATTTTAAAATACTACAGAGAAAATAGGCAGCTGTATCCACGTCCTCACAGCAAGCTCAGCGCTGCGGAGGCAACAGCGCTAAGAAAAATACAGACTAACACTTACATAAATCTGCACACTCTTCACCTGATCTACCCCACGGCGTACAGAGATATGTGCCCGTGGTGTGGAGCCACCCCAACACTCTTTCACATCACGTGGGAGTGTGCAGAGCACGACGAAGAGCATGGCACTACTGGCACGTGGGAGGAATGGGAGGCGCTGCTGTCTAGCCCAGCCCTAGTGGATCAGCTACGACTGATCCAAAGAGCTGAACGGATGGCTCGCGCCAGTGGGGCCCTGGAATAGGGGCACCACCCTGCCGGACAGACTTCGCTCTCCACCCCGTATATTCTTCGGGGCACTGGAGTTCAAGTCTGTCTGAATTATGTATATAATAAAGTTTTGTACTACTACTACTACTACGTGACACGCATCTTATGATTATCATGCCAGGGAGTGTGACTAACCAGGGAGTGCCAGGAATAACCAGGGAGTGTGACTCACTCCTTCCTTCTCGACGTTTCTGGAGTTCGCTCGGCGATAGATGCGAGGAAGTTGGTCAGGGTAGCAGTGGTACCTTCGAAGGGAGGGGGAGATAAGGCGTGCGTTGGCGTCCTTTGATGCTGATTTCTTCTTTGCGCCTGCTTTTGTCGCGCCTGTCCAGCGCCTCGCTTTCACGTAGCGGTGAGAACTTGGAGGCACGCGATTTGTTGAGTGCTCGTTTGTGACAGCATAATATGAACTCAAATTATCGATAAGCTCACTATGTAACTACATTGCTATTGCGCAGTGGATAACGGGAATTGATGTTTTTTTTTCTTTTTTTTTTGCCGCTTGTATAGACTGAGTGGAGCGGATGGTCAATTATTTTGAAATTTCTGGTGATGCTTTATGGTCAAGAATGACAAAATTGAAGCAGGCACTGGAAAAACGAGCTACTCCTATACTGAAGGTTAGGTTGTAGTATTAATAACGTTATTATCAATAAATTTATTCTCGTTAATGATAATTTTATTGCTACCTCAAAAGAGTGCTCATTAAAGCACGCGCCTCCGATTTCTAACAGCTAGCTGCAAACCAGGCGCCGTTCGTATGCGACAGAGGCCGGCGTAACAAAGATACAACCATCAAGACTCCGGCGCGCACCTCATCTCCTCCTTGAAATAGCCCCGACAACGCCGACCTACCTCCTCGTCTAACGCCGAGCGATCTCTAGAAACATTTCGAAAGAAAGGGGCGTGGTGCTGCAGAGTTGCGTCGCGGGACGCGGTACCTGCGATAGGGATGTCTCCCTTTTTCCCAGTTTTGGCTGTGCGGGCCACCGATGAAACGCTGAAACTTCGAGAACCCAGGCGAACGTATATAAGCAAGCAGTGGAGCATGGCGATCAGTTGATGACTGTGGTGGTTTCCGCCATCAAGCGAACGCTTGACCTACAGTGACAAAGCAAGAAATGAAGTGAGTGTTTTCCGCCAATGGACGAACACGTGGCCTGCAGTAGCAGCGCGCGATTGGCCGATGTGTTGCGGCGAAGAAATTAAGTTGATGAAGTGCTGTCAGTTGACGACGCAAGAGTTTCCTGGAAACCTCGGACGCAGCGGGACGGCAACCGGCGCTGGACTATGAGTGAGTGTTTCCCTGAAGAGAAGCATTCAAGCTATGCCCCAAGAACTTTGGACTGACGAACAATGATGAACATTTTAGTATATAAGTGTCTTGGATAGTAAATGCTTGAGGTTGCATTGTGGCACAATTTGTTTTTGTACCCATTGTTTTGCATGTATTGGAGTACCTTGTGAGTGGTGTCGTACTGCATTCGATAACAGCCGTGTGTACACGTTTGTGTGTCGTTTGTTCTACCTTATCTGAAAATATATTTTGTTTCGTTATGAACTCCTGGCTGTGCCTTGTTCTTTGGCCCACAGCTGGCGTTCGCTGAGTGCCAGAAAGACCAACACTAAATTGTTGACGCTTTTGTGGTGAATTTCGAGTGCCGATACGTCAGACATTGGAATTAGCCCGGTGATTGCCTCCCTAATCACAGGACTAGCGACAATTGCAAAGACTAGAATACCACAAGTAACGCTACTAGCAACTTTTTCGGAATTCCCAGAGCACTTTTTCTTCAAGAACAAAACGTGATTTTATTGTTGCAAAGTGTTGAAACAGGGTTCTAAAAGTTATCCTCTATTACTTTTGCTACACAAGTCTTGCTACAAAGCTAAGAGAAAAAAAGTAGGCAAACATTCCCAGCAAGAAAAATTGAGAGCAGAAGCTTTACCGTTACTACAGACTCACTGCGACATCGTCAGATTTTCAGTTTATTTTAATGACTTGCTTTCCCTGATATATAAGCGCATTTACGTTCCACGTTCCGGATGTCCAGCTATCATAAAAGGGGGATTATATTATTTGTGCTTCTGTGTCAACGCTGTTTTTCATTGCGCGGGAAAAAAATTGCATTTCACCATGAAGTCTTAGGCACACTCGCTTTAGAGCGAGTAGGTATTGAAAATGGTATAGCCAAAAGTGATTATTCGCCAAGCATACACGCTTGCACGGGCCAGGTGAGGCGAATTTATGAATGCTACTCACCCCCGTGGTTTAGCAACTGTTCGAGGAATTATTCACTTTTATCGCAGCGGCTGCACAGAAGTGCTGCATCGCCCGAGGCGTCGCGACGCGCAAAACGCCGTGCAGCAGTAAAGGCTGGTGCACACCGGCGACTAGCAGCGGTCGCGCGACCATTCGCGACTGGCGACCAAAAAGCGACTGATGTTCACACCGACAGAGGCTGCATGCGAGCGACCGGAAGTCGCAAAACCGGAGAGTCACGTCCGGATCTCGTTATGAGCGAGAACTCCTGAGACCGGCGCGATCAGCTGATCGCCGCCAGCTGAGTCCGTTCTCGCACAGCGTTCCCAACAGCGTCAAGTTCGATTCAAGCGAAGAACAAGACAATTTCATGGTGCTGATGCACTGTGCCATGGTGTCAGTGCTGGAATCACAGATGCCTCCAAAGAAAAAAAAAAGCCAGTAGTGGATGTGACCATCCTTTCGATCGCGGGAGTCGACCGGCCATGCAAGCCGCCTGCCTTCAGAGCTGCGCTGACACGACGAGGAGTATTTCCGAGAGTCGTACGTATTCAGAAACCATCCTTGAATTTCCCTTGACTTGCCACAGCCTACAATGCAGCACAAATGCGTCTCGAACGTGGAGTCTTAAGTCGTTGCCAAATCATGAAGTACAAACGCCTTCCAAACACGCTGCGTTGAATGCGCTGACAAGTCAAGTTCAAGACAAAAAAAAGTTTCCGAATACGGGGAAAAGACAGTGCACAATTTATTTTCTCTTTACTTTGACGGTGTTTAGCTTCTTGCGAATGCCACCACGTAAATTCGACAATTTGCTCGAGTTGCTGCGGCCCGCCATCTCCAAGCCAAGTATTCCGTGGTGGCCATGGTGCCACAGACCTAGAGGAACGCACTCGTTTGTATCTGGCGGCAGGAAGCCAGCGCAATGAAAAAAAAAAAAAATTGAGCATCGCTGATTGGTTAAGCAGCTTTGCGACTGCAGTCGCGCGACTGAAAAATCGGTCAAGAAGCGACTCGCCAACGCAGTCGCTTTGCGACCGTTTGCGACCGTTCGCGACTGGTTGCGACCAGTCGCAAATGGTCGCGCGACCACTGCTAGTCGCCGGTGTGCACCAGCCTTAAAGCACCTAGGTCCCCGGCCTCCCGCGATAAGGGCCGGCCGACTGCAGAACGACCGGCGGCAGTGCACGCTCGCGACCGCACCACGACTACCGCAAGCAGCAGCAGCAAAGCGGGCCGGCGGCATTTCCGCTGACCTGTCGCAACGGCCACAAAAAAGGGCCGGCGCGAAGCCGGCCGCCAGCCAAGACGGCTGCCTGCCACTTGCTTGCCCCCGGCACGCCGAGCAAAACACGCAGAACAATAAGAAGAAAAGTCGAGACATTGGCGAGGCTGCGCTTCGGGGCCCCGAAGTGACGCGGCTAGGGATATAAGGGGTTCCGCGGAGAGCCCCAGAAGAGCCGCGGCGGCGTCGATGCTGTAGGGCGTAAAAGGCCAGCCGAGGAAGAGCAGCAGCAAAAGCAGCGTTGGGGCCGGCCGGCCGGTCACACGGTCTTGCCGAGATCGGTCGGGATTTCTTCGGTGAGCCTGAGATGGCCGAGTGGACGGCGAGGCCTGCGCAGCAGCAAATACTCGACGGATGGGCAGCAGCGCCAGAGGCGAATAAAAAAGCAAAAGAGTGGAGTAGTGAGCGAACAACGAAAACAAGAAAGGACAAAAAAAAATAAAAGACCTCTTCGGGGGAAAGCCGTGCCGCTGAGTCGCGCGGCCGACGGTAGTAGCAGCAGCAGAGGCGGCAGCATCGACCGGCTCGCCTTTTTTTTTTTTTTTTTTTCCGTGCCTCTCGGAAAGAGCGCGGCCGGAATTAAAAAGAGGGCCCCCGCGGGGGCTGCGTGCGGCGGCAGAACCTTCTCTTCGTGCCTGCGCCCCAACCCGCACTTCCTACCCCCCTCCCTCCTACCGCGATCCCGGCCTTACGAGCCCACCATCTGAACTGCCGGCGCTTCTCATCTCCCGCGTGCATTTCCTTTGAGGCTGTTCGCATGGTGCCGGTAGTATAACGTCGCATCGCGCTTGGCACGCAAGACTGGTGAGCGTCGCCTGTGTGGGGTTTATTGTGTGCCCAGCGGCGTTTCGCAGTGGTCCGTGCACATACTTCAGTCTTGTTCTGAGTGGACGTTGCGTAGCTAGCGAGCCCACGTCAACTATTACGGCCGTCTCAGAATTTTTCAATCCGTCATGACTTTTGTAAGGCCTCCCGTTTCAGCAACGGACTACCGTTTGAAATATAATATGCTGCATATAAATGTTATAGTAATGTCGTCTGAAAACGAAGATCGACAAGTGGAAATCATTTACCCATTCCGCTTGTAACGCATTATGTATATGAAAGCTGCAGCTGGTGTGGCACGTCCACAACAGTCCTGCTGTCCCACGAATTCACTTGCTTGAACACGCTTAACTAAAGTCTACTTCGAATTCCTTCTCATACACTACATTTCTCATAGCCGCCACAACATTGCCACAGTAAAAGGAAGTGAAAACAAGGACAGCCCACAGTTTACGTGCGCTGAATCCGCTGCACTGCCAGCGTTGTGTCACAATTACAAAGTCAGCACGCAGTTCGACCGGCTTCAGAAGTCGCAGAGGCTCCGAAACTTTGGCGCCAAGTTCTCGGGCATTGAGAAACGTTTCCCGTCCATGGAGAGGGAAGGGTTGGCTTGTGTGAAGGCAGATCAGTCGGCCTCTCTGCTTTCCTCATCAGAAGCCCATAACAAAATGCTTAAGCTTCCCATAAGCAAAGGCCAATCGAATCTTCGAAGGACAGGAACAAAGCCTCCTTCTGGCAAGTCATACAATTAACACATAGCAAGGCGTTCGTTTCACAATTGCGGTTTGTATAAGGGCTGCTTTATGACCTCACACTAGTCACCTTGTGAACAAACTGGCCGTTCGCGATTCTCGCCCCTCGGAACAAGTGAATCGCGCAACTGCTGCTATTCGCGTCTGCGCAGGCCACTTTCACAGGCCTTTCTTTCCATTCTATACAGCCTTCTCAAGCGTTTTAGCAGTCAAGTTGCGTTGCCATAACAATATGGCCTCGATGCAGCTCTGGGTGCGACGCCGGTCGTCCGTTCGTTCCCAACGCGGCATTCGCCCTTCTCCATTTCGTTCTTGATCTTTCCTCGTAGACGAGATCGCCCTTTATCTCTCTGTCCTCCTCCTTCCTCCCTGTTTCTCTCTTCGTAGCTGCCCTGTGCTTGCTTTGCCTCTCGAGCGCGGCGAACGAAAATATTGACAGTGCTCGGGGCGGCCTGGAGCGGGGTCGCCGACAGCCGCCGCCCGCTCAGCCCGGCCCTTTGTATTGCTGTCGACGCCAGCTCTCACAATGGCCCGTGGCTCGGTCAAAAGTGTGCAGCATCGTGACAGTCCTGTCCCGGCCAACCATGCATGTCTGGCTCCTTTGCTGCCTTAACTGACGTCCAGGAGGGGGGGGGGGTGAACTTGTTTGCTTACAATGTGCAAGAGATGCGTACAGGGCGTGCTCAAGTAATTAGGCGCCTTCTTGCACACGTGGCTTTCCTTTGAGGAAAACTTCGCGTTCAGGTCACCTGCGTATTTTTTTTTTTCCCCGACTGGTGACAGCTCGTTTGCAAGCGCGGCATTCTCATTATTAGGTAAAATAACAAGTATACATATACAGCTTTTATGCCGCGTTGCAGATACAGGGCGATGGGTGGCACATGCAAGGCGATCACCATTTGCTATGGATGCCTGCGGTTTCTGTGTGCCCATGCGAATGCAACCACGTGTTTTACCCGCAGAGGAGCAATAGCTGATCGGAATGTTCGCTATAATGCAAAGTTTCTTCATCATTTCTTGTATACTCTTCTTACCACGCACTTTTCGCTCTTATACCACAGCGCTGTTTGGCCCCAATAGATATGATCAACAACATAATCCTTGTTAATTTTCTAGCGCTTCCTCCTTATACCAGCTCGTCCCACGCTTGAACACGTGGTGTACATGTTAGTGCGGTGTTAGTAAATGAGAATGATGAGTACGCGAGAATTCCGTGCCGTACAGTATAAATTGATGCGCATTAACTACGAAGCCGCGAGAGGGGTTTTAGAGTAATGAGAGCATAGGTGAAAACATGGCCAGGAAGGTCTTTCGGCGTCACAGCGCCGCTAAATTCTGACCTTGTCCATCGGCTGAATATGAAGCCTGGACATGATCAGGGAGACTACTTTTCTATTTCTGGTGTATTGGGAGGTGCCGGTGAATGGACGGTTGTAAGCGTGCCGAGCATTTAACGGATCTCACAGCCATTTCGTGGGTACTGCCGCGACCACATTTTAATTGCGCTCTTTTTTCTTCGCCTGTTGGTTTCTCTTTTCTAGTTATCCATGAGTCTTCTGATAGGTTTCACTAACTATATTTCTTGTTTTATTTATTCATACTGGAAGTTAATGTGGGGCTCACGCGTATTTTTCAAACAAATGTTTTGTTTTTGCAATACAAATGTTTTGTATGTTTATTATTTTATCACTTTCTTACAAATAAAGCAGAAAAACGATCAACACATTGTTTCGTTTAGTCTCTCTTACTATGCTCTCACTAGCCGTGTACAAACACCCCCGGTACGTATTCCTGTCTGCGCCACAGTTGTCCATTACTGCGCTACCGGTAATTAGGATGGTGGGTCAATTCTTAATAGCTGCAGCTTCCTCATGTAAAGCTTTTGGAAAAAATAAAACACTACCTCCAGCGTCGGGGCTGCTGCCTGCAGCTATATCGTTCCTCTTGTCGGGCAAAAATTAATAGTCGGCACCAGCGACTACAGGTGAGCGCAAGAGTCGTAGACTGTGCACGCCTGTGTTACGGGGTGGACGGCGCTGCAAAACGACGTGCCCAAGCGGCGTGGAAGACGACGGGACCGGTCGCCACTATCGCCGCGCTGATCACCTGCCTTAGACCCCAAGCGTGCAGTGCATTCGCACCGAACAGTAGTTGCCGAGCAAGCCTGCGCTGTCCGACGACTTGATCAGGGACGAAAGTGGGCGCATATGCTACTTCTCCTCCGTTTCTTTCTTTCTCCCTCCCTTCTTTATTATTTCCTTGTTGTTCGTCTATGTTTCTCCTATACTGCTTCTGGAGCTGGTATGTACGGAAATGATTGCAAGGATCTAAAAAATAGAAAGTAGGAAAACGCAACCACGGTTGTTCTTTCTTGTTTGGTCATGTTCTGAAAAGTTGTTCATGCCTCTTTTTTAGTTTGACCTCTGAATAGGAGTCTGGGGAGCCTGTGACGTAATGAGCGTGGCTAAATGCTCAAACAGCGAGAAGGAAGCGCTTTTCGCACTTGGAGAATCACCGCGTTGCCGTTGAAATATTATTCAGATGCTCTTTCTTCCTTCTCGTTTTTTTTCTTTTTGCACGCGCAGAACTTTCCTTACATATTTATGGTTGTGTTGGGTGACAAGTGCAGGCTATACATTGCGAGCATGAATGACCAGCCCAGACCTTGTAATATGTGTGAGTGTTATAGCCATTTATAACGGCTTAGCAGATTTTACTCGGTGTTATTGCGTTCGTAAGATAGATGTGCGAACTGCCACAAGATCGCACTTCCTTAAAGTGAGTCTTGAAGGGGGGAGGCAGGTCAGTTCGTGCAACCCTGTCAACGAGGCAATGTACAGGGCTTTGAAACGTTTTGGGAAGCGGTAGACGACGGATTATCAACCGTCAGCTGAGCCAAACAAGTTATAATGACCGCCCATCCACAGCATGTGGTACTCGCGTTTGCGCCATCGCCAGCACAGTTTCCCCCGATATTTGCGAGGGCGAACTGTGGTCGTTCAGCCCACCTGTGAATGATGGGTGCTACATGTACTTTTCTAGCCTTCATGCTGGCGGCTTCGCAAGCACTTTATGCTTCGTTTATTGATGTGCTTTAACTTTAGTTTCCAATACAATAAAAGCTGGCTGTGAACAAACGTCGTGAGAGGATTTGAATTCGTGGTGGAAGTTGCACTGCTGAGCTAAACTTCGCCCTGCAACGAAGTGGCTGCTGGTCACACCGAGCCAACAGAACGAAGCGGATGCACGCAAGTCCATGTACTACCGATATATACCACGCTGCCTGAAGTGTCTTGCGGTGCTGCTCCCGTAGGCACTGGCGCCAGATTGCGAAACTCCATGATCAGCCCCGCTTGCTCCGCGGAGTACATATACAGCCACTGCTCGAGCACCGAGCGAGAACGCATACGCCTCGTGCAGACACCGCGGACGGCGACCTTCCGCCTGCGGGGCGCGTTCAGGCAGGGTCGCCGCGGAGCGCCCTCGATTGCCTCGGCGGGTGCGTGCGAGCGAGCCGGCCCCGCCGCTGCTACGGTCGAGTGCACGCGAGCTCGCGTCGTCACCGCCGCCGATGCGTGCCACCGTGCGTGCGCCGGCATGCCTCGGAGGCCGCGTCGCCCTCCCCGAACGAATCCCCTCCCTTCATCTGGTCCTAGCGCGGAGCTCGCGCGTCCCGCCGCGTGTTTTCGTCGGTCGCGTTTACGGGCGCCTCTGGGCATGCTCACCGACGACAACGCCCTGACGACGCCCGCCCTCGCTGCTGTTCGCTATTGCCGTTCCTTATTATTCTGGTCTAATTACTTCTTCTCTATCAAGGGTAGCGCAATCAAAGAAACTGCTTTGAGACTTTTGTCATTTTGCTATGGGCGTTTCGTGCTGTTAGAGCATCACTTTTTTTCTTTGTTTTGGTGGGGGAGATTAGTTGTTGTTTCTTATATCTGCTATTTTGCAATAGCTGGCTTCCGGACAAATAGGATAGTTAGGGGATGTCACAGAACGAGCGCTAAAAAAGAGCGCGCCGCCAAATCCTTGCGACAACGGGCGGCAGACACGCCGCGAGGTAAAAAGAGAAAAAAAAAGAAAGCAAACATCGAGGGCTCCCGGGCGCGCGCTCTCCCCGCAGAAGCACGGCTTCGCAGACGAACCTCCTCACCCCACATCGGCGGCCCAGCAAGCCCGCGATTTTTCCAGAAAGAAGTGGGCGGGGCCATACCGAGTTGACTCACCGGCAGGAGAGGGCATTCCAACTGTCTCGCCCTCTTCCCAGCTTTCGCCGCGTATCGCGCCGGCGAAATGACCAGAAATTTCTGGAAAGTCGCGCGCAAGGTATTTAACCGAGCAGCCGAGACGAGAAATCAGGAGGTGACGGAAGTTAACGCCAGAGCGCGTAGGAATTCCGCCGTGTAGTCGGCGAAGGTTCTGCCCGTATTGACAGAACAGGAGGAGACGGAAGTGAGCGCCAGAGTGCGTAGAGAGTCCGCCGTGTAGTCGGCGAAGTTTTGGTCCGTAGGGACGGCTCGAGCTACAGGCAAGAGCGTGAGTTTACCGCTATCGAGCGAAGACGCGGGCAACAGCTGCGTGTGTGAAGCCGACGGATTTCCGGCGAAGAAGTTGAAGTTTGAAGAGTGGCCAATTGAAGACGGGAGGTTTCCTGGAAGAGAAACTTCAGGGCTGCGGAACGACAACAACGCTGGACTTTGAGTGAGTGATTCTCGGAAGAGTATCATTCAGACTTTTGTTCCAAGGACTTTGGACTGAATAGGTTTTCTATCTCTTTAGTCCTTAAGTGTCTTGGTTGTTCAATGCATGTGACTGCATTGTAGTGCGTATTGTTGTCTGTGTCCGTTGTTTCAAGTGTGGTTGATTGTACTGTGTAGTACATTGTCTGTTTGGTGACGTATTGTATGTAACTATTGTGGAGTGTGCATACGTGTGTATTGTTTTTGATCTGCCGTTAATGAGAATATAATTTTGTTTGTTTATCAACTCTCGGCTCTGTCTTGTTCTTTGGGCCACAGCCGGCGTCCGCTGGCGCACCAATAAGGACCACTTCTAAATTGTCCACGCTTTCGTGGTGCGGTTCGGGGGGCCGATACTTCGGCTCTTGGAATTAGCCCGGCGATCGCCTCCCTAATAAACGGGACAGGTGTGACAATTAATCTGGCGTCCGCGACAGGACCTTTTGGTGCACAGTGTGTCCAAAGTAGTGAGAAAGAGCCTCGAGTTGTTGATAGTGCTATCGGAACGACTTGGTGTGTTGTTCAGTGTTCTCGTTAACGAGTGCAGGGGAGTGCTCCGATAGACTGATCTAGGCAGATACTTTTTGCACGCGGCAAGGTTTTATTTGCGAGACACCATGGATCTCGAAAAGTTAGTTGCGCTTGGTGAGAAGATGGGTCTTTCCGGCGCCGAACTACGGAAATGGGTAAGCCAGAAGGAGAAAGAGGCGGTGGAGAGAGAAAGGTTGGCAGCTGAGAAAGCCAAGGAAGAAAAAACAGCTGAGTTGGAACGAGAGAGGTTGGCGGTCGAAAGAGCCAAAGCGGAAAAGGCAGCTGAGTTGGAGAGAGAAAGGCTGGCCGCTGAAAGGGCGAGAGAAGAAAGAGAAGCAAAGGAGCGACAGCTGAAGGAAGAAAGAGAGCAGCAATTGAAGTTGGAGCTGGAGAGAGAGAAGTTGGCAGCCGAAAGGGCGAGAGAAGAAAGAGAAGCGAGGGAGCGCCAGCTGAAAGAAGAAAGAGAAGCGGAGATGGCTGAAAGGGAACGGCAGCGGCAGCACGAAATTGAACTCGAGCGGCTCCGTTTGCAACAGCGAAACGAAACTCCCGTCCAAGCTAGAGTTGAAAGCAGCGAACGGGAAGATCACGGCTTCCGCTTGAACCCAAGCAAGCTGCTCGTAGCGTTTGATGAAAGGAAGGACGACCTAGACGCGTACCTCCACAGATTTGAGACGATTGCGAGGAGCCAGAATTGGCCGGAACAGCAATGGGCAACTGCTTTGAGTACCTGCTTGAGTGGTGAAGCGCTCAGTGTGTACGGTAGGCTGACGCCGACCGATGCAGCCAACTTTGCAAAGGTGAAAGCTGCTTTGTTGAAGCGATTTAGATTCACTGTGGAAGGATTCCGGGACAGATTTCGGACAGGAAAGCCAGCTGATGGTGAGACGGCTACGCAGTATGCCGCCCGACTTTGCCATTATTTCGACAGATGGATTGAACTTTCAGGGACAGCACAGGAGTACGATGAACTTAGAGAGCTGCTAATTAAAGAACAATTTCTTACTAGTTGCCACCCAAGCCTGTCGCTGTATTTGAAAGAGAGGAAGGCGGAGTCATTTGAAGGAATGCTTGAATTGGCTGATCAATTCTTAGAAGCGCAAGGAGGAACTAATTTGGCCAAGGTCAAGAAGGATTGTCCCGATGATTCGAAGAAATTGGCTCCTGAAGAAAAGAAGCGTGCACCAGAGAGCATGCAGCGATGTTTTCTGTGTAACCGAGTGGGTCATCGCGCGAAAAACTGTCGAACGATCTTTACGAGCCCTACGGTAGTAAAATGTTTTAAGTGTGGTCAGACTGGGCACAAAGCAGACGCTTGTCGGAACGGAGTGAGTCAAACTCACCAGGTATCCTGTGTGCAAGCAGCACCGAAATCTGATAATAATGCCGTCACTGATGGATTCGTAGAGTTGAAGAATGGGGAGAAAATTCCTATTGTGGGGGCTGTAATGTCAAAACAGCCAACCGGTGTTACGAAGGGAATGCCAACGCTTCCTGGAAAGATTGCAGGCAAGAAGATTACGGTTCTAAGAGACACCGGTAGCTCCACGGTTATCGTGAGGAGAAATTTGGTACGGGAAAGAGAGTTGACAGGCAGAACGAAACCGGTTTGCCTAATTGACCGTACGGTCCGGATGCTTCCCGAAGCAGAAATCGAGGTTGAAACCCCGTACTTCAGCGGGAAGGTTACTGCGTTATGCATGACGACCCCCCTGTATGACCTTGTCATCGGAAACATCGGCGGGGCGCGAGGGCCAAGTGATCCAGAATGTTTGGGAGAAGACCCGAAGATAGAGCCCTCGCCAACGCAGCGGCCGCGAGATACAGTGGAGGAACATCCCGTGACGGAGCTCACTAGAGCCCAAGGTGAAGCTGCGGCGCAAGAGACAGCGAAGGAGAAGACGATCGTGTCGAATCAGTTCACGGGCCGAGCAACCGGACGTACGTCGGCACGACCTCAACCGACTGACAGTGTAAAGGAGACGGAGTTGGCCAGCCGGGCAAAATGTAGAGGCATTATCAAGCGGGTAAATAAACAGACAGGACCCGTCGAATGTAATGACGCGTTAACGGTGTCGGAAGAGACAACGATGGCTGAGACGACGCCTCAGATATCGTCGTGGGAAAGGGCTCGCCGAAAAAGAACGTGGAAACACAAGAATAGATCGAGCGAGCACCGCAAAAAGGGGCGCAAGCGCTGTTCGAAGTACTCAAGATAGGTGCTGAGGTGGAATCAGAATGTGTTCGGCAGGGCTGAGTGACATATGTTGTGTTAATATTCTTGTTATCCTGTGTCTCAAGTGTATGTCGAGTGAGTCAGTGTTCTGTACGATGGTGTGATGTATAGTGTTGTATAATTGTTGGATAGACAGAACTTTGTACGGTTGTATTGTTTAGAATGTGTGATGAAGTGTTGTAGGCATGTACCTGTGGCTATATTTCATGTGTTGTGGAATTGAACTACAATGTACGATTGTATTGAGTGATATATTGTGAATGTGAAGTGTCATGAGCGACGGATTGTGTTACAGTCTGTGAGAATGTGTGGTGACTGTGCGCGCTCGTCTGTGTGGTTTTTGAATATTATGAGATAATATTCTTAAAGTGGGGGGCAGTGTCACAGAACGAGCGCTAAAAAAGAGCGCGCCGCCAAATCCTTGCGACAACGGGCGGCAGACACGCCGCGAGGTAAAAAGAGAAAAAAAAAGAAAGCAAACATCGAGGGCTCCCGGGCGCGCGCTCTCCCCGCAGAAGCACGGCTTCGCAGACGAACCTCCTCACCCCACATCGGCGGCCCAGCAAGCCCGCGATTTTTCCAGAAAGAAGTGGGCGGGGCCATACCGAGTTGACTCACCGGCAGGAGAGGGCATTCCAACTGTCTCGCCCTCTTCCCAGCTTTCGCCGCGTATCGCGCCGGCGAAATGACCAGAAATTTCTGGAAAGTCGCGCGCAAGGTATTTAACCGAGCAGCCGAGACGAGAAATCAGGAGGTGACGGAAGTTAACGCCAGAGCGCGTAGGAATTCCGCCGTGTAGTCGGCGAAGGTTCTGCCCGTAGTGACAGAACAGGAGGAGACGGAAGTGAGCGCCAGAGTGCGTAGAGAGTCCGCCGTGTAGTCGGCGAAGTTTTGGTCCGTAGGGACGGCTCGAGCTACAGGCAAGAGCGTGAGTTTACCGCTATCGAGCGAAGACGCGGGCAACAGCTGCGTGTGTGAAGCCGACGGATTTCCGGCGAAGAAGTTGAAGTTTGAAGAGTGGCCAATTGAAGACGGGAGGTTTCCTGGAAGAGAAACTTCAGGGCTGCGGAACGACAACAACGCTGGACTTTGAGTGAGTGATTCTCGGAAGAGTATCATTCAGACTTTTGTTCCAAGGACTTTGGACTGAATAGGTTTTCTATCTCTTTAGTCCTTAAGTGTCTTGGTTGTTCAATGCATGTGACTGCATTGTAGTGCGTATTGTTGTCTGTGTCCGTTGTTTCAAGTGTGGTTGATTGTACTGTGTAGTACATTGTCTGTTTGGTGACGTATTGTATGTAACTATTGTGGAGTGTGCATACGTGTGTATTGTTTTTGATCTGCCGTTAATGAGAATATAATTTTGTTTGTTTATCAACTCTCGGCTCTGTCTTGTTCTTTGGGCCACAGCCGGCGTCCGCTGGCGCACCAATAAGGACCACTTCTAAATTGTCCACGCTTTCGTGGTGCGGTTCGGGGGGCCGATACTTCGGCTCTTGGAATTAGCCCGGCGATCGCCTCCCTAATAAACGGGACAGGTGTGACAGGGGACCAAAAAAATCTCTTTCGAGGAGCAGACAAATATGCATGGTACTCCTATTTGCAACTGCATAAAAGGCTACGTGTGCTGGCCATACTGGTCGAGAAACCAAAGTACGCTTAACAGGATCAACGCGGCACTACCGCTAGGCGCTGTGCTTAAGCTTCTTGACTGTTGCGTCAGATCGTGTTGCTTCGTCGAAGGTGTAAGGCTGCTGGCTGCGGACCGCGTCATTCTCATCGGCGTAAAAGATTTCACCGGCGAAACAGTGGAAATAGTTGTGCTGTGCATGCAAATATCGAGCCTCTTCGGCAAACCGGATCAGATCTGCATGCTTCATGTTGAAGAACCTGTCTAGAGAGCCTGAGGTCTAGAGAGCCTGAGGTTGGCTCGTGCGCAGCAGGCCTTTCCAAAAGTGCTAGCACTGCTGCGCGGTGTGGCTATACACTGCTACTGGCAGGGCCTCAACAATTTTCGAGGTCACTATATATTATACACTGCGACTCGTGCTGCCGATAGCATGTATTCCATCGAGTTCCATTGTCCCGCCAAAAGCTGAATACGTATGCCATTCACTTGATTACAGAATGGAGGTACGCCTCGGTGAGTGTGTCATGAGATAAGATAAATCGTATATTTCGATTGTAATAAGAGTGCTCCTTCCTTTCTGTTCGCTGATTAATGTTGTTAGGTTTCTAATGAAAATGAGGTTGTGCGCTTCCGAACACTCGCTTGTTCGTGTCGGCAGTAGTTGGTATTAAAAACAGATATATGCACGCACAATATGAACGCTACAAATGCACGGGCATGATATATATATACTGTTATGCCACAGACATGGTCCTCGTTCGGGAGGGCTTTTTCTCGCGAGATCGAGCGCTGTTCCGGCGAACTGTCTCCCCCCTGCCAGCGCCAACTAAAACTTTGCGACGACGGCATAACACCTGCAAAGCTATGAGACACGTACAAATCGTCTCTAGAGATATGGGATGCCGTGCGTGCTACCACGCCCATTCTTCAGCGTATTTTCTGCCGAAACCGTGCATGCCGCTCTCCTGCCGTTATGTTCATGCGCCTTTTGCGCGACGATGATGAGCGGTTAGTTCCATCTCTTATGTGAGGACGGCATGGCTCGCGCTTCCCTCGCACAAGAGAGAACACTCCACACGCAGCGCGATGTTATTGGATTGGACTTGAACGGAATGATCACGGATATGACACAAATGCACCGGAAGTATAATTTAATTGCTATCGCAATAAAACAGGTCTCTCTCGACGCGGTATCTTTGTGCCAGGCGAGTATTCGCAGCAGGCGCATCCCCGGACGGTGTATTAAGACAGCGCGACGCATCGTGCTGGGTCTGCTGATACCTCTGCCTCCATCGTTCGCCACGGCACGAGTATGTGCCAGCACGGCGATTCGGGTCCGCGTGCTGCGTTGCGACAAACGCCTCGCAGACGTCACTCTCGCATTGTGACGTCCGCACGTGTTGCTCTGCCATGACGGCATTCGGCAGTGCACGGCACGCGGTTTGACCCGGTCATGGGGAATGCTGCAGGCCGCCGTCTCTTTCGTAAGATCCGGGCGCCGCCCTTAGTCGCTGCGCTTACCTCCTTCAAAAAGGAAAAAAAGATATGTTTTCAGAAGTCTGTCAAGCTTCCTCTCTCCTGATCATGTTGATCTTTTATATATTTTTATATTTTTATATTTTTTTATATTTTTTGTTGCAATTCAATTCTCGCGGCATCACCTGCACCCAAAGCACCTCTGCTCCGCGTGTGGCGCTATGCGTACGTTGAAATGTCAAAACGTTACCCTTCAATTAAACTGCGGGGTTAACATCAGTAAACTACATAATGGCTTATGAAGTTAACCACATACGTCATCATCGGTGACGTACCCGCCATGCTTGAATTGCACTTGCCGTATATAAGGATGGGGCTACTTGTTCTTAAAATTATTCGGGCAATGTTTACTGATAAACGGTAGTTTGGTGGCTAAGTAGTACTTTATGATGACTCCTAAACAGCTAAAAAGAAAGAAAATGACAAAGGTGAAATAGGCGTAAAGCGGCCGCCAGTACATACCAATAGGCGAGATTCCTTAGTCACTTCAATGAAAGTGCGGATCTCGCTCGCAAAGTTTTCCCAGCTAACAACTGCACCGACGCGCAGACAACAATCAATCTACCGGTATACATAGCTCATCCACGCCATTTACCTGTACAAAGCCGCGTGAGTGATCTCGCCTCTTTACCACGCGGACTAGCGGGTCCACTACCTGCCTAACATAACCTCGGCTCTTCCCCTGTCCCCCCTCTACCCTTGCACATGACTGCTGCCGTATTCGCAATGCCCACGGCCTATAGATGGCGCACAGTACAATCCAATATGGCTCAAAAGGGGGATCAACCAGTGTACTCGCGTAAGAAAAAATAGGACGCACGTACGTACTCCCCGTGCCGCTTTCACCCGATGAGCTCTAGATCGTCCAATGAACGTATATCAAACCAGAGTACTTTCCCAACCGAGAGGAACTGCTGAAAAGTTCGCTACCTCAATTCTTGCCGCAGTGCAAAGGGTGGTGGTGTCATCTGATCGACCGTGTATCAACGATGTGATGCGTAATCCTGTGCGTGGAACAGAAAACTGCGCGAACTGCGAGTTCATGTATCAACTGAATGCACTCCCACATCGTTAGTGCCTAGCCTGTGTGACGGATTTGCCGCAGTAGTAGGCCACTAGCAAATAGCGGTGCCGTCGCGGGTGCACAGGAACGAATGCTTAACGTAGCGATGGTTTGCAAACATATTACACCGTCGTCATTACTTGCGCTGTAAGCATGATGCAGCTGCTTCTTGAACGGAACACAGGCATTTAAGTTCCCATTAAGTAGCGCTTTTGTCACAGCTATGATTAGACTATATGCCCCGCCGCGGTGGTCTAGTGGCTAAGGTACTCCTCGGCTGCTGACCCGCAGGTCCCGGGTTCGATTCACGGCTGCGGCGGCTGCATTTGCGATGGAGGCGGAAATGTTGTAGGCCCGTGTACTCAGATTTGGGTGCACGTTAAAGAACCCCAGGTGGTCAAAATTTCCTGAGCCCTCCACTACGGCGGCTCTCATAATCAATTGGTGGTTTTGGGACGTTAAACCCCACAAATCAATCAATCAATGATTAGACTACTGTGCGCATTTACCTGCACTCGGATGTTGCAGGTTCCATCAGCGCGATAGAAACAAGGATATGGACAGGCTTATGCTTTCCGCAACGTCAAAATTGCGAAAATTTGTCGAACAACAACGTCGTTCGGACGGCACCGGTGAAGTGCAGGAGAAGTTAGCGTGGACTGTAGTCGTAACTGCATATTTTATTGCTGTAACTGTTTCGCTTCGCAGGTTGAGCTCGAGTGTGCTGGCGGCATGCGGCGCTTTGTAATATCCACTGATAATGGGATAAATATAATGCACAAGAAAAAGTATGCTTTTATTTTGAGCACGCACAAGGATATTATCGAATAAATACAATCAACGTGACTTACGAGCGTGAAAAAAAAAACACTAACGCATAACGGGCCGTGAAGTGCAACTCTCTGCTTGTGAGCTAGCAGCTGATCGTTCATTGCCGCTGTCACTCTCAGCGCGTTGACGTCCAGTGAAAAATACTCGACGTCAGGATGGTTTCTTTGAACATCGCTGCTGAAAGTAATCTGAGAAATTCTCTCCGCCAAAGGACTTCATTAGCCCCAACTACGCGTCATTCACCACGCACAACACCCACACGGCGTCACTAACCACGTTTATCTGATGGTGCGGAGATGATTTCGCTCTGATACCCGCGGCGAGAAATTAATCGCTTGCAGTATGCTGCCAGCTATCAACGAACGTAAAAACAAGCGGCGCAGTACAGGCCAAGGTTTAGAAACGCAAATCGCGACCCGGCGCTACTTTCCGCGTAAAATGAATGTTATGGTATTCGTGCACTACAAAAGCACTGACGAATGTATGACGCACATAAAACAAGGCGAGTTTTCACTGCAATCATCAGCCGATAACATCGAACTCTCCGAAGTGGCTGCCGAAAATCTCACGAAGCTGATATGTGTACTCTGCGGGCTATAATGGAAAGCGTGAGTTGTCACGTGTTTTCACGAAAGCTTCGTGTCTCGCAAGAACGAATCAGATTTATCATGCCTGGGACGGTCCGGTATATTCACTGATTCCCGAAACGTACAAAGTTGTTTCGGTTCGTTTCTTGCTAACGCGTTAACACTGCGGCTAGCACCAACGAACAATCAAGGCAGCATTAGGAACATCTGCCTACTGATCATCCTTAAGAAGACGCTCCTGAATTCCGCTAGGCGGCGCGACCGTTTATGATCATTGCGAATATGTCTTACGCCCGGAGTTGATTTCCTCGGATGGCAAACCACTGCGGGTTGTTTACAGCGGCACTGCGTTGCCGTAGAACGATCCGGTGTCTGACTCGCTTCAAATCCGATATTGTCCAGCTTCACACGTAAAAGCGGCTATGCGGTAAGCATCCTGCTTTTACGGAGCGAGGAGTTGACATGGCTTCCGTGTCCTTGTCTCTCCTGATGGCCAAAATACAATGGCACCGGGCAACGCGCAGTCGTGTACATCCCTTGCTACATGCTCAGAGCATCAGGTTGGACCAGCTCCAGCACTCACAATGCTGCACGGTTTTACCTTACACGAGCTCTCAGCCCTCGGTGGCTCCGGTAGGTATGACTGTAGAGACAGGGCCGCAAGACAGGGGAGGGCTCCTTTCCCCTCCTGCCTCGAGCAGGCGTGCCGAGAAGAGGCTCGCGCTATCTCGCGGGACGCAGCCGCGGCGACCCCCGCTGCGCAGAATGGAGTCAGGAGCCAAGGAGCTGTCGCAGGCAGGGCCGCGGGGGAGAACGCACTTCCGCCAGCCGCCGGCACTGACGCTGAACGCCAGTGGGGGTGGGGCGGTGTCCGCCCGCCGCCAGGCCCGGACGTTATCGCGGCCGAAGCGAAGGGCTCCAACGACTCGGCGAGACCGCTGGCGATTCAGCTTTTCTCGCGTGCCGTCGCGACGCGGCGTTGCGCAGCCCCCCGTGAAAGCTGCGCGCGTGAGCGTCGGCGGTTTCCGGTCGTGGAACGAACTTTGCGAATGGGGCTGCGATGGTCGGGGCCCGACGCGGCGATTGAAGGCATCGTTTCGTACGTTTGCCTTTCCTCAAAGCGGCTTACCATCGTGCGGAAATGGACAAGGTTTGCATGCACGTTGCATAAAGAAAGTGGCTAACTTAGGGCTAAAGTCGATATAATCTCCCAAGAGCAAAAGACGGTAACATTACGTTAAATATTATGGAGCTATCCTTGTAGAAACAACTAACAAACTCACCGAGCATGCATATGTCTATGTACGGGCGAAATTACGCCTTGAAAAAAAAAAGTGCCGCCACATCCACGAAGTGAATGATGATGAGTGGGCGAAGCTCCGGAGGTAAACCTGGTAAACCATGAATCATTTGTACATTTTGCCCACTCGATTTTATTGCAACGCTCCCCCTAGCGTACGTCGCCGCACTATATCGAACGATGACACGCGCCATATGTGGCATCATTCCTATTTTATAACACCTCGCATCTTTCATAATCAACTACACGTACCGCCGTCTAGTTTATAACATCTTGCATCTTTTTGGATGGATGGATGGATGGATGGATGGATGGATGGACGGACGGATGGATGGACGGACGAATGGATGGATGGATGGACGGATGGATATGGCTGTACCCTTTAGATCGGGCGGTGGCTAGCGTAATACTTAATGCCGTCAGCTACAAGTACCGCCATCTAGTGAACACTGCAAGAACTGAACGAGAGGTGGCTACATACAGGGGACGCACAGCCCACGCCTTAAGGAGCTTCGCTCCTAATAGTCGCAAAACAGTGAGCGCCTTCTAGAGCACGCATTGCAACATCTGTGGGTTGGCTTTCCTCCAAGAATACCTTCCAAGCGAAACCTCCCGTTCCCAGACGGCTACTTTTCTGCTCTGTAAGTGCGCTCACTCCTCCACTTGCTAGCGCGGGTGCGCTAGTACCACGGAGGCGTTTAAAAAATTCCCGCGTGAACGAAACTGTTCAGTGTAAACTCTATGGTCTACAGAGAGAAACCAAAGAAAGGGAAGGCATACACAAGCATAGAAGGCAAAAAAAGAAATGTTTGCCTGCTGCTTTGTGGTCAACGTTGTTTGTGTGAAAAACAAGCTCGATCGTGCATGCGCAGTAGCGATATTACAAGATATTAGTTTTAGAGGAAGAGGTACCTCATTAAGTTATATTATTAGTTTGAAATGCACTGGTTGAATGCGATATTACAAGATATTAGTTTTAGAGGAAGAGGTACCTCATTAAGTTATATTATTAGTTTGAAATGCACTGGTTGAATGCTCTGCTTGTTAAAGATGAGAAAATGGAGACAGATTATGAAATTGTTGTCGATCGTCACCTCTCCTCACATAGAGGGCGCCAGATGAGCCCGGCGACGATGTAACCGAGCATCAATTAACTCAGTTTTTGTCTCGAAAGCAAATCTGTTTGCGAAAGAACTGAGAGCTACCAAAAATCCGTAAAAACAGCTGCAGTGCCGCCCTAGAAACCTTGCAATATTTCACTGGTTTCTTTGAATAAGCTACATGGCACCGTCAATGGTTAAGTTATGGGGCTCACTTTTCTCTTCTTTGCATTTAAAATCACTCACACGTTCAGCATGACTTTTTCAAAATAGGCAAACACCGAATTCCAGAAGTTCTTAGTTCAAGACAGGCAGCATACGACGTTTCGAACACAACGGACCCAGCAGGGACCGATGATGTTGTTAGGTTTATTTGAACAGCAATCTAGCATGAAGTGTGCTCACTGACAAGTTGCAACAAGGCCCATTCGTGCTTTTGACTATTTTTTTTTGGGGGGGGGGGGGGGGGGAAGGGGGCTGATACGAAGAACGTTGCGCAACAAAATTACGAATTACTTTTCTTTCTATCTGAACTGAGTAATGTTGATTTGACTGACTCTCGGCGGTTTATTGGTAACTACAATACTCGACTGTTATCGCGGGATCATACCTATATTGCTCATCGCTAATAAGTATAACGTGGTTTCGCGATTTAACATGCCAATAGTCATTATTGCTGTTGTTTGGTTCTTGTGGCGTAATTAGTGCTCTTTGCTTATGCGTTTTTTGAATTTTATGAAATTTGACTCGCTCACCCTACCCAAAAGCAGCGAGCGGCCTGCCTTGGAGAGACACCGGCGTATACAAAGGCAATCACGCATCGTTGAAACCGCCGATAAGCAATCGCTCTTCAAGCATTGAACTTCGATCTTGCTGCCACGTGCCGTTGCGTACGCGTTGCACGAATGACGTGGCAACGCTCAACCGATTCGTGACCAAGCGCACAATGTTACCGATTTGCCCGCACGTGGTGGGGATAGGCACAGAGTTTCCTAATATACACTAGAGGGAACTCTGGCACTAGTGTCTATGGGAGCTGCAACGCACAGCGCTTCGGCGAGCATGGGAATGCTGGGTGGTACACATATTTGTCTAATATTCGTACTTCTGGCCTGCTTTTGGCTCCGTGTGTGTTTGTGTGGCTTGCATGAAGCTGTTTTATTACGAAACAAATTTTAGCAAATATTCAGCTAAATCGTGAAGCGCAACTGCTAGCGGTTGCGCTTCACGGTCTTATTTTTTTAGACTTACCTTCTCAATCGAGTCACGAAGTTTAAATGGTTGAATCTTTCTTTCAAAACAAAACCGAAACACAGCATTAAACAAAACCGCAAGTATGATTCGCCGCCCACAAGTACGAAGACTAGGCAAATGTGTGTACTTCCCATCATTCCCACGGCCGCTGAATGATCGGAGCGCCAGAGTCTCACTAGTTAACTTTAGGAAACTCTACGGGGATAGGCATCCAAGGTGTTCTGGCGTATGCATTTTTCATATGACACAACAAGTAGTTGCGCTCGTGCAACCGCATCCGGTGCCATATCTAAGCAATGGCCCCTTCATTTCCTTCGACATGCAGACAGTTCTTTTTATTCATGTGTATTAGCGGCCCTAGCAAGCGTATACTGTCGCGAGAACATGCCATGGTAACCAGGCCGGGGCTTCTTTCACGCAACTGCTGGCTTCAGGTATGCCACTCACTCTGGGAATGCAATCAGGTAAGCGTGTAACTCAATCCAGCGTACTTTTGTTGCGGTATCACCCGGTCAGCCACCCTCCGTGTAATTGGATTCATGGCCGCGCAAGAAGTCGTTAATAGCCCGCTAAATTTAGCGGAAAATTATACTTTGACCACACACCACCTGCCTCGCGTGTCCTCACGAAGGATACGATGCGCTGCACATGGGCGTTGTTCCAGTTTCGAGGTTCATGATCAGCATAAGAATGGCAGCATATTAGCACATGAAAAAAATATTTCGACATACCAGTGTGGAATATTGTGCGAGACCCCAGGTAGACTGAAAGTGAAGGGTACATTGAGAAAAATTGCGTAAACACAGCGAGAAAGTGAAGGTAATAAAAACAACCACGTGATAACGTTATTATCAAAGCTATGAAAGCAACAATGAACGGTTGAGTGGATGCAGTTATACTAAGATAGCCAACTTAGCGAAAAAAAAAAATGCGGCATTACTGTTGTAATGTAAGACTATATGAAATCCAAATACTGCGTCGTTAATGATCGGGATTACTTGGTTCTGTCTCTGTTGCCCAAATAAACACTCAGTGACATGAGTATACAGGCAAGAACGGCAAAGTTCAAATAACTGCATGTATGAAAAAAACGCAATAATTGAAAAAAAAAACAGTAAAGCTTATTTGGCGCACGAATCGCAAATGAATGCTATTATTCATGGTGAGAATTAAGGTCAAAACAAAATATGTATATCAAGGAGTGTTCCAAGAACATTACGGAGTAACGTACATGCAAGATTATTTATTACCTATAGCATCACTGTTACCATGGTTAAAACTCACTTTTAGGTGCCCTAAAAGATCACCGACGTTGTTTTCTAATACTTATTGGTTCACCAAAACTTTACTAGCACCAGTACGCATCAATGAGCACGAAGTTTACTGGTAAAGAGGGAATCATGTTGTCCTAACAAAATACAGCAGTGTCATCGACGTACAAAATACACAGGACGGAATGCCGCTCGTGCAACTGCCACTGAAAGCTCTGCTTCTCGACGCACAGAGAGTCAATATTCTGTGCCATGATTCCTTTTGAAACATTCCTCTCTGAGTGGCTACTGAAAAGGGAAAAAAAAAGTGCCGCCCGTAACTGTCTATTCTAAAGATGACATTTCAAGCGGGCACAATCATGCACACGACCGGCTTTTGCTTTTTCAATGTTCAATTCACGCGAGGTGATCCGAACGCGTTCTTTCGCAAACCGAACAAGCACCTCACATGTATGGAACTGCGTGTCACATTTCGACGATGCGCCACCGTCGGCAGTCGGGGCTAGTTTTCGGTTTGCTGTCTGTATGGCCACGTCTCGTCGCGGGCGAAGGTTGCGCCAGTTGAAGGACGAAAAACACGGCACGTGGCTGGCTCCCCCGCGGCGGGCTTATCGCGATTCCGCGGTCGGCTCGCAGGCGCTCCGGCGGCGGTGAGCCCCCTCCCTCGCCATCGCTCGGCGACCGGGCGAGCGGCGCTTGCTCAGCGCGACGGGGCGTTTTCGGGGAAGTCTGGCGCTCGCTGCGGGCCGCCGATTTGCCACTTCGCGTTGCGTTTTCTTTTTTTCGTTTCTTCTCGGCGTCGCTGCCACGGCCGGTGTCGTTTCCGTCCTCTCCCCTCCCGCACGAGATGGGCGCTCGTCCCCGACTCGTGCGCGCCGGCTCGATCGACGGCGGTCCCGTGCCCCGACGTCGTTACTCCGTGCCCCCTGCTTCCTTTTTGCTGCGTGATCGGGACGCCCCCTCCTCCTCCTCCCACGCCCACTTACCCACCCTGCGCGCCCCTCGATTACCCCGCGTCGTTTCCGGAACGGCCTTTCGGTCCCGGCAACCGACGGCGACGCGCCCATAGCGTCGTCACGATTTCGGCGTCGCTGTCTGGCGCGCATAACGTCGGCGAGCTGGGAACCGATGTCCCTTCGCGCTGGCCGCGAACGCAATCTCTATCTTCCCGCTCGGTCACGCGTGCTGCTGAGACCATCTTCCTTTATTATCCTACGACGTCGTCGGAAATGTGCCGGCCAGTCGCTAGCTGGCTAAACTTCCAGAAGCACGGCTGAGGAATCAAAAAGCGCGACCTAAAGAAAACACGTGTAGCAAAGCGCTACTCTTTTTCATCAACGGAAGCACATCTATAAAGCCAAGTGACGAGATACACCGGCCTGCACGCGTTATCGTCACTATCTAGCAATGATGAACGGGAGAGGTCGGGACACGCAACGCGGCTTTACGAAACTGAATTTGATGCATATATGTGTACGAACACACACAAAAAAGAGGGAATGTGTCCACACCACATAAAGAGATGCCCATAAGGCTCGCAGTTCTGTAGAGCTTATCGCTCGGTAACTGCATGTATTTTCTTGGAAAGACACACTTATAATAAAGAATGATCACCAGCCGTGGTACGCGTGACGTCCATTCTGGCGTGCGTTTACGAACTACTAAATATGTCCCCAATAACTCAAAATACTTGCAGTATTCAACAGATCAGTTATTTTTTACCTTATTCCATCGCCGAGGTGCGACAGTTGAGAAGCTCGAGGTGCGGTAGTTGACGCCGGCGCCCGCAGCTCGACAAGGCGCTAGCATTAAAATCTTGCTGAGCAAGCTCCTTAAACAAGCTCATAAAAATACCCTTGTATGTGAACCCTAATGGATAGCCTCTACAACCTCTCGGGTCCTTTTGTACACTCCTCACCATCTTAGAACTCTGTAATAGAGAGTTTCATTGCTGGCGACCTCTATAGCCACAAATCCCTGCATCCTCTTCACTCTTTTCGCCAGCCGCCTCTAATACCTGTGTCACACGGGCGCGCAAAAAGTCTTTTAAGTAAGCGGTCTTTTACGAAGCTGAAAGACTTTTAACAACGAGGTGTTTGCGGCGCAGACACACGGCAGCAACGATCTCCTTTTAGTGTTTTCGTTCGAAGACGCTAGCGAAAGCGTGGCGCTAGCAGTTAAAAGAGAAGCAATGAAAATTAAACGATGTATCACGATGTACAAATTAAAGACTTGTCGCACTGCTCGTTTCTTCAAATAAATTTAAGAATAAGAGATGAAGAAAAACCAATGTGAAAGTTTTTTGCACAAGATAAGGAAGCATTCCCATAACTAGCGACGTGCACAAGTCCGTCTGGCACCACTGTGCTTATATTTACCATATTTGTTTTTTGCTGCTCTCGACTGCTCTCGACACGTTATGGGCGACTGTACGGGAGAAAAAGCGAGGATCGCAAGCCTCACGGCCTGCCTTCTCGCTCTGGAAAGCGAGACAGACGCTGCAAAAGCCGCCAAGGAGAGGATAAAGCAGCGCAAGAGCGAGCGTCACCACGTGATATTGCCGACGCGTTGTAGCTGCTTACGAGAGTAGAAAAAGAAATAATCATTACAAGAGTTCATTACACCTTCTGCAGGATATGAAATTTGTTTTTACAAAGAGTTTTGGTGACAGAAAAATAAGCATTCGCTCTTTTTTTCCCACCACTCGAAAATTGCTGGCGCCCACTGGTTTCGAGGCTACTCATTCAGAGCCGTAAAAGAGATTGACGAACGCCGTTTACGAAAAAGACCGCTTCTGAAAAGGAGTTCGCTCTGTGCCGTGTGTCTGCTGTCAGGAACTCCTTTTCGGAAAAAGACCGCTTACTTAAAAGACTTTTAAGGGCTCGTGTGACAGGGGTATAAGGTTCTTCATTAGTACAAAAGTAAGCAAGAGCTTCGATACGCCAGCCGTTTGGTGGGCCCAGGGCTAAAAATGTCAGTCGTTCAGTTTCGGGTCACGTACTGCAAGCGACTTACGTGTGCATGCTCGAGCGGTACTCCGTATTCACAATCGTCTTAGAAGAGAATAAAAGAACGCAATAGCCTGCGCACTCAAGCCCCCTCGGGGCCATGGGATTAAAATTCTCTATTGCTTCATTATTTCATCTCGATCCTGCACGATCCTTTATGCGCAAACAAACAACAAAAAGAAACCCCCCAAGAAAAGCTGGAAGGCACTGCGTATCTCTACCGTTGTCGTAAAGGAAACTTGGCACCCGAAAGCGCCATGTCCCGGAGTGACACAACTGTCGTGTCCAACTGCGCCTCAGTGATCCTCGTGCTCCGGTGCCTGTCGCGTCGGCGGAAGCTGCTTGTCAGGATGCTTGCCAGCCTGGAGCGCCCTCTGCGTCTCTTATCATTCCGGCGCATTTATGACGCGCAGCGGCGATCTCGAGATAAGAGGGCGTAATTGCACTTCATCAGCTACATGCGCCACGTGTAAAATGTGCCATTGAAGTGCGCGCACAATGATGTACGCGCGTTCACTTGACGACGCGCAGGTGGAAGATGCTAATTCGCGAAGGTGTCATCGGTTGACCACAAAATTTAAAAGGTTGGCCTAAAGACATTGTTTTTTACATTTGCATGCTCTTCTCTTGAAGCTCCTTTCTAATATTCTAATGTCTACCACTCAGTCCATTCCGTAGTTTCGCCCAGAAGTGGCATTTTTACGCTCGCAACATTTGTCGCGCACAATTTACGCCTTGCCGAAACCGACATCGTGGCGACGCTCTCGTAAGGCTCGATGTAAGTTAATAGCCGCTTCGGCAGGGCTAGATGGCATCGCGCGGTTGCGCCTCATGTGGCTCTCGTTACCGCAGCGAGAATCGTCGATAATCACTCCTCCCCTCGCTCTCTTACTTTTCTCTCTCTCCGCAGTGTACTTGAGCTGGTGCAGCGTGCCGGGCAAAATGCCCTCTTTCGAAGCAGGCACTGCCAGTGTTTCCACGTCTTCTTTCCCGCGAGATAAGACCCGCATCGCGTGGTATGCAGCAGCAGGAAAACGACCGCGCGGAATCTTCGACGCCCCCCCCCCTTCCCTCCGCCACAGTCCCGAGCCCCTTTCATCCTCCCGCGCAAACTCAGCATGCGCGGCTGGCGGGCAGGCCCCCAGCACTGGTTATCTCCGAACAGCGTCCGTGGGTACTCAGGGCCGCGGTCGCTTATCCGCGGTCGCTCGGTGCTTTTCCCGTCGGCCGTCCGCCCGGCTTGGTATGTTTTCCGAGTCGCCACGGGCCGCGGCAGACCGCGGTGTCCCCACACTGCAGTTCGTGTTTATGGATTGCAGGTTGTTTTCTTTCATTTCTTTTTCGCGACAGAGCCAGTCGCTTGGATGAAGCCTGCACTGCCCTGACACGACGGGAAAACCACGCGCACATCTCGTCTAAATAGGCTGCATGGCGAAGGCTTGCGAACGAGTCGCGAATGCCCCAACGCATTCGTGCGTGAGGCACGGAGAATGCGAACACCAAGCAGTTCAACGAATCGCACATCATTTTGATGCGCGGAAGGCGCTTCGGGTATGCTCGGCGCCCTGCGATACGGGAAGAGCTGAAAGTTGCGAAAAGGAAGTTGCTCCTTTAACCGAGGTAACTGTGTTTCGTTCGATCCACATTTATAGCGCTATATGTCGTTTAGACACTGACATCAAGAATGCAAAGTGAATCGAGTGATTGATATGATTTTTTTTTTTGAGAACATCATCTTGAACAAGCGTTTTCATTAGTGTGGCTCTGTTGCATACGACCCCGCCGAAGTAAACCTCATTGACACATTTCTGAAAATACAAAACCGTGCTGCCAGGTTCGTCAAGAAGCGGCACGAAAGCTGAGGTTGAGATGCACTGCAATGAAGGCTGAGCTAGCATGAGAATATTGTATGCTCATCGTGATAAACCGTAACAAAGTTTTTTATTCAATTTATTAAAACTGAATTCGAGGGAAAAATTTACGCAACAAACCTTAATATATTAAGTAGGGTATTGATCATGATTGCAAAATAATCAAATAACCCGCCTGTCACAAACGACTCCAATTTTCGGAGCATCCGCGGGCCCCATCTTCCAAGGAAGGGCGTTTTTGTGTTGGGAGACGACATCCGGCGACTATGACGACCCAGCGTGGCGCCGGCTCGTCTTCCCTGCCCCTGACCGGAAGGGGAACCAGCGGTCTCAACAAGGAGAATTACTCCCAGATGAGACGGGAACACGTGTACGCCCCTGAAGAGGTTTGGACTGCATCGGAATAGGCAGTTGACGTACAGACAGCAACAAGTGCGGTCGTCGGTGTCGCGAGTCTCGCGTAGGCGGCGAGCACGGAGTGACCCGCGCAACGTATTGAGACGGCTGCAATTCCGGGCACCCTCGTCGTCTACCAAGCCGGCGAGACCTTCAGCGGCACCCGTCAACTCCCCTACGTGCACCAAGGGCTGGTTTGGTCCGTATGGAACTTTTTATTGTGACTTTTTTGTTAAACCGTAAACTTGTTTTAACCAGCCTTTTTTTTTTAAATATTTGTAGTGTGCGATGCGTCGCACGTTTAAATTCTAAAGCGCCACCATGATCATTCTGTAATTGATTTCTAGTGTCTCTCTCCTTTGATTTCCATCTTGTTGTTATTTTATTAATGTTCCGCATATTTGTCTTTAGCCTGTATCTTTTGTACTGTTTTTAGCACATTTTGTTATATAGCTGTTCTTTCCATCGCACGTATCAGTTTTCCTCATTTGTTATTTTTGTAATCTCCTGCCTTTGCCCCTGTTTTAATTAAATTCTTGTTTATGTGTAATCAAACTCCGTGTCTGCTTATGAGTGCGTCGGTCAGGCCCACACATCACCACACGTGCAACCCCGCACGGGTCGACCAACCCGCAAATAAATTTGAAATGTGCCACTTCGAGGTCTTTCAGGCGTCGCAGGCCGAAGCGTAAAGTGGAAGCCTGCGAGTCTGCCGCACGTCGATGTTAGATCGGCGGGGCCTCACCAGAAGTGTGTAACATTATCTGGCGTCCGCGCGACAGGACTGGCCGACCATGTGGTGGTGTCTGGGAGACTGACGTAACTCTGAGCGTGCAGTAGGTAGACGTCCTTTTATTGCTTTGTTGGTGGACAACAATTTTTAGCAATGGACGACACGGAGTTTGATAAGCTTATTGAACAGGGCAAAGCCTTTGGCTTTGTAGGCAAGGAGTTATATAATTTCGTCGAAAAAGAACGAAATACACTTAAAGAGGAGCGCGATGCCGAACGCATTAGGTACAGGCAACATCTGGAATATTCGATGGAACAGGAGCGAGAAAATTCAAGGCTTAGAATTCAGAGAGAAAAAGAGCGCTTGGGACTGTGAGCCACACAGTCGGGTCCCAGCTTAGCCGCTAGAATGTCTAATAGCGCGACCGTCCATGCCCCGAACAAGTTGGCACAGTCGTACCATGAGTACGTTGAGAAACTGCGCCTGAAGATTCAAAGCAGGCGGCGCGAGTTTGAGGCTTTTGATGTAATGCATAAAAAAATGCAAAGAGCCCGTAGGTGCCAAACCGCTGAGAGCCGGGCAAAAATTGTGTACTGTTGAGGCGGACATCAGGTTCGCGAGTGGACCTACTGAGTTAGCTGCTGAAAGTCCTGTTGTGGCCACAAAGGCCACTGAAGGCCGCAGTGATGGCGACGAGGCGCTGTGCCTGGAGAGTCTTGTCGATACAGAAATGCCATCTGTGATTGACTTGGCACAGCCACCCTGTATGGGCGTCGCCATGGCAGCTAACTGTGATGTTCGCAGTACCTCCGGCCCGGTAGGTGAGGACCCCTGTACAGAGAGCGGGGCACAGTCGAATGCTGACGCACACTGCGAGCTGGGCAATGTTGGGGCAAGTAGTTCTTCCAGGTGCGAGCGGCGCAGCCCCGAGGAAGATGCTTGCATTGCTCAGCCGTCAGTCAAGCTTCCCGCAAGTCAGGGTGTCCACAAGTTAACGGAAAATCCCGACTGTATAGACATTATAGCTGAAAAGACAAGCGAGACAAGTTCTGCTCTGCAAATGTTGCAGGTGGACTTCTCGAAAGTGAGCACTGGGCAACGTGCAAAAAGAAAAAGACGCCGCACAAACAGAAGGAAAACGAAGGCTGCAAAGCAACCGGGAAAATCGCGAATTGCCAAACGGCAATCAACGCAACGAAAGCGTCGTTTGCGTTTTGTGGCATTCGCCAGTCGAGGGGGTCCCTATGCTTCAAACCGCCCGACAGATAGAGGGGTGAGGCAGGCATTTGTTCGTGGAGCTCGGAAGAGCCGACCCCCTTCGCTCCATTGTCCTGCCCCGCGCCTTGCGAGGCAGCGCCTTTCGGCCGAGCGACACGACGTGGTTCGGAGACCCGTTTCCATAGAACGCGGTGACGGCGAAGGCATGCCTCCGAGGTGTAGACAAACGGGAAACAGGCGTCCGTGTAGCGGCCGTCCACTGTTTTGTCTGCCCTGGTTGCTTCAAACGGTTCCTCCACGAGCACGGCCACCTCGAGCACGGGTGAAATTTGCGTACATCGACACTCAAAAATAACCTTGAAGGCAAATGACTTGTTGTTTGAAACAATGTTCATCTCTGTTTTTCGATTTAGGAGCATTCCACGAATGGGGGGACTAATAGCTTAGTTATTCTTTTCGTTTGCTTGTGTCGTCTGTGCGTTTGTTGACGTGTTCTGTTGTTCAAACTTATTACCCGTTCTGTTAGGGAAGCCTTGTTTTAGGGATTTTGTTATTTTATTAGTTCGGCTTTTCATTTTAAGAGACCGGTTGGTCATACAATCGAAGTGTATCACGGCACGCATGTGTGATAAACATGACGCTATGTTATTGAAGACTTTTCTTTCTATTATCATTTCGAAATGAAGTGCTTTAGTGTGCAGCAGGTTCAAACAACTGCGTACAGGCGATCATGCCGATTTCTTTCTTATTCATCTTTTTCGAAAGCTGCGTGTGAATAAGTGACTTTTCAATACCGCTTAAAGCGTGTATTTTTTTTATATGTGGCATCGAAGAATGCTTACCTGTCTTACTCCTGAAGTGTGCAGTATTTTTGTCATTGTCTTTTCATGTGTGTGGACATGACGTTGTGCGCGAGTTCCGACTTTCATCGTAAAGTGACCGTGAAAGTGTGGTGTGTCGGGTGTTCTCTGCGGTGTCGTCCACGTCAGCGAATTTGTGCGCGCGACAAAGAAAACGCATTGGTGGACCACCGGAACACGGCAGGCTCTCGAACATTGAGCGTTTGTGATTTTCTTGAACATTACGAAGTAATATTCTTAAGAAGGGGGCTATGTCACAAACGACTCCAATTTTCGGAGCATCCGCGGGCCCCATCTTCCAAGGAAGGGCGTTTTTGTGTTGGGAGACGACATCCGGCGACTATGACGACCCAGCGTGGCGCCGGCTCGTCTTCCCTGCCCCTGACCGGAAGGGGAACCAGCGGTCTCAACAAGGAGAATTACTCCCAGATGAGACGGGAACACGTGTACGCCCCTGAAGAGGTTTGGACTGCATCGGAATAGGCAGTTGACGTACAGACAGCAACAAGTGCGGTCGTCGGTGTCGCGAGTCTCGCGTAGGCGGCGAGCACGGAGTGACCCGCGCAACGTATTGAGACGGCTGCAATTCCGGGCACCCTCGTCGTCTACCAAGCCGGCGAGACCTTCAGCGGCACCCGTCAACTCCCCTACGTGCACCAAGGGCTGGTTTGGTCCGTATGGAACTTTTTATTGTGACTTTTTTGTTAAACCGTAAACTTGTTTTAACCAGCCTTTTTTTTTTAAATATTTGTAGTGTGCATGCGATGCGTCGCACGTTTAAATTCTAAAGCGCCACCATGATCATTCTGTAATTGATTTCTAGTGTCTCTCTCCTTTGATTTCCATCTTGTTGTTATTTTATTAATGTTCCGCATATTTGTCTTTAGCCTGTATCTTTTGTACTGTTTTTAGCACATTTTGTTATATAGCTGTTCTTTCCATCGCACGTATCAGTTTTCCTCATTTGTTATTTTTGTAATCTCCTGCCTTTGCCCCTGTTTTAATTAAATTCTTGTTTATGTGTAATCAAACTCCGTGTCTGCTTATGAGTGCGTCGGTCAGGCCCACACATCACCACACGTGCAACCCCGCACGGGTCGACCAACCCGCAAATAAATTTGAAATGTGCCACTTCGAGGTCTTTCAGGCGTCGCAGGCCGAAGCGTAAAGTGGAAGCCTGCGAGTCTGCCGCACGTCGATGTTAGATCGGCGGGGCCTCACCAGAAGTGTGTAACACCGCCAAAGTAACAACTACGCGACATCACTTTTTTCTTCTCCGAAGAAATAGGAGCGAAGCAGGCTGACTGAAAACTGAGCGCATTTCCAAAGGAAGATATTTTAATCCGCGTAACGGCACCACATCGCCTTTGGGCGAGGCGGGGATAATTTATGAACAAGTGATAAAGAAATATCCACATCGGTACTAACGCCGAAGGAATGCTAACGCCATCACATTTGTTTCAGCAACTTCTCACGCACTCGCAAAGGGCCGCTAGCATTGTCTTCTCTGCACGGGCTTTTTCGCAAAGCGGTCACACCTACCCTCCCTCCAGCACGCGACCAGGCCGAAGGTGGTCGTCCGGCTCCGGAGTAGCGGAGGAGCGCGGAACGGCAGCAACAGCACCGGTTCTGAGGGGCGGTTACCTTTGAACCTTCAGGGAGCCTGGAAGCACCCAGCTGCCCGCTCGCACCCCCCTAAAAGGAACCCTCCAAAGCATTTATTTTCTTCATCGGATTGAAGGCGGTATTCTTTCCAGGTCGCCAAGGCTTGGCAGGAATGACAAATTGGGCTTCGCATTAGGAGAAGGCGGCGGAGACGCACGTCAGAAGAAGACAATCCGATTGCGGGTCAGCCGCCACCACAGATGCGAGAAAGAGAGCAACCCGCCTCGCATTTTTTTCCTCCTCGCACTACCTAACTGCCTTTCTCACTCGGTTTTTTTTTTTTTTCGTGTTCACGACCACTCGGCTCTACTTTTCTTCCCTTTCGCTTATTCCAGTGGCCTCGCACCCTTTGTCCGCGAAACAAGGATGCAGGCCTTCCGATTCCTGAACCATGTCCAGCTGCGCCCCGCTCTCGCGGTTATGCTGCTGAACTGGGTGGCCGTAACCCGCACCGACTATCAGCGTGCGCTCACTGACAATAAATGCGTGCAGCGTTTGTCGTTCCTTCCAGCCACGCGTCACAGCTTGAAGCATTTGTTCAAACCATGAACGCCTTACGACTCCGCAGAAATCACAGTGCAGTACGCCTGTCAGAGCGGCCTACTGATCCCGAATTCATACCGCTGATGGAGAGAACACACGTCTCATAGACTGTGCCGTTTTATTAGTAAATAAATGAATATGTGTTATTGATATGGTTCCATATCCCAAAAACAACAATGCTTCTAAGAGACGCCGTAGAGGGGGGGCTTCGGTCATTTAAACAACCTGGGGTTACTTAACTTGCACCTAAATACACGAGCCTTGAGCATTTTCGCCGCCGCTGCCTGGACTTAAACCCGCGACCTGCGGATGAGCAGTCGAGCACCACAAGCACGACCATCTTGGGCCCTTTTATTCTCCCGCGACAAGGTGGAACAAAAGAAGAGTTGGATGGCGTGTTGAACCGATTGTCGATCGACAGATAGACAGTGTTTCGAGTTAAAGCTGAAGCTGCACGTGCGCTGCGTTTGTTGGTGTTTAACCCTCTGTGGACCAGTGATTACAGGTGGAATCATCATTGTACGAACACGGCCCAGCGCGAGCTACGTCTTTGGGGCCATCTCCCTGTTTTAGCAAAACCGCTGGGTCCCTAACGGCGGCACTAGGAACTTAACACAAGTTCGAGATCTGTGCTTGCTGGCTTAGATTTAATTCATTGTTAACTCTTTCTTCCAAAGTGGCTGCCTCGGCTGGTCCTTCCTTCCTCGAGTGACAGTTAGAACTCGGCAAGCCTTTTTGGTGGCAGAATCCATATTAGCTGCTCCTCCGTTATTCTTTCATTTCTCCATTCCTTTCTCTTCTCTCTGTTATTGACTTGTCCTCCGTGAAATGGGCAGTTGTGGCGATTTACACCTCTCTTTCTTCTTTTCAATAGGCATGCAATTATACTTCTTTCTGGGGTGGCCAGAAGCGCCTACGCGAACCCTTCGAGAACCACACTGTTGTTGAGATGTCCTTCATGAATGCGACACCTACAGCGGCACACACTTCTCTTTCATCTACTTAAAATGCACTTACACATTACCACCATCTTACTGTGGTGGCCACAAACGCCCACACGAATCCTTCGGGAATCCGCGGGACTCGTTGAAGCCGTGAATTAAGGAGAAAGAACGGACGCGAGCGGTTGCTAATTGGGTTCCAGCCTCCATCTTTCGCGCGCGCAGCCGCTCTTGTCTCTCACTTAAACTCGTTTCGGTCTTTTCTGAAAGACGGCCAAGCGAGGCGGCGTTCATCAGGGCGGCTGACACACCGCAGTGTCGGCCCACTTCCTGCCGCCCCGGTGTTTTTACGCAACTCGTTGCGATTATCCTCGCACACTTTCCTCTGCTCGTCGACTTCTCGCTGAGCGTTTTGTTGTTTTCCTGCTGGCTTTCACGGACCTTCATGCGTCCGTGTTTGTGGGAGAGCGACGCGAAGCAGGCACAGCCTCTCTCTGGGTGAACAAACGAACTTCTTTACTACCCCCTCAACCCTTGTCCACTTTTGAAACTTCAATTAAGATTAACTTTTATTATATTAAACTCATAACCTTGCCTCTTCATTTGGTCTTCGCTGACACCAATGGCCAGAATAGTTCACTTGCCATCTTTAGCACTGTATAGGCGGAAACTAAAGGCAGGCCGCTGGGACTGCAGCACACCATTGCTTCCTTCTTTTTTAACAAAAAGTTTGGATTCATTGCTATGCTTCTTTTCTTTCGGACTCGCCACTGTTGGGCGAGGGGGGGGGGGGGCGAGGTTGCCCTGTTAGTTGGCTCCCCCCAATATCACTGGAGCGTTACGCATAGCACAGCTGTGCCTACTCGAGAGCTAAATCTCCCTGATTGCACCCCGTAGTAGCTTATTAATGAAAGAAGAGACTAATGCGAAAAATAGGAACCACAGGAGACGCTCGTTGCGCCAGTCTGGTTAGAGCGCTTGAGTCGGAAAAGAGCATGTGAAGGCGTCTAGCGAATTTGTGTCGGGAATAACGTTGAACAATGGCCGCCCGTAGACGCTGTGATGGCTCAACTTTATTTCTTTTCTTGTAATCTTTTCTAACGTGCCCGCGGCTCCCTCGCCGTATTCATATTTTGCATGCCCTGGTCACGTCATTTTCATTGTTTTTGTTGTTCAAGCTTTCGCCAGATTAGCGAGAACTTTACAAACGTGTGCTGCTTTTGTTGTATGAGGCAGTAGGATGCACGTCGCATGCTGTTACATATTTCAATATGGTTTCTATATGTCAGTAGACACCGTCTATCGTATATCTTTATTGACCTGTTCTTCATGCTCCCTCATCCACTTATCCACTGGTCAGCAGCTGGAGCTAAACAGTCTGAGTAGTGTAAAAGTTGTCTTTCTTACTTACTATGCTCCATCTTCAAGTGTCTCTGCACAGAAATAAACGTTCCGCTGAAAGTACGCAGCTCTCTGAGTAATGCCCCGTAAACTCGGCTGACGGATATATTCGCTTAAGAAAGCCTTTCGCAAGTTTCACAATCACTTTATATGAAGTTGAACTTCTCTTTAAACTAAGCTGTTAGCTGACTGATCATGAGTAATAATAACGAGTATCTCTCTCTCTCTCTCATAGTTAAAAAGAAGATATGGCGCGTTATATTTCCAAAAGTGGAGTGGTGAGATTGCGTGAGGCATCTGTGAGAGCGACATTAGCGTCGTTTACCTGAACTCTGTGCAAGCGCATCAGACCGACACAACACGACTGGAACGGTCAAATCATAAATGAAGCTAACTCGACTGCGCTTATATATACGCGCAAACTAAGCGAAATAATAGCATCGTTTGCGTGACCGATGTCGGCACGGCTTGCGGAGCTCTGTTCAGAAGCCGAGTGGCCCGAACAGGTTTACGTGATCAAGCTTCACTCGAAGTTATATCTCGCCTCAACCTGTAAGTGCTTCTATTAGGTCACGATAAAAATGTATGATGTTAGACTCGTCTTCATGAGGTGTTTGCGTATTATTACCCTCTTATTTGGGTTTGACGTGCCCCGATGACCACATGGCATGCCGCAATGAAGGACTCCGGAAAGTATACGATCATCTGGCGTTTTTTGTCTGGCACCGACACCGCAGTACACGGGCCTGTAACTTTTCGCCTCCATCGAATATGCGACCACCGCAGACTGAGGGAGGGAAACCGAGACTTTCGGGTCAGCATCCGAACACTGCCACCAGCGGGGCGGACATCGGTTTCGAGTTAACGTGTTTCGCGAGAGTGAATATTCTGCGTCTTTCCGAGCTTTCATATACCGAACGAAACCCGCTGCACTGAACTCGTCCAACGTCTTCGTACACTTGAGGAATATCCAACGAAAGCGAAGGCAAAAGCAAGATCCGCGAGCGGCTGGACGACCAGACGATGGGACCGCGCCATTCGTCGCATTTCCATTCCGTTCACTCCGCGACACGGCGGCTCGGAGGGGGGCAAGAGGCTGCGCCCGCCGCGAGGCTTCGTGCGCGGAAAAGCGAGCCCTCGCCGAGGAGACGCCGCGTGCATGGCGATAACTGGAGGGACGATAGAGCGACCAACAAAGACGCGACGGAGTCAGGGGCCGCGCGGCACACTGTACGCGAGCCGACTCAGAATGCGTACACATATGCGAGCGTATATATAAAGATAGCGGCTATGCGATGCTCTTATCTGGCTTCTCTGCAGCTCCGACACAATGGACGGAATCTATGTGGTTCTTTTTTTTCTTTTCTTTTTTTACGCAATCCCTTAAACCACCGACGCAGCCGACGAATCGGGCACAACGGCCCCGTGTTTTATATAGTATAATGGCGATATGCATTGGGCGAGAAAAAAAGAAAATTATAAAATGAAACTTGGTGGTTGGTTTGCATGGCTTTGAACATCTATTCTGTGCAGTTTGAGGAGCAGGAGGAAGCGTAGGGGCGATGCAAATGTTAGACGAGTCTTCGAACAAGGGCGACGAGAAACGAACTCGGTTGATTACTGAGTCTCTCTAACAGTCAAAACTGTTTCTGCTTCCGAAAGAAAGAGGCGGGGATGGAAGGAGGGGTTGACGCTGCTGTACACGTTAGTCCTCAGTTACCCTTTCAGATCACCCAAGCCACTGAGCCGTGCGCCCGACCGGGCTGCAGAAATTAGGTGCCTTTTCTCATCTTCTAACCACTACCAAAACCACCAGCTCACCCTAGAAATTCCTCCTGGAGGTCGGGTCTGGAACTGCTCTTGACTTGGAATCAATAACATACAGAATGATGGCGGAAAGCATATTTGATAAAGGTTTGCCTTCGCTGTGAAGCGGAGTCCAAGTTATCAGAGTCTTCACATGGTTGACCGCGGCATATCTAGCTCAGAGGCAAAACAGCATAGAAAGAAACACTGAGAAGTAGACAATTGGATATAGCGTTGGTCCTGACAGGCTCGCGTTCAGACACTAGTACATATATAGTGCAGTGTTCTAGCGCCCTAATCAGCTGCCCTGTGCGCTCGTTTAGCTGCAGCTCACCGTCGATTTCCATACTTCAAAAAGAAGCAGCCCCTCTTCTCCATCATTCCCGCTTTCACTCCATTTTGGCCGGCCTATGTCAATAAGCGAAAAAGGTGTCTTTCATCAAAATGGGTGCCGTGTCCTCATATGAAGATATCCGTGTGTTTTACACTAAATATATGCATAATACCCCTATCACGCGGCAAATATAATGCCATATACAACGAATGAAATCATGCAGACATAACGTCAATTACCTGCGTGCTGTCACATGACGAGAACAAGTGTGAGTTTCAAATGACGACCATGACGATATAGCCCTCCTGAGCAGTGGATTTTTGGAAGAAATAAAGATATAATAAAACTGGCATGTAACATGGGAGTATCCACAAAACTATTGTTTATAGGTAAAAAGGTGCTCCTACAATATGAACGCGGCCGTTTTGCACAACTTCCCACAGCAGGACGACACACTCGAAAACCAACATGGCCCTACAGTAAGCGTGACCGCGGGCGTGATGAGTGAAGTGAACTGAAGCGGGGCGCACGACTGACTTCCCGACTGCGGAAACAAGAAAGCGGCACCAATTTCGTGTAGTCACCACTTTGGGCACCACAACACATGCATGCAGACGATCAACATCCGCGATACAGGCAACAACGACCACAAAGCAAGAATCAAACGTCGGCAGCCACTGTAGTTGAGAGTAGCTTTTTTTCAGAAACCTTTCCGCGAGCTTTTATGCCATCAAACCAGTAATAAGTTGATCGAGTATAGAACAAGATATTTACAAGCGATAAAAGTTACGTTTACTTCAGTCAACGGTCATCTCCCTAAAAGCCCCTGGCGTCGAGACTACTCATTAGGTCTGAAATCGAATGCGAATGTGTTTCGGGAACTGATTCAACAGAAAATACAATTTTCATCAATTGGGATTACTTTCCCCGTGGTACAGCAAACAAATAACATTACAAACATATGAAGTAAATCTTTTTGCGTAGTTCACGTGTGTATACCCGGACCCGCATGAAACCCCAATGCGGTGGCGAAGTGTTTTACGAAGCCTGCATGTGATTTCCGAAACCCAATGCTCTTGTATAGTATACAGGATTTTTCGCCAAGTGCGAACACGTATCGGTCGTCCTCGTCCATTGCTATAGGCGGACGCTGCTGCGCTGTCACAGGCCGTGTTATTTATCAAGGCAGACAAACGGCTGGGTACTGTTTAGGAGGCATAAGTGGGCTAACGCGGTTGGCACTTGCCAATGCGCAACGTTCGTCAAGTGCTCGCCTCAAGCATCACGGTGGAACGTCAGTATTTTAAAGCGACTTAGTCCGCCGATTACCTCGTGAGGCCGTGATGGTACGCTGAGCGACGTAACAAGATTATATGTTGCATATTCGGCTTAGCTGCAAAAGGCGAAAAGAAGCAGTGACTGCTAGCTGCTAAAAAAAACTATGGCAGAAAACTTGTTCACCACTACTTGTTCTGGTACCGCCTGCCAGTCGAGCACAGCACTCGGAACACACGTAATGTGATAGTGCCAGCCAGAGCCAAATTCTAGCGTTACAGTGATGCACCCCAAAAGTACAGATTCACCCAGCGATAGTCAAGACAGGTAAGTTCGACTGTACCGAAAGCCACTCTTTACACTGTTGGCGCTGCTTGTCATCACGATAACACTTAACCACGAGTCTTTCGCGAAATCTGCAGGTGCGCAGCGAATCAGTTCTGAGACAACGTCTGTTGCACTGCACTTTCATGTCGTCAAAACCTTGTTAAACTGTGCAAATCGACGTTCATGACGTGCGTACCAGAGAAACCGATGCTCGCCTACTGCATCAGAATTTTACGTGTCCTCTTGCCTCTCGCCGAGGAAGTGCATTAATTCTTATACCAGCGTATCATAGCCAATTCTGCAATAGCCATCAAACATGCAATACCAAAGGGCCTGTAGATAGGACCATCAACACCGCAGCAGAAGCAAGTCCGGCTGACGGGAGGCTGATGACGAGGCCCACCGATCACGTGCCGATTCAGCAAAGTCATGTCCTACTCAAACAATTTAAAGAATGCGCCCAGCCAGAAAAGTGTATGATGTCACTTCCGAGCAATGCAGGAGCCGTTTCTGTGTGGTGGCAGATTGTGCACCGTACGGCGCAGCAGTCTTTGCATAAAATTTTATTTTATATCGAACGTATCACACAATATACACAAAGAAAGAAATGGAAATTCGAAGGGCTCGCTTTTATTTGTTAGGCACAATAATGTTCAGAACTATTATTGAGCAATATTGTGTGTTCGTTCTCATCTATATGCACAACGTCACGTTATTCAGTGGTCAATGTTTGGCCTAACAGCGTTGTCCGTTTTTTTCTGCCGTTCCTGCACATCGTAGAGCCACAAGGTATGAACGCTTCTATAAGCTTTTATCGTTGATTAGCGCCATTGCAAGCAAAAGTGAAGGGTGACAGTTCTTACCCGTAGTCATGTAAGCCATACGATAACCTGTTCTGGGGGAGAGCTTTCAGAATATTTGAGCTTCGCCGCGAATGCGCTCTCATGAACCTCGTCCAAGACGCAGGATCACCTCCAAGAATAGAGTTCACTGTTCACAAACAGCAAAGCAATTCGGACAAACCATTTCCCGGTATATGTATTGTTAACGACCTTCCGAAGTCACATTTCTGGACAAGAAAGTGCGACCTTTTCCACTCGGAGAAGACGCTGTCTCGCGCTCCCGTCAAAAGCCGGAGGACACTAGCCACCCTACCGGAGGTGACTCGAAAACAACTTGCAGGTGCTTAGTTGTAGTTTAATTTTCCGGCCAAGAAGCAACACCACCCTGGGGGACGTGGCTAAATAGAGGTCGTGCACAAATATGGGAGAGAATGTAGGGGTGCTTCTTCAGGTCGCGTTGAGCCTCTATTCGGAGAACGAGCGTATGTAGAAAGCGAGGTTGTGGAGGATACGGACCACTGCCCGGAACTAAACGCCCCTTCTGTACTGTGCAGTTCCCGCTTATTGTACGCTGGAGCTGCGGACACACAGACAGCGCGTAGTTGGGGGCCACAGTTGACAGCTCGGTTCGCAGAAAAGAGATTGGGGACGAGAGGTAACCTGTTCTGCCTCGAAAATTGAAGGAAGGTATTGAAAGTACCAGAAAATATTTGCCCCGGAAAACTCGGCCACTTCACGTGAGACATGAGCCCTGAAAAAAAAAAAAAAAACTTGTTTGATCAAACTGAGTGACGTGGGACAACATACTGTGGCGTCAAGTAAAATTGGCATCTATTGATAATCTATTCGAGTACCCATTCTCATTTAACCATCTTTATGAGTCATGTCAAGTAGGCCTAAAAACCCAAAATATTTCAGGCCTAACTCCGGCGATTTTCCGCGCTCAATGGATTTCAATAAAATTCGCGGGGTACGTTCCTTTGCACATTTCCAAATTGCAGGCTTAAGGGATGCACTGATTGTTTGAACATAAATTTTAAAGATTGCCTCGGAATGCTCACTTGGCTTCCCAAAGCTATTGGTAACGCTGTGTGACGTCCCGCAAACGCGGACCGAAACCCGGGCCTTTCAAGATGTTTACGTTCATTTCTCAAGCCCACGCATTAGAAAAAAAAAGGAAAAGAAAACTTTCGGGGTAACGAATCGGCATTTCGGAGTGGAGTTTTTCGAAAGATTCTGTCGACGGTTCTCGTGTGCCCACAGTGCAAACACCTGGACCGGGGGGCCCCTTGTTGTCTACGGACAGTATATGGTGGCGATGCACCGTGCGCGCCAGATTTATGGCAAGGGGGGGGGGGGGGGGGACAGAGCACCTCTTGTTGGTTCTGTACATGCGACCTTGCTGTAGCACCTGTGCCGGGCCCAGCCTGACATTCCGTCAGCCTCCGTGGTTCCAAGGCTGATTACTCCGTTCTGCCCGGATGACCACCTGCGGCGTTGAAGGACGAAGAAGCGGTGGCTGCGGAGAATTTTGCGGGAGACACCGGGTTGCATGGAGGCGTTGAAACTCGGTCTTGACATCGGGTAGTCGGACACCGACACCGGGGCAACTGGGGCAGCCGAAAACATTTCGGCACACCACTCCAAACTCCGGGCGTCGGCCAATACAGACGGAGTGCTTTGTCGGAACATTAGGACTCCTGGTCGCCTGTAATTCAGGTGTCATCGGACAGCTCGCCCATCTCTCTTTAAAAGTATTAGTTTGTACATTGTTAATTGCTCTACTTTGCTAGGGAGAGGGCTTTCCACTGGCGTATGCTGCGGGGGCGGCCGTCGAAACTGAGACATCTCAACCGACAAGAAAATATGCCGCATCAACAGTGGCAGTCGGTTAGGTGCCACGGAGGTGCCACGGAGGGGCGGAGTCGGGTCCTACGAAAAGGGACCGCGGAACTGCGATCGGGAAGAAACGATGCGATGAGATCTAGATATTAGAGAGACGGACTGGAAAAGTAAGGTAACGGTGTGAAGAGGTAGCGATGATAGTCGATGTGATGATCACTGAGGCAGGGATGGTATGACGAGGAATGAAAGTTAGGGATGGTAAACGAGGAAGCAGGTGATTGCGGGACGTTACGAAATAAGACTAAGATGGAAATCACTCAGAGGGATGACGAGGACGATGAAGACCTTGACGAATTGGACAGTGACCGCAGGAAGAAGCCCTGAGCCCCGACTCGAACATCCAGCTCCGAAGCTCCCGACAACATGGACCATTCGAGAGACGAACTTTATGCACCTTATTTAGACGAGCTTTGCAGGAAGAGAAGCGGCGCGTTGAGACATTGTGTGGTATTATTCATTTGACAACTTCATCATTTGTGTCGTTGCGTGTTTCTTTTCTGTTGGCGTACCCTTGTATTGTTGCAGTTACTTTTTTATGCGCCCTGTGTCTAACGTCGAGACTGTCTAAATTATGTTTTATAAGTTTGTGTAGTGTTTGATTTACGCGGGCAGCATGAGTGTACGATGTTTGCGATTAGAAATAAATAAAATGCATCAGCAATCAGGAACAGGCCCTAGCGTCTCTTACTTCCCGGCCCCAGCACGAATCCCTGTGTGTGGAAAGTGGTAGATAGGTAAGAGGGAATTTAGAAAAGGGGTTGAGTGGTCTTCCCTCCCCTTTTGGCCGTCGGTAGCGAGGGACGTCTCAGCCGTCTGTGTGACGTCATGTTTGGCAAGGCAATGAAAGTGACGCCACCAATGGCATCACTAATTTTTGCCGCTGAAGCGTTTACTGTGCTGGCCACAATGTGACAGTGGAGGTGTTTTGCGTGCAAAACTTTCCTTCCCTCCTCCGTGGTGCTTGGCGCCCGATTTTCCGTTCTCTGTGGATGGGTGCGCGATGGGTGGTGGTAGGTGTTGCGTTGTGGGCTGCACAACCCCCTCACACGAGACGCAAATAATTTGCTATCACGCTTTTGAAGGCTTAGCGCTCCCCGTGAGAAGTGGATCAGTGCGATTAGGCGGGACAAGCTCCGAGACACTGTCAGTCATAAACATGTCAACTGACGCTCGGCGCGCTCACCTCTGGTCCTAGTGCTTCCTCGTCCCGGCTTTCACCAGTAGACCTTGTACGACTCTGTCACAGAACGAGAGCGCTCAAAAAGGGCGCGCCGCCAAATTCTCGCGACGAAACGCCGGAGTGACGCCGCGAGGTCAAAAGAAAAAAAAAAGAAAACAAGCTCCCCCGGGAGCGCGACTCTCTCCCCTCGAAAGCGTGGCTTCGCCAACGAACCTCCTCACCCCACATCGGTGAATTTCTAGAAGGAAAGAGGCGTGGTCAGGCCGAGTTGAGTCATCCGTCGCGGAGGGCATTCGAACCGTCTCGCCCTCTCCCCAGCCTTCGCTGCGTATCGCGCCGACGAAATGATGAGAACCTTCTGGAATGTCGCGCGGAAGGTATTTAACCGAGCAGCGGAGATGAGAGATCAGGAGAAGACGGAAGTTAGCGCCAGAGCGCGTAGGGATTCCGCCGTGTTGTCGGCGAAGGTTTTGTCCGTAGAGACAAAGCGGGAGAAGATGATTTCCACCTGAGGGGTGACGACTCGAGCTACAGGCAAGAGTGTGTGTTTACCGCTATCGAGCGAAGACGCGTGGCGAGAGCTGCGTGTGTGAAGCCGACGTGTTTCCGGCGAAGTAGTTGAAGCTTGAAGAGTGGCCAATTGAAGACGCGAGGTTTCCTGGAAGAGAAACTTCGAGGGCAGCCGAACGACAACAACGCTGGACTTTGAGTGAGTGATTCTCGGAAGAGTATCCTCCACACTTTTGTTCCAAGAACTTTGGACTGAATAGGTTTTCTATTTCTTTAGTCTTTAAGTGTCTTGGTTGTTCAATGCATGCGACTGCATTGTAGTGCGTATTGTTGTCTGTGTCCGTTGTTTCGAGTGTGGCTGATTGTACTCTGTAGTACGTTGTTAGATTGGTGACATATTGTATGCAACTATTGTGGAGTGTGCATTCTTGTGTATTGTTTTCGATCTGCCATTATTGAGAATGTAATTTTGTTTGTTTATCAACTCTCGGCTCTGACTTGTTCTTTGGGCCACAGCCGGCGTCCGCTGGCGCGCCAAAAAGGACCACTTCTAAATTGTCCACGCTTTCGTGGTGCGGTTCGGGGGGCCGATATTTCGGCCCTTGGAATTAGCCCGGCGATCACCTCCCTAATTAACGGGACCTGTGTGACAGACTCCCGGTTCTTTCCACCTAGCACGTCATACGTAGACAGTACGCTTGGTTGGGTTCCTGTTTCGGTATTACTGAATTTTGATTATTAAAATATTCTTTGAATTCACTGAGCTTTTCAGCTATCGGGCGCTTGACAAGAGTGTCTCTGTAATATAGAAGCACCATGACCCTGACACCATCGTAAAATCGCCGGAGTAGGCCTTTAAGTACCGACAACCATTGAAGTGCCGTCAGCCGATCCCATTGGCTGAACCTAGTTTTCGGCAGCCATGTGCATCCTAACGCTTTGCGAGCGTCTGGTGAAACGAGTCCCCCGCTCACTAACGACGGGGCACTGACGCAGGAGAAATGAGCGACGCCTCCGCTAAAAGATACGTGGCTAATGTGCTTAGGCATACGTGGCTTTGTAAATCTTCCAAGTCAGAGAGAAAATGGCGGCAGACGCCCGCTGCACGTGAGGGAGGGCTGAGAGAAGAGGCGTTTGTTAGTGCTTAGGTAAAAGGCAGATAATCTAGGGACTTGCAATAATTTGCAAGGTGGCTTTCCTGTAATGTTTGTTTTCCAGCCAAAAATTATCGTTCACAGACTGCTTTTCTTCCTCATTCTGCTTTTACTTGTCCGAGTTTCAGTGAAGGCACACGAGTAAAACAAAATGTCTTTTCCCCCAACAACTACTATAATGTTGTCCCGCTTACCCTTCGCCATAGCATGGTAGACGGCATAGAACGTGTCTTTTGCGAGGAAAAAGGGCAAGGCAAAAACCCTATGAGCGAGAAAAGCAATCTGTGAACCTCTTGGTTGAGAAACAAACCTTACAGGAAAGCCGGCTAGCAAATTATTGCAAACTGCCTATTGGTTTTCGTGCAGGTACCAGAATCTTTTAGGAGTTGTCATGCATTAGACCTGTTGAGTTCGTCGCAGTGGAGCGCAGTAGAAATATAGCGCCGGGCCAAAAGTAGACAACCATGTAGCTGCGCATCTCTCACATGGATGCCACGCATGTTATCTTGAAACTACTGAAAACGATATAGTGCCCTTTGTTATGATGATTTGCTTCCGCGAGGACCTTGACGGCTCTTTTTAGCCGCTGGTCGAGAGAATTCCGGAAAACTGGGAAAAGCTAGAGCATGTCTTCAACTTGGCCGTTTATGATAACCTTCTCCCGTCGGAAGCATGCCCCTTCTGCTTAATATAGAACGCAAAAGCTGCCTATACGAAGAGATGGACACCACCTCTTAGAACGTGCATATCTGCCAACGCCCACTTGCAAAGTGACTCCACGATTTGGGCACTACAGTAGTTCTTTTTTTTTTTTTTTCTGCAAAAAATGTGTTTTCCTCTTGGCCTTGACGCGAGTCTGTGTGATGGTGTGCATGCGGTTCAAAGAAAAAGTGTAAAGCATTATCTTGCAGTCAAGTTGACCACCTACCTGGAAAGTTGAAATTTGGGCTTGTTCGTGCGTGATAATTTAGCAAAATAGCCCTAGGTTTAAACGGACAAAAGCAAGCATAGAAACATATATGCCTCGCATATATATATATATATATATATATATATATATATATATATATATATATATATATATATATATATATATATATATATATATATATATATATATATATATATATATATATATATATATATCAGTATTTATTTAATTCCGTAATATTTATTTTCAGTAATTTACATGATGGGGGTAGCGTGACGCTACCTACATCCTGTAAATTACTTAAATACCTCTTGTTTTTATTCCCGCTTCTTTGCTCGCCTTCCCCCTGAGGTTTGGATGGCTCCGGTCTGGACCACGCTACCCAAAGTTGCAACAGCAGTCACATGCATTTTCATCATAAGTTAATCACGCTCGGGTAACTCACGGCCCCTAACAACATTATGTTATGTATCAGGTGAAGAATGCGGCACATGCAGCCAAAATCACGCGGAGGTCTCGCGCAGTGTGAATACCATTTACAAAGCGAGCACAGTGCCAGTTACTGGGTTCTATTGTATATGACGAGGTACCCGCCCTCGTGGTATGTGCACGGCAAAGTTTTACTAAGCGCTAAGGACTTCTTTTTCGTCGGTACGTTATATGCAAGTGTCATAGTCTCTGTCGAGGGCGGCCCTGTCTGGTAGCGAAGACCTTCCTTTGCTTGCTTTTAGGGGCGAAGCTCCTTATGGCGTGGCTTGGGCGTCCCTCGTAGTACGTAACCACCAGTGGCACATACCGGAAATAGGTATAACATTTGACCTCCAAGGTGGTGCCGGTGAGAGATTTCTTCTGTGCGTTGTTTAACAATAAAAAATAGTGCTCAATGTACATGCCAATGGCTGCTAATGGGGAATGAGAGACAGGAGCATTCGGCTATTAGTCAACGCGCACGCTGCGATCCCCATTAGCAGCCATTGGCATGTACATTGAGCACTGTCGGACAAGAAAGTGTTGCTACATTATACTCGCTGGGTGTAACCTCCTTAGTTTAAAAAGGTTTAGCGAGCGTTGAGCCGCAGGGCCATGAATACAATGAACTAGTATATACCTGAATGAATTCGAGGTGGTTAAAGGGGGGAAGCAGATACGAAGCGCAAGCCGTAAGAAATTAAAAGCTGAATCCTCCTGTCTCTCATTTCACATTAGCAGCCAGTGGCATGTACATTGAGCACTATCTGACAGGAAAAGGTTGCTACGTTATACTCGCTGGGCGTAACCTCCTTGGTTTTAGAAAGGTTTAGCGAGCATTGGGCCGCAGTGCCATGAATACAGTGAACTAGTATATACCATGAACTCGAGGTGGTTAAAGGTGGGAAGTGGACCCGAAGCGCAAGCCGTAAGAAAGTGTGCATGTGCCACCTCTCGTTTGGTCCTTGGAATGTCCGCTGGATGGCGGTGCTTCTATATGGGGAATATATGATGAAAAGATGCGAGATGGTGGGACTTGGAGTGTTGAATAGATGGACGAACGGACACACAGACAGATGCATCGATGGACGCATGAACGGACGCAGGGGCGGATGCATGAACGAACGCAGGGACGGGCGCACGAACAGACGCATGGACGGTCACACAGACGGACGCATGGACGGACGAATGCTGCGCCCCACTCTCCATCATTCACTCCGTGGATATGCTGCCATTTTTTTGTCATCACCAGTCTGAAAACTTTACTTCACGATTACGCCACGTGTTACATAAAGTGATTTGTCGTGAACTTTTTTGCCAAATGTTTACTTCGATATCGCTGAACAGCTGCGTCCACCGCACAGAAAGGCTCATCGAACCATGTGTTATTATTATTATTATTATTATTATTATTATTATTATTATTATTATTATTATTATTATTATTATTATTATTAATATAGTAGTAGTACTAGTAGTAGTAGTAGTAGTAGTAGTAGTAGTAGTAGTAGTAGTAGTAGTAGTATTTGTTGTTGTTGTAGTTGTTGTGGAAGTAGCAGTGGTAACCAGCCGTCGAGAATATCAGTTGTGTAGAAGTGTTTTCCAGGTATAGTTGCCTTCCACAACCTCGCGTCGGCTCTCTCACCAATCTGATCCAAGCCTTCGTCAGATTCCCGCACTGTTGAACTACAGACGAACTGGCAGAGAGAAAACAAGGAGGGCATTGGAAGAGTTAAAAGCTAGAACTAGCGTCCCCTTTGATAAAGCCTAGCCTTGGTAGAGATAAGAGAAAGTTGAACCGACAAAAACGCGAGAGTAAATATGTTATATTGCGTACACTTGTGAATGAGCAAAACAGGGATAAAATACGCAGGAAAAAAAGGAGAGTAACTGAAAGACGGCGACCGCTTCGGCACCTGCTACGACAGCTGCCACATGCGGCCTCGCACCTCGAGTTGGAGCTTTCACGCCGAGCTCGTGCACAAAGACAGGCGCCTCAAGAGACCCAGGCCGACTCGTTCCTCGCATTTCTCTCGGGCAGCCGCCTTCATCGTGCTGCGTTTAGATTCGGGCCCCGCGCGCGCAAGCGAGCTGCTTGTTTGCTTCACTCGTTTCTTCTTTTTTTTTTTGTGCCCTGTGCGTCGCCTCACCTCCCGGGAACAACTCGCGCCGACCACGATTTACTGCTGCAGCGCCGCAGAGGCATACACGCGCGCGCAGCTCCCGCCGATAGCGCGTCGCGGGCCGTCGCAGGCGAGCGAATGCGCCGCTATTTTATACGGCGCGCACGCCAGTTGCACAAGGCGAGTTTGTGCGTGCATGCATGCGAGCCGCCGCCGCGCATACAGTACGTGCGTGCCACGGTGATGGTGTTTCGTTCACGCGCGCCCGCTCCATGAATCAACGTGTCCGCCGCCGCTGCAGCAGCCGAGGAGCCGCGCAAACATGGCACGCGCGCTTTCCGAGCCGCCCGGAGGCGCCGTCGTTCTTCGCTGGCGCTGCCGCGTCAAGCGAAGCGTCTGAAACAACGCTCGCGTCCCGTCGTGAAGGCCACCACTTCTTTTCCCCGTTGCTTAGCTTAAGCTTTTGCTTGCTCTTTTCCTCGTATGCGGCGTCGCTCTCGGTAGGCAGCGGTTCTGTTTAGAAGCGCACATTTGCACGCATGCGAAACTCTAGACGGGCGTTTCAGATAGATAAAGCGAGTTATAAGCCCTGTACTCTTTCTGGAATCAGCATCGAAGGTACTAAGCCAAGAAGGCTTGCGGTATAAACGTCGCATATATGTGCAGTAGGAATGACAGTTGGGCCACTCGGTGCGTGAGCATTGTCCAGAAAACGGCTTGACGGAAAAAGAATCGCAAACACAAACACCGAATCGGAGTGAAAGAGTTATAAATTGATGAAAGAGGAAGGCAAGGACGTTATCACGATTCTAGGAACCGGTTTGCTACCCTACACAGGGGTGGGGAAAGAGAGGTCAGAAAGACCACAGACAGAGATAAAATGAAAACGAAAAAAAAAAAAGCACCCAGGATGTCCCAATCAAAGATTCCCTGATAGACCCGTACGCAGAACGCAGGGATCACTTGAGGTTAACTCCTGTTGACGGCGTAGGATCTTCCGATGAAGCTGGGTCATCGAATTTATCGAGTTCCTTGTAAAGCAACTGTCCCTGTAAACAGCACTGTAGGAAGTCGCCCATGCAGAATCCGTTTCGTCACTGGCGCAGTGGTCACAGGTGGCGTCGTCGGCCATTTCTATGCGGAATTCGTAAGCATAGGTGATTGCGACGGCCAACAATAACCTGGAAGTGTAGCGCCCCCGAAGCGAATTGCAGAAGGAATTCGAAGGTAATATAGTCCTATGCGTCCTTAAAGTGCAGTTCATTTCAGTGATATATTTTGTGCATTGGCAAGCAAGCACGCGGAGCTTCCGTTCAGCGTCAATCCTAAAAAAAGTGGTACTAATATTTGAATGTTTTCTGTACGCGTTGAACCGGCTCCTTGATGGGCCGTTAATTGCGGATAATCTTACAGACCGTTGGAAGTAATTTGAAAGTTATTTCGCGTCTTTTTTCAGTTAAATGGTGCGTCTCTTCTGCTATCTCGAGTACTAGTTGCTTGTGAAGTTTGACGTGTAAGTAACGACGCTTCGATGTGGAAATATCTGTAAAGTGAAGGTCCTTTATTTATATATATAGGCAACAGATAATGACACTCACTTCTATTAGATGCGGAAGCATCTTATACTCGCGCCTTGTAGTGCGCCGTCCGCGCCGTCCGCACCGCTTCTCGAACATTCGACAGCTGACGCGCGCGCATGCGCCGTCGCGCCGTCGCCCACTCTTCCACCATCTGTGCATCCCTTCCTCCTCTACACACCGCGCGCGCTTCACTCCTCCACCATCTGTGCACCCTTCCTCCTCTACACACCGCGTTCGACATCTACAATTCTCCTGATTCTCCAGTGGACGCGCATGTGGCGTCGCGCTTCGAGAACATTCAACAGCTGACAGTGCATGCGCCGTCACGCTGTATATATACTCAAGGTCGGCGCTCGCTCGCTCAGTTGCCGCTCGTCGGTTGGTTTGTACGGCGCGTCGACGTCCAAGGTCGCGGTGAAATGAATTCCAACGAATCCACAAACACAATGATCGACGTCCCTTCGACCAGCGCCTTTCGCATACGTGTGTACGTGTTCACTCATTTAACACCCCCTCCTACAACCACGTTAACCAATTTAGCCATCGACCCAAGTAAGTCGCAATTTAACACCCCATTTCATAACCACGTTAACCAATTTAGCCATCGACCCAAGTAAGTCGCACTTTAACACCCCGTTAACCAATTATATGCTCCGCATCCTCCTCAGTGTTCCCCCGAGGGAAGCTGCGGGCAATTTTTTTTTGTATTTGAAGAGCATCGCAGGAATTGACAATGATTATAATTGACAGCGTAGAGACAGTGATTACGTATGGCAGCAATTGGCGGATGACAGTGTAAATGCCGAAGACGCGAATTGCATGCGACAATTTATTAGCATGAAATCCTTTGCGTACAATGGCATCTGAACAATCTGGCAAACATCTCCAACGCAATGTTCCCGACAGTAAAGTGGGACAACGAGACACGTTTTGTCGTTCCAACTGCACACACGCACATGCCCGTACAAAAAAAAACCGTTATATATTGTAGCGAAACGTCGGGGTTGTTCAAGTTAGGCGCATCGGACGACCAGGGAGACGAATAAGTGTAGTTGAAACTCCGCGGAGGCAATCGATGAGAAGTCAACACGATGAATTCGGGGAGCACTCATTGGGGGTTTATTTAGCTAACACAACTTCAAGTTACAAAATGCACTGGGTTACAAAGACAAAACATAGAAAATGGTGGCATACCCCTCGGCCTGCATAGCTGGCCTCCGGTGGTGAGATCAGCTGTTTACCCCGACTCCGCTCCGCTCACTTTTCAAGTTGATTCGCTCGGAGGATTTCAAGCTGGACGGTTGTGCCCTCGCGATCTCCGACTTCAGCGTAGCTCCCGCCGACTGGTTCGCCCTCCGCGGTCTCCTGATGCCGTGCAGCTCTCGCATTGTGGCACCCCGCCCTTGGACTGCTTCGACCGGATCCCCACTTTCCTATCTCCTTCTTTTTTCCTCTCGTTGGCTGGCGGCTTCTTATCCATCTATTTTCCTTCTATTCTTTTTATCCCTCCTTCCTTCTCCCTATATCTTTAATTCCCCATATCCCATTCCTCTGCTGACCTGTTGAGGTGTCCTCGTAAGGAGAGACAGTTACGGGTCGGCACCTTTCTTTTCTTTTCTTCTGATATAACCACAATCTCTCTCTCTCTTTTCAAGTTCAAACATCCTCTTTTTAACCCTTGGTCGAACAAAGTCTTTACAAAAACCAATCACATGTTGGAACTCGCAGCATCACAACCAATCACAGAAACACTTTCATAAAAGGCACTACATTTGTAAAAACCTCCTTACCAAAATGAAACACGCAAAGGGAAAGGTCCTCCGCACGTGACACTCTCTCCCATACCAGGCCGTGCTGCTTCTTTCGGCCGACTACCGTCGGCGGCCGTTCCCACGCTCGGGCCCCGTAAGTTCTTTCATTAACTGTTGCTTTCTAGAAGCGTCCTTAAGGGCGATGGGTACACCATTGCTTACCAGGTGTACATGCGACAGCGAGGCGCCCCGACATCCTAACAACAGCGCGAGAGAATATGGTCGTTTTCCTGCCGCCACTATGTCTCGGTCAGGCTAAGTGGTCGCGTCCCCATGTCATTCTCAATGACACGCGTGCCTGTCGACAATGGCTTAAACTCAGACGGTGGCGCCGGACCTGCCTCTTGCTAGACGCTTTTCCTAGTAAGCTTTCCCCTTCTAATCCCGAACAGGGGCGACCTTGACTGCTCGGTTTGTGAGCCGTAAAATGCAGCGTGTAGGCGCCTGTCCCAGGCTGGAAAACACGATTTATCCCACATTCCATTAAAGTCGAAAGCCGAAGCTCTGTAATGGCCAGAGAAACAAACCCAAAGGTAGAAGAGTACAAAGAAAGACTTAAAAAAGAAGCAGGAGTTGGTTTTGCACAAATTTCCTGAGAAGATACTGGAGCTAGAAACCTTGCTCTCGCGACAATATAGACGTCGTACGGCGCAGTCCTCGCTTTCGCCACGCGCTGCGCAGAACACGTCGAGCGACGTGGGCGGCAGCGCTGAGCAGGAAACGCAGGCGCTGCCTGGACGCGCGGGCATGTCCCACCTTCCCACATCCCCCACCTCCGGCTGTGGCAGTGTCATACTGGGAGACCATCATGACCAGCACTTCTGCGTTCGATCAGCGCCGGATCATCTCGTGCGCCATGAAGAGGATCGCACTTCAAGGGCTTTCCTTTGCTTTGTAAGGGTGCCTCCTCACTGCGAGGGTGCACCCACGTGCCATGAGGGGGCTCGGCCCCCACGCTACACAGTGGCAATAAATGTTTCTACCACCACCTGGACGCGCGGGGATCTCGCGAAACCCGGACATGCGCCCGACGGCTGAGTGCCCGCATGCTTGACGTGTATTGCACGTGGAGCCTTTTCGAGTTGATGTTCTTGTTGCAATCCCGTTGGTGTAGCGTGTCTCGCTGTCTATGAGCGATGTGATTGTAGAAAGTTTGATTTCTGCAAAGCATTCACGGCGTTGACCGAAATGAGTGTCTCCCCATCGATGGTCGCGTATCCATGGTGTTGATACGCTTCTTAACTTGCCGAGGATGAAACAAAATAGAAAGCACAAAAAATAATTGCTTTTTTAATTTACGATCGTACAAGTATGAACGCTGAATCTTGAGCAATACTGGTGGGCGCTGCGGATGGGGTTGGCCGTTTGGTGCCGTGTGAGGTATTGGTAAGAGCAGACAAACTAACAAATATACAAATAGACAGACCAAAAATTTTTTTCGTTGAAGGTGCTCAAGAAAGGCTGTCGTTAAAAAAAAAAAACTCTTCACCCATGCACTCCGTATAGATGGTTAAACTATAGTGAAGCTGAAACGTTTGGCCTCGTAGCTTATCGCTCGCTGAATCCCGAAGATTGATCAAACTATGCGCCTCTTGCGGTGAAAGCAACGTCGCTGACGACGCAAGCACTGGCGTGCCAATTTTACTCTATGTTTTTTTTTTTTTCATTCGCACTTACTCTCATTCACTTTTAGTGTACGAGCGGTGTGGTTTGTTCGTCCACTCACCAGTGAGCTACAGCACACGACAGTCAGGTGACACGGAATATCGACCCTAAGCCTGACGATCTCGCGACCTGGAACTAAACCCGAAGCATTCGTCGAGACAGTCCATTTCAAAATTTGGCGTATGCTCCGTTAGCGTCTACCGCTGGAGCAGCACATGCACTTCAGCCTCGACGTGCGCCTCTACTGACTTTCTCATATGCGCTTGGCGTTTCGCGCACGATCTCAATCGGTGTGCGCCGCTCGTGCGTTTCCTTCAATAAATGTGTCGCAGTGGTTCGAAAGTGAGGTGCAGCCACTTTCTGGAGCACGTACGCATTCGCCCGCACACTTCTTAATTCTTGGCGGACCAGTGCTGACGAATGGTTTGTCCAATATTTGCGCTACGGGTACAGCACAAACACACATACACATTTTTGAAAGAGATACACTTTCTAAGTGTGCAGGGAACGTTTTTAGGAAGAAGGCAGATATTTAGATGGAAAATGCATTACCCAGCAGCCCAAGTGGCCACTCTTTTGCAACACATACGCAGCCTAACCATGCTGGCTTTAAAAACGTGGTGTTGTCATTGGAGATAAAGCTTACTTTTCATTTCGGCAACAAGCGTATTTATGGTCATACAAAAACATTTAATTATTGCACTTTTATAAGTTTAACTTTTTGCTGAAACCTGATGTGCATGCCACCACGGTATCGTTCGTTATCCAAAGAAGTAATTCAGCTCTCATGTCGCACGCAGTTGCAGCTTCGATATTCAAGCATACGTCGTTCACTACTCTCATCTACGCAACGGAAACGTGGTTCTTTCGAAATGCAAAATGGCTCAGTGCAGTTATCTGCAAGAGCTCGACAAAAACCTGGAGGGGACCAAACTGGCCTGGCAACCATTAAGCGGTTTGGGCGTCCCGGTCACCACCTCACTCCCCTCCTAGCGAAAATAAAGGGAAGTCTCAGAAGCACAAAGAGCTCCCGGCGCCAACAGGTATAGGGTGGGTAGGGCCAGAACAAAAGTTCGCGTCCGAGTGACGAAGAAGAATAAGAAGACGGGTAACCCGGCAGGGCGGTTCCGCTGCCTGCGTCGCCACCTGCTCACTGACGACTCACGGCGGTCCCCCCAAAAAGAGAGGAGAGACAAATCTGCGGCCATAATGGTCGCACCGAGTAATCGGCGGCCGCCGACAGCGGCGCGGAAACTTGCAAAACGAGAGGCTCGCGAGGAGGAAGCGCAGAAGCCACGCGCGGCGATCCGTGCAACCGCGCACGGAGCGCGCAGATTCACCAGGCGACGGCACCGACTTACGACTAGCGAGGACGCAAGAGGAAGGGGGAAAGAGGGAAGGCGGAGGAAGCGACCTGCTCCCTGTGCGGACTCGTCTCCAAGACTGGCAGGTTGGCACTTTTTTAGCGTGATAGCTTTTTCGGTTCGTCTTTTTCGAACCGCCCTTGCGGACCAGCGTGTTTCACAGCATTCGCCTGTCATCCTCTTTTTCTGAGCCCGGGCGCAGCAGCAGCAGGAGACTGCGCACCGAATCGCTTCTTCTTTCTCGCGAGTTGACCCGAACGCGGGATACGGGCGCGCAAGGACCGGAAGTTGCAGATGGTCACGTCGTCGTCCTGGAGATGGGCCACCTCTGCCAACAGCGCTGCCGGAACGAAAAATGCGCGAACGTAGCACGGTACGACGATGTGAGAGGAGTGTTGTTATGGGCTCGCTAGCTCCGTGTCCCGCGAATACGCGGAAAAGCGAACGCCCTCCCGCCGCTTCTCACGTCTCACCAAAATTGCGGTGCCTGGGTCGCGGCGCGTGTCCTGTTGCATTCGGCACACGGGCTCTTCTATTCTCGGAATGCAAAGCTGGCTGCCTGCAAGGCGAAAAGGACGCTTGTGTGTCGAAGCGAATCTGGACTAGAGGACGCCGCCCACCTTGGTCGATTCCACCGTCGGCTTATCTCTCACGAATAAAGCTTATTCCTGTACCTCTTCTAGCCACTTACCGCGAGTTTTGTTGGCTTCCTTTAACGACTTCCTGACTGAGCTGGGTGGTTACGGGAGATGTGCAAAAAAAAAAAAAAAAACAGTGGCATGTTGACGGTTCACTGTTTGAGGATGCGTGTCTCGGCTAAGATGCTACTAGGGCTACTGTTCTTTTGAAAGGACAAGCACGTCTGCAGCAAGTAAAGTCTCTTTTCGCCTTTGCTCTACTCGATCCCATGACCTAAAAAACTTATTTTACGATGTGTAACGTTACTGCTGGCCGCTAACCGCAAATCGCTGTTATTTCACCCTTTCTTCCCTCTTACTTCAGGAGCAGTCCTGGAACTTCCATTCAATCTCCCCCCCCCCCCCCTCCTCGAATTTACGTCGTTTTTACTCCTTCTACGTATGATGGTTGAGATAATGTTTTAAGCATCCCCCGGGCTTTGTTTCTTAACGACAACATCACTCTAAAAAAAAAAAAAAAGAGAGAGAGTTAAAAGTGTGTCTTTCTGCCCTACAACTATAATCGTCATCTGTCCTGCTTGCGCTTCCTTTCTTGAAAACTCGGCGCTCGACACTTTCCTATCAAAAATGCCATGCCACGCTGGCACTGCGCACATCATCCGTGACCCGAAATTGCAGGGCGCGTGGTGATAATGCAAGTTAAGCAACCCACGATAGATGACGAGTATTGTTGTGAAACAACAAAGCGCTCCTTTTACTCGATTTCTTCTTATAGGCCCGTATCCACAAACGCTCCTGCACTAGAAACTCGACCTCGAAGAATCCTTGAGAGTTCGCGTTGCAGAAATCACAACGAGAAACAGTCCTCAGGGGTACCTATCTTTCATGATGTCGAGGGGTGTTTGAGAATACGGTTCTTAGAGTGCAGTTCATCTTCCATTTTTCGTTTTCTTATCACCGTTCGGTCAACTGTAGAGGCTCCCCGTGATAAGAGCGGCGGCTACCGAGTCGTTCACGAATGACTGGTATGCGCGCATTTGTGAAGTCACCGATTTAATTTTCCGTTCCCACGTTTTTATCGTGTGCGACGCGACGAGTGCCCTATCTGGGTGATAACGTAGGCTTCCAAACCAATGGCGCAGGGAAAAAGGACGACAGAATGAAACCGAAGCACTGGATGAAACGAAACGGACCGTTACGAAATTCGGACTCTGGAGCACGCTTATCGGCGTACACGAGGAATTCGGCGAAACTGCAGTCTTTGTTTGCATTCATGACCGTGTCTAACCAAGCAACGCGACGGCGCCACAGGCCAGTCGAGCGGCACGTGATGAATCGATAACGGCGATAATTGGGGGAAAAACAAGTTGCTGTTCAAGATGCAAAGCAGTGTGCGTGTGGTGTTCTAGTCACCAGCGTTATCGTGACTTGTATATTCACAGTTACTAACAGGGAGAGAAGCGTCATAAGTGACGTCATGGTGAAAAGTGTTTATCTAGACCTAGCGCGCGCGTTTCCTTAGCAAAGGTACCAGCGGGCAATATTGTTAAGCAATGGCGCTGCCGGTATAATCGACTTAAAAGGGAATAACAGTCGCCGCTGAGCGCGTTCACGCAACGTATACAAGTGCAAGGGAGAGAGAGGAGGAGCCGAACGCCGGTACGTTAAAACAGGATCAAAAGTGGATATGTGCCCAACCATATAGTAGTGCGCTGCAGGGTTCCACATCGAGGAGGGCGAAATTTCATCGGGAGTTGGTCAAGTCCAAAGAGCAAGATGCTTCGCTGTTGAAAACAAAAATTACAATCTAGTGATGACGTGATTCTCACAGTGGCCCGCCTTTTGTCCCTGCATTTATTGAATTAACGTTGTGGGCGCCGCCGCGTTGGGCTAGTGGCGAAGGTACTGGGCTGCTGACCCGCAAGTCGCAAGATCGAATCCCGCCTGCGGCGGCTGCAGTTTAGATGGAGTCGAAAATGCTGTATGCCTGTGCGCTCACATTTGGGTGCACGTTAGAGAACCCCAGGTGGCCGAAACCTCCGGAGCTCCTCACTACGGCGTCTTTAATAATATATGGCGGTCTTTGGACGTTAAACCCCACATAACAATCAATAACATTGTGAAATAAATAGTTTTTGGAATGCCGCATTACGGGCCTCCACGGCCGCCATAATCACCCAAAAAGTGCGTGTGCTGCCACCTGTCCCTGAAAATACACACATACACACACAAAAAAAAACAAGAAAGAAACAAATGCTTTATTCTGCTCTGGCGTCTGTAACCTTTCTAGCGCACTTCGTGACGGAAGAACAGTCATTCCAGTGACGTCTATATTGCAGATACTTTTGAGTGATCTATATACGCACGACATCAGACGTGATTTGTCCCCTGCACTGCCTTGCCATGAAGCTGCCCATCTGTTCTTCCTTGTCTCTCATGACTACCGTTCGTGATACACTGAGCTTGTTTCTGACTGCGCAAGCGGAGATCAGAGCGTGTAACCGAGAAGGGAGAAATCTTCATAAGCTGAACGCATGTTGCTGGCATTGTACACACACATACTTTTGGAAAATAAGCTGTGAGAAGGAGCTATCGTCTGTAGCAAGGGTAGCGAAGGCGCAGAGGAAACCACTCCCTCGTTATTGAACGCAGGGTGGTGAGGGGCCCTTCAAACAATAACAGGGGGGTCCGACTCAGTGAACGTATAGATGCATCGGGCTGCCCGCTGAACCCAATGTTATGAGGCTGTGCGTATTCTCCCTCTTGCACACACGTTCGTGCACCAGTGGAGCACACACACACAAACGGCTTCGCCTGCCAGTCATATATGACGCGGGAGAAGCCCTCTGCGTGCTAGTCGCGTTTCTGAAGGCAATTAGTTAAGTTTCACCGTACCAAGCAACCAACCAACAATTGAAATACTGCTGAACGCGACTTCTGAGCGCAGGCCCCGCCGCGGTGGTCTAGTGGCTAAGGTACTCGGCTACTGACCCGCAGGGAGCGGGTTCGAATCCCGGCTGCGGCGGCTGCATTTCCGATGGAGGCGGAAATGTTGTAGGCCCGTGTGCTCAGATTTGGGTGCACGTTAAAGACCCCCAGGTGGTCTAAATTTCCGGAGCCCTCCACTACGGCGTCTCTCATAATCATATAGTGGTTTTGGGACGTTAAACCCCACATATCAATCAATCACTTCTGAGCGCAGAAGTTTAGTTCTTTTGATTTTGCGAAAGTTGGGGTGCCACTGCCATGGGTGTTCCCACTACCCAACAAAATGAACCCCGAGTTACATCCCGGCCGTAAACTACGTGTACGCTCCGCGGCCCTTCAGGCGCGACACTCCAATCGCCCCGACGTTTTTTTTTTTTTTTTTTTTTTTCACGTGAACCTCTCGGGCACTTCCCTGTCGGATTACTTCACTGCCACCGTGGTCACAGAGGAAAAACACAACGATGGCCTCTCCTTTAGAGCAAACACTGTGACGCAAGCCGAGGAGTTTGCCATTGCTTTGGCTGCTTCGCATCCTGCCTAGGCGTCGTGTACCGTGTCTAGCGGTGGGCGAATAGTGCAATTTACAGTCGAATCGAATATGAATCAGGTAGTGATCATACCGAATCTGGGGATACATTCGGATACTATTCGAACAGCTTTCGAACAGGCACGCAAATATATCTTCAAGACAGGCCTATAGAATTTACTGCGTTTTTATTGAAAAAGAAAATAGTCACAGGCTTTGAAAAAGCATACATTATACCATTATGTTTAAGGAACAAAATATACCATGATTGTATAAATTGTGGTAATCTCGTATACAGTTGTGACTAGGTGCGCCGAAGTAGTATTTAGTGGTATTAACTAGTAAATACACGCGTTTTCTAACTGATTAGTAGCTTTTTTGTAAAAGTGAACGCGTTTGTTTCGTAACACTGATCGCTGCTTAGGTGAAAATATTTTCATTCAGTGATAAGTAAAGCTTCGAAAGACTCATAAAAGCTTAAACTGCATTTATTTTGGCTATTCAATTACTAAAAAGTAAACAAAAAGCGGTCATTCACTCTTCGAAGGTGATGTTGCTTAAGAGTTATCATGTGGAGGTTAATTATTCAAAGAGTACTCGAAAAAATGCTTCGTAATTCGAATACTCGCTATTCAATCCGAGTACTGAATAAAATGAATTCCTATTTGATTCGTTATTCTAAAGTTTGCGACGTTCGCACATCCCTACAGTCCGGCCGCTACGGTTATTTTCCTTTCGTTGCATAGTGTAAGTTCACGCGGTCGAAGTATTGATATCAACGCTTGACTCGAACTACAGCGCTGTACAGACTGAATGAACAAAATAAAGCTGTACAGTCGATGCGTTCTTGCGAAACAGCCTTTACACACGCCTCTTGCGGTTGCATTTTCGCGGGATCACGGGCAGTGACGTCAGTAGATACGCATGTAATGCACCGGAGTGGTGTACCACGATTCTACGAGGCACGCCCTCCACTACACTCACTTGCAAAAGCTCTGCTGACGAGGAGCACACGCGAGGCATGAACTTGGATGCTTGCGACATTGCGAACCGAGTCGCGAAACCGAAAGATGAATGAAGAAGTGTTGCAACATGTGTTTACCATACATAGTTTGATTTTTGCGCATCCATAGCGTGACACCGGTAACCGTTATTCCGTCTTACACGCTCCTCGTTTTTGCTTCTCCACTTAAATGGTGGGCTCCGGCAGTTACGCGACTTTATTTAAAGCTCGTCGTGCAGCTAGGTGGACGGGCTTCCAGCATCTTTGGGCTCCGTCGAAAATGCGACCACCGAAACAGGTATTCGGTCACGCGGCCATCGGATTCATCACGGAGAGATTCGGAAAATTTTGTTTTGGCGTAAAATACGAGAAAAAAAAAACTGATATCCCCGAGGTCACAGCGTCCGCAGGGGCTTGGACATCGCTGTAAATTCTTCGAACAAAAAAAAAAAGTTCTGAAAGAAAGAGAAAAGTTTCAGAAAAAAAAGTTAAAAGCAAAACAATCCAATTTACAGACCAGCACGTCATAAAACAGAAGAAGAAACACGATAAGCAGACAATGTCTGTACAGTGTCGTCTTTGTTGTTTAGTTTATATTCATGGTGTTGTTAGATACAAACAAATACTGACGAGTTCTAAATCAGACACTATGCAGAAAAGATAAAGCATTGTCTTTATGTTCCTTTCTACAAATCATGCCAATTTCATCACGAATCTACTGCGGTTCTTGAACAAAAACTGATCACTCGAAACGGACTTAGTTTTGTGCGTAACACTGTGCCTATATAAAATTTACCCCGACGCTGGTACGCCGGCAATTTTCGCCTCCGCATTCTCGGAAAAGAGCGCAGATTGTCGCGCGCAGAGGAGGTTGCGCGCTCCTCTTCCCGGACCTATAAACATTTCACGCAAATCAGTGCTCGCTTATACGTCCGCGGAGCTGGCGCCGGTGGGCGCTGTCACTGGATAGATTGAAGGCTCTGCGAAGGATCCCAGACCGCGCCTCGTCTGTAGCGACGCGTTCATCTGCGCGTGTTGCTAACCTGAGCGAATGAAGAAAGAAAGAAGGGTGCTTGTGGAGGGATGTTTCTTTTAAAGACGATAGTCTTTCTCGGGGTACTTCGACGTAAAAAAATTTGTGTCTGTCTTTCTGCACATTTGTCTGTTTTCCGCCCTAACGATACTCCAAACGGCTGCGAACGATACCCCAAACCGCCAACCCCATCCGCAGCGCCCACCAATATTGCTCAAGCTTCGGCGTTCATACTTGTCAGATTGTTAATTAAGAAGCAATTATTGCGAACATCTGAGGCACCATTACAACACGGCAATATTTGTATGTGTGTCTTTACGCTAGACAAACTTTTCGCTTTTACTTTTTCATTACAGACCAGGTAATTTGTTACTCTCGCACCCACGTTTAGAGCAAGCATACGTTGTCTTTGTCTCAGCTGTCTCTTGGAGAGGCCAGCGTACAGAGGCTGCGCAATGGTTGTACGTTAGAATGGCCAGGCAACAATGGTGGCCATCATGTGATAAGAACAGGCTGGATGATAGCGTAGTCGCTCGATTCACGCAATCAACAGCTCACCCCCCCCCCTCCTCCCCCGAGCTAAAATGGTTACGCCGTAAGAGCGACGAAAATTCTACTCGTGAGGAAGATGCAATGACATCATTGCGGCTGCCATTTTGTTGTTCAGAAAGCGCAGTGGAATGCTCGCTTTCTTATCTCCTAGTGCTTATCTTCAGAACGGTGAAACTGCGAATAGTACAACCTCTGGTACAACATATATATATAGTGGCGCATGATGACATCACGTGAATACCCTCCATTACGGCGAAAGGCTTAAATTTTTCATCAAACGCGATAACTGATTGTTGACGTCAGCTCGAGTTATGTAAAGAAAGCATCGTCGGGTGGTGGCGTCGATCGACATGCAACGTCATGACGTGACACCACACATTATCAAATTGTGTGACGTCATCATGATGTCACTACACCACTATCGTGACGACAGGTAATGGCGTCATTGAAATGGTGGAAAGCTTACACGGTCCATAGTAGTGGACGCAGAACTTCAGGCGTATCACGTTTGACTGAGGACCGTCGGGTCATGGTGCCTGCTTAAGGCTTGCAATAACTGGACATGGCATCCGGTAAACTGTTGTACAGACTCACAGAGTGGCGACTTCAGCCTGCCGACGAACACTGGAAGTGTGTCCAACAGTGATTGAAGAACTGTCAGGATCGATTTGTTTTCTTCTGGCAACTTGTCAGTCGAAGTTTAAGCTCACATGGATTCTTTCTGTCTCTCTATCTTTTCACCTTTAAATCACCTTCCTCCCCCAGCGTTAAAGAGCTAACTGGATGCGCGTCCGGTTGACCTCTTTGCCTCTTCCTCTTCTACCGCCACGGTCCTTTGCATGGTCAATTAGGCTTTCGCCTGATTGACTACTCGGAGGCAAAAGCCACCTGCTCTTTTCTTGTCAATTGATTTATTGTATTGATTGGGTGGTATTGAACCAGATAAAGTTTCAGATACTGACGACGCTTCCTGGCAATGAGTTACCTTGTCCATTCACTGAGTGAAATGTTCGAGCCGTTTTCTCCGATCACTCTAGTCAGCAAATCAATGCCAAAATGCCGTGCCCACTTGAAAATTTTTCTGGTAGAAGTTTAACCTCCGGACAGCTGCTGCGGGTCGGTTTAAAAGTGAGGGAAACAGAATCCATTATTTATTTATTTATTTATTTATTATTTATTTATTTATTTATTTATTTATTTATTTATTATTTATTTATTTATTTATTTTATCAGGAACATCATACCCCATCTTGTTGTGCAGATAGATCGAGGAAGCTTGTTAGAAAAACTAGTCCACAGTTTGACATCCTGTGTGTGACACAGTTTGTATACAAGAACGCCGAGCTTCACATACAAGTACACAAAAAGGTCATAACGTACGAGGGAATTTTGTATATTTACTGTGCGTTTTGTTAGACGATACCTATTTTTCCTAAAATTTTGTGACAGTCAGGCTCTAGTCGTTTTCGCACGTGTATATGCTCTATGTGGGAACACAAACACTATGCCGCAAATGAAATGATGTTGAAGAGGATAATTAACAAGAACTAGCTAAGTAGGTTCTGATTTATTGGCTTGAAGGCACTTTATATTGAGATGTTGTAGTTCATGAGCATTTATGACAGAGTTATTTTCTTTACAAATGAGGAAAGTTGAACGTAATTCTAGACATTGATAATCGAGTTTCAAGGGCGAAATTGACACTGATCGGGCAAGACGCGCAGCAAACGGGGCCTCTCAGTTACGCCAGACCGGAAGTACAGATAGGTGATTAGCCAGGAATGTGATTCGGGCCACACGAGTGAAAGAACTGTAAATAATCGCACTTGCTATTCATCTTCATTTTATCAGCAAAGAGTCGTCGAAATCAGCCACACACACAAATGCCAGGACAAAAGATTGAGGGACTCTTTCTAAATTCTAAAGTGTGTTCGGCGAACGCCTTGTCCCGCGCACCATGCACAGACAGACGGACTCAAGACGTAAAAGGCTATAATTACTATACCAGCCAGCTGGTTGCCTCGTGGAAGCTTAATCGCGTGTCTTCGTTGTACATGACATTTTCACTGAAAGGAATTTCGTATCACGTAGTACGTATCTGCGGCTGCTATGTAAGCGTAAAAATAGGAGCACGAAAAGAAAAAAAAAACCATACCGTATACAGAAAAGGCCTAGAAATATAGTAAACCTGCTTTGCAAACACCGACATTTCCCTCTTCTTAATGCGACGCGCAGCTCGCAGAGGCGGTGGCAAGCCAAGGCGCGAAGGACGCCGCGAGCCGGGGTCTCCGCCGCGATGAAAGGTCCCGCGCGCAGGAGATGACGTCGACAACAATCGGTGGCGGTTGCAGCGCGAAAAACGCCTGCCGCGACGAGTTGCATGCGCAGAAGCCGCCACTGATACGCGGCACCGAGAACAATCGCAGTGCGCTCCGCAAAACTCTGGTGACCGCGGGAGAGAAGATGCGAAGGCGAATATTGAGAACTTCGAGGCTGATGCTGTCCAGGGGCCTCGAACTCGGATCAGCTATCAGGCAACAGTCACGAACGAGAAAGAGAGAGAGGTTAACGAAACAAAAAGAAATGAAAAGAAGCGCAGTTTTCTGCCTTTCGTTGCGGAGGCACGGAGCACAGCTTTGAGGGAGGGGAATTGACGTAAAAAAGGATGAGAAACAAAAACAACAACAGTGGAATGTAAGTCGACAAAGAGCCTTGTCAAGAAGCACAGAACTCAAGAAAGGCACGCAGGGCTTGCATCTTCGAGCGTGCGGGAACGAGCGAAAATTAGTGCATCAACGGGCAGGAACAATGAAAATTTTGAAAAGGAGGGTGGTTGGCTTTGAACTAAATGCCAGCGAACATTTGTCATTTAAACGAGGGCCTTCGCCATATCTCGTATGTTAATTACTTATGAAAGGATTTTGACGTCAGCATTCGAGAAGAATGTCGGTGTCGATCTCCGCATGAAAAATTTGCACTAAGGTATGAAGTTTCAGCTCCGCGGCGATGTTTAAACACGAGGGGACAGCGTACAGGTGCCTCACAAAAAAAAAAAGAGAAAAAACTCAGACCAGTCACATCTATTAAGCGTTAGTAAAATCACGGTTTAGGGGAGACAATAATGCATGCGCCATTTAGCAATGTAAACATTTTGAGACGAAGAGTGTCATGTCCGGGCCGCGGGTCTGAGGCCCCTGCTATTCGCTCAATGCATTGTGTGGAACCGCAGGAGAACTTAGTGCTCTACGCATGTATATTGGCAACACTATACAGCCTTGTTAACAAGCTCAACGCTTATACGTCGATTGCATAACATATTTAGTACTGCGATTCAGCAGCTGTAGTGATTCACTAATTCAATACTTCATCATGATTGTACGCCCCATCATAATCGTAACCAATTGTAATCTAATATAGCATAGACACTCATCAATAGCCCCAACAATGGTTTCTGTTTATAATGACCAAGCAAAAGTGGGTTACTGTTTTCATGTATTGGGGGTAGCACCTGTGTAATTCTCGTTTACTTCAGTAAATATTAACAAATCAAAATAAACAAACGCACATGGGGTCGTTCCTGTAGCTAACATGAATATCGCGATGCATTCCGCTTGAGCGTGGTAACATATGACTGCGAACGACTGTGTGTGTTTGCGAGAGCAGTTGTGCGCCGTGGCATGAACGCAAACGCTGCAGCAGCTGGCTTTTCTGTATAATGTATATACAAAAATGGCCTGATATATCGCCTTAGCTAAAGCAGACGCTCAAACACAAGCCCGATCTTTGCCCGCCCATTTTGGACCGGCGCATGTGCAGGCGATGCAAGCCGGAATGATCTTGCTGGAGCGTTGGAGGTGGTTGCGTGATATGAGAAACCCGTGGTCTGTGAATTATAGATCTTCTGTAGAGCACACCACAACTTCTGGAAAAGCAGCGCTGTTCGCACAACTATATAGTACATACAGGCAAGTCCTGCATGACTGGAAATACACCGCACCTCTTATTTTCTTCTTTATTGCTTTTTATATCAAGACTGTTCACACTTCACATACTCGACAAAATACAAGGATACCACAAAATACAACGAAGAACCATCAGCTCTGGGCAAAATATTGGTCGTGCTCTTTGAACACGTGTTCCTGGAGCACGCGGGGGGCTTTTCTGGAACATATTGCAGAGATCCTTCAAAAAAGAATTACCGTTCAGTTCACACGGCACCCGATTTCTTTCTGTAAAATACGGGGCTGCCGTGCCTTATGATCTAATTATGCTTGTGGGCCGGCTTAATATATGGTAAACCCTAAATGCTTTTGAAAATGCGGATGTGAAAGTGCAATCTGTGCGACAATATTTTTGTGAACCATTGAGTGTGCCATTTTCTTGAAGTGCTGAAATGCAGAGGGATGTATTAGAGTGGGTTGCGCGTATTTAACGATTGTTACTAATGCCAAAATACACCATATCCTCTTTCAAGTGTTCCACCGAGGGGTAGCGTGTCGATAATGCGCGTGTGCAGCGTCTAATATATATATATATATATATATATATATATATATATATATGTGTGTGTGTGTGTGTGTGTGTGTGTGTGTGTGTGTGTGTGTGTGTGTGTGTGTGTGTGTGTGTGATTTTTTACCCTGCAGATTTTTTTGTAGGCACGCCATGACATTACAGAGAGGCACCTCTGTCATGTCTAAGTACAGCAACTCTACGTCGTGCTGAAAATAAATTGCCGCATATAAAGTTGCTACACAAGATCGACGTTTTATTATTTAACTTCAGGGCCCTGCATAGGGTGCGTGTCAGCCTCGCATGAGAGAAGCCCGCCGTTGGCTCGATATCCAAACCCCAGTACCGCTCAATCAGACGGCCTTCCGGTCGCGTTATCCTGCCGTGATCGAGTTTCTGCTGATTGCGCGTTGTAGCGTTTACGAAAAGGAAACCCCGGGTTAACGCGCGCGTGCAAATAGCGGCCCGCTGCTGCATCGCGGAGTACAGTTCACCGACGCCGGACAGCGCAGCATAATAGTCGTCGTTGGCGACCTCTCTTCGTCAACATCTTTTTTCTTTTTTTTTTCTTTTGCGAGCACGTGCGTTCCTTACGCTGCAGCTGTTGCCACAACACCGCTCGGCGATCATTCACACGCACCTCTCAGAGACCAACATTTCTTTTTTTTTTTTGTATTCGTCCCATCCCCGCGTATGCGGCCATTCTCCCTCATGGCTCATTTTTGCGAGGGAAGCTGCACTGCCGAGACAAAACGAAAACTCATCTTCTGGCGTCTCCCGTGCGTTTTCAAAGTCCTCATCACTGTCTGTTTATCATTTTTCTTTGCGTTGTCTCGAGTCTCCAGCGGCGATATTCTTTTATATTTCACCCTGTCTTCTGGAATCTTGACGGACTGTCTCGTCTGTGTACGCTGCAGCAGTCGTTTTCTTTTGTTCGTAGGGAGAAGAAAGGCCGACCATTCTCTTCTATACCTCGCGTCGCTTTAACGGTCGTCCTTTAGCGAGGCGCAATGATATCGCTCGCTGCCCCGCGCCATATGAGACAGTTGCGAACGCTATATAGAGTATAGCGGTTAGGTTTCGTCAGGAATAAAAAAAAAAGTAGGCAAAAAATGTAAAGATATAGGGAATGTACATGTAGGCATTCACCATGCGTATAATCCCCATATTCGTGCATTTTTCCTACGTATGCATACCAGTTGGGTCAATAATGGTGTGGTGCAGTGCCCTTTCCGTGAAGTGTCTCGCAATTCGGAATAGTTTCCACTGGTCCTGCCAGTGAAATGACGCTGCGAGCAGCAAAGTGGACATATATCGTATATGCTCCTTGTTTCGGGCAATATATTCCACTCCAGAATATTTTCGCGTTTCTTCACAGAGATACCAGCTTGTATCACTATACTGCACTGGTATAGTCAATGTTCTCGAGAGAAAGTCACAGAGCAGAGGACATTCGGTTGTTTCTGTCGAGAGCGAACGCGTCTTCTTGATCTGATAAACTCCTTTCAGCGCCACTCAGAAAACGTGAGCGGCAATCTCGACTATTCAAGCTAATCTCATTCGACTGGCAAACCACCCCTCGTTGTTCTTTGTACTTGAAACCACACCGAGTCACCAAAACTACACTGATTTCCTATCGCCATTTGTATTATATATATAGACCCCCACTTCTATCACTTTAAATGGCAATATAACTTTCTTTCCCGAATGCATACGTTGACGCCTCGCTCAGCACACGCGTTTGTCAAAAACAAAAAAAAAAAGCCTGAAATGCTTCATGAGTTTGGTTCAGATGTGTGTTGGCATTGAGGAACCGCGACTGCAAGCGGATTGCCGAGGTGCAACGAATATATATTAGCTTTCTTACAGCAGCAGTTGCTGCTCAAAGAAGTATTTGCGCGTTATTGCTCTAAACAAAAACACTGGTACCGAGAGCCCTTAAAAAAATATCGTGATGCCTGAGAATGCATTGAACATATTTTTATTACCGCTATCTTAAAAAGCACTTTTTTGGTGCGGTAACAAGAGACTGTCTTCGCAGCAACGTGCAAACGGAATGTAACATCACAAGGAGACAGAAACTTACGACCTACTAGCAGCAGCTGGATCAGTCGCACATGGTATAAATAAAGAGCGATCAATTAATTGTCTTCTAGAAGCTACGACAGTGATTTATGAAAGTTACACTATGCAGGATGCTGAGTTGGCCATCCCGCGCTGTGGACTGTGTTGACTCGTCGTGATGATGTCTAAACGAGCACAAGTTTAATATCCAAGAGAAATGTTTTATATGTGTTTTCTAGCTCCGGTGTGTGCTGGTACGCCACAGACATGGTCCTCGTTCGGGAGCGCTTCTTCTGACGAGATCGAGCGCTGTTCCGGCAAACTGTCTCCGCCCCCCCCCCCCCCATCCCAGCGCCACCTTCCATGCAGAAGGCGGCAACATGCAGTTCCGGGCAAAGCGTCACCTCCGAGCCACAGTGCCGTTCCGGGGAAAGCTTCACCTTCTCCTCCAAGCACCGGGAACTGGTCTCGTAGAAGAGACCAAAACGTTCTTTAAGGACGTGCCGGCCCCCATGTGTGGAGAGATTTTGCCCCAGCCGACGTTGTCGTGATGGCCGGCTCTGTACGAACTATAACATGCTATAGTGAACGTTCCTTCCTGTGTCTGTTTTCAAAACTGATTGCCTCCCTATTCCGCCTCTGGGTGCAGGCTTCAACGAAGTCCGTTCGACTGCTCGCCGCTTTCGGCTACCGCTACCATCGCAACAAACAGGAAATCCTAACAGTGGTGGCGGCGGTGGCATGCCATCAAACCCCGACTTTATAACAGTGCAGAAGATTAACGCTGCCCACAAATGAAACTAAAACTGCCCGTTCTGCGAGCCTCAAGGTTATGTCAGTATTCCTTTAACCAGTGGCATTGAAGCTCAAAAACACGGTCATTGTGTACAGTGAAATGAAAAGTCATGGGCACAACGCATGAGAAATATCGAGAGAATGAAGGAAAAGCAGGGAAGGCAAGTATAGACTTTGGCCAGCATGACATCCCACAGACACGGTGATAGCAATGGGAGAATAAAGAAGAAGACATAACGCGTGTGTTTAGATAATTTAACAAGCCTGGTGCACCGTACCAATGTAATCGCGTACAATTGAGTTCGTCGTACTGCGTAAGTGTTCGTATGCGCAATGTGAGGTCAGGCTCCCAAGACGAGCACCACGGCCCACGCAAACATATGGTGCCGAAACCCGGGAACAATGACCTCCAGGACAACATGGAGAACAAAGGACAGGGAATCAGGCTGCAGTAACTAACGAAAGGTGAGCGTTGACAACTCCTTTCAAGCTATGGATGCAACGACTGAAAGAGAAACGAACGGCACGTGGGCAGCACAGCTCACGGCTGCTCGAAGAAGCAGGGGCAGTGATAAGGCTATAAGTGACAAAAATCGCAGCGTTCATCCACGTTCCATTCAGTTGGTACGGATGGGGCGTGAATGATTGAATTTTTGGGTTTTATGGACAAAAGGAAAGGAGGTGTTATCACAAGATAATAATAATAATAATAATAATAATAATAATAATAATAATAATAAATGTTACGTGTAGTATTGTCCCTGTCGGCTTTATAACGACCAAGTAGCAGCTATGAATAACATTGTGAGCAATTAACGAGCTGCATCCTGGCGTGGATATGGAATAAGATCATTTGTGTACACCAACAAGCATATTTTAGGCTAAGGTTGTTTTCAAAAAATTTGCGCAAAAAAAAAGAAAACGTACGCTGAGGGAAAGGGCTGTTATGCCAGCGAGTCCTCGTCAAACGTCCGTGCCTCTGAAAAAGGCAATCTGGGTCAAGGCCAGCCCGCAGTCCGCCTGACGCGAACAACTCAACGGCGTGAACACGCGCGGCGCCTCTCTGGCCCACGTGCAGTGAGTCAGCGGCGCACGTGACAGCGTGCCGGCGTCTTCGTGTCTGGGGGTCTGACATGGCCCAGCGGCGACCCCATTGGAGGAATCTGCCCTGACGACCAGCGGCGCTTCTGATTGGACATTTTCGTTGGACCCGGTGCAAATAAAAGAAGCCCTGCGGCGCGTCGCGATCGGCGGTCCTATGAGAGAGGAGTCCCCATGTCGGAGAACCGACATGTGTGTGAGTCGGCGGTATTAGGCGAAAAGCTGACCTATGTGTTAGAGAGGAGAGCTCGGCTCTTCGAGTCTCTGTCGGCCCCAGTGCCGAAATTGTAACGCCTCTGTATATATGCTGTACATAAACCTTATTTAACTCACCGTCGTCTCGTCCGCTCGTCTTATCAGCTCTGCGCAGAAGCAGTCGCGAGCTGAGAAACATACGCTACCAAACGGCTGGTGACCTTCCCGGCAGAGTTGAAAGCAGTGGCGCCTTCGGGACCGTGTTGGCGTCGCCGTCTTTCGCAACAGGGCACGTTCAGCACAAGCAACGCACTTGTGCTGTTTCTTTCTCTCTTCGTGCACGTTTTTTTTTCGCGCAATTTTATGGAAAATGGAATATGCCAAATCACCCAATAGTCCATTATTTCAGGCTATAGCGTATGTCGGTTGGGCACATGTGTTGTTTCCAATGACTGTTCAATGGCACTGCCACTATCTGCTTCGATTGATTATGAAGTACAGGTGGTGCATATGTTTGTCCTGATATTGCTAGGTCTTTGCGTTTTATATCTGAATGATCGACGACAACGTTAGTGAGGAGGAGACCCTTTAACGAATAATGTGTGACTGTTTACTACAATAAGTGATGTAGCAAGCAGGGTTTTGCCTTCAATGTTTATATCCAAGCGCATCACGCAGTAGAGAACAGGTGCTTGTTGTTCTGGTACTCATAAACGCATTTTTCTGAGTTTCCTCTATTCTATTTTCATGGGACGTTTCCAAAAATGTGTACCCTGAGCGTAGGCTTAATTTGAAGCTGCCAATTTAAAGAAATTTGTGCTAAGAAGAGATCTTGTGCATCCGGATTGGTTAAGACACATTGATCATGAATCATTGCTATGATGAGTTGATTAGCTTGTGCGCAAGGTAACAGAATGTGAAGATTATTGACGAAGAAAACAACATAAATACTAATTATCCGTGCTAATTAGTTACACTCAAAACAACATTAATAAGTGCATGCTGTTTTTTCTCGGTATTGTTTATTGTTATTTCGGAATTTTGCCCCCATCACGAAACGGTCAAGAACTTACCTGTATTCTGGCGTCTTTGGGACTTCGAAAAATGGCTTTTTATTCATTTCTTTAGATACGAAATCAGGGGCACTGACGTGAAGTATCGTTCTGCTTAACAAAGGTAGGTAAACACAGCTCACTAAACGAAAAACACCATACAGCCAGTCGGCAAACTGCGGTTCGCAATTCCACGGGAGCATTGAGGGACAATAGAGCAGCCCTGCGTAGTTACTCAAAAAGAAACCACGACCTATCGCCTTCCTTCCTTACGTTTTCTACATAACTGTGCACGAACGACAACAGTGGTCAAGTAGGAGCAAACCCCTCTCTTGCGAGGGGCACTAGGTGAGATATACACCTGATGTACTTTAAACGGGTATTTATAGTGCGGAGAGAGGTACCCCGACTTAGCGCTCAGTGGTCTGCTTCATGCTCTCGGAAGGTGGCCGCACCGCTTCCTCCCCCCCCCCTTCCCCCAAGCTCTGCGTCGGATGCCTTCTTACAAGTTGGAGAAATCAGAAAAAGGAAAGCGAGCTTTGAAGAAATCAGTGACGAGTAGAAATTTGTGCTTGTTTGAAATAACCCCTGATCAGTTGTTTCTGTACGTGAGGGCAACTGCAAAGACGCGGAGAACGAACAAGACACAAACAATGTAGTGCTTGCTTTGCTATAGCAATTTTGGACTGGTTGCGCTTCAATTAAAATACCAAATTTGTTCAATTCTCACACTAGAGTCACGAAAACGCATAAGTGGTGATTAATGTACCATCCACATAACTCATCCATTCCCGTGCGGCCCCTTTCTGAGGTGCTTAACACGCCCCAGTAAGGAGTCGTCTTTTTGTCTATGGCGAGTGCGATATCTGGTCGCGAAGTTAGTAAGCAAGCCTGGATTGATGGAACAAGTAGCATTGGATTAAGAGAAAGGACTCTGTACACACGATGGCTGGCCCTGGCCAGTTCTTGTGCACATCGGTGCTTGTTATTCGATTACAACATTAACGGTAACTTACCAAGACGCTGCCTAGTGTGTTTTTGTGCTGCCAAATCAACATCCTAAGCTCAAGCGATGGTACGCCGTGATTGATGCGTAATCATGTATTTAGGCAGCAAAGCCACCAGTGTTAAATGATGGGGTAAAACCGAAACCCGAAATCAAATGGATCCCCGCGCGCGAGCGCTACGGTAGCAAAAAGAACGCGCGCCCACGGCCGTCGCACTACATCGGCCACTGCTCTTCTGCTATCCGAAAGAAAAGAACAAATGGAAAAAGCTGACGTAAAAACAAACAAGTATGGAGGGAGCCCGACGTCGACGCGTTTCATTTCGCGCGAGAAAAAGAGACGCGCCCACTCCCGCGCGATGCCTCGGCGAGCTAGCGGAGCGCACACAGCGCGCGCGCTCAGAGAACGCGAGAGTGGGGGAGCGGGGCAAACAGGCGATTCCGCCCGAAGCAGCGGCAGCCCTGCCGCCGCGCTCATTACCATCACGGCGCCGCCGAAACGGGCGAGCCACCCCGGCGAGTGCCGTCGAAAGCGCGCGCGGTCCGCTGAGCAAAACATAAAAAAAAGTACGGGTGGGAAAAACAAGAAAAGCGAGGCGAGAGCCGACGAGCGGCGCACGCAGCACCCGGCGCGCCGCCGCGACTCCCGAGAGCAGAGACGGCCTGCCACCCGAAAGCAAGAAAAAGAACAGCAAAACGAGCGAAGAGGCGCTGAGCGGCGGCCGCACCGGGTGCCCGCGAAGCCCGACAACCCCGAGAAGCGCGCGTCGTCCGCTGGCGCGCGCGCCCCAGCCTACAAGCAGCCTAGCCTGCGACCCCCACAAACCCTCCTTCTTCACTGCCACAGCTCCGTTCAGCAGCACGCTACTCCCCGCTGCCGCCCGCCCGAGCGACCGCGCCGCCGAAGGAGCGAGCGGCTCCGAGGCGACCAAAGATAAAAACGGTGCGCCCCCACTGCTCCATCCCCCCCGCCTCTTACCGCGCCACCGCCACTCGCCCCTGCTCAATCCGCGAACGCGAAGTAAAAAGGGAAAAATAGAAGGGAGCGACAGCAGAGCCGGAGGGGAGCGCAAGAACAAGTACTACGCGACGCGCGAGCAGAGAAGCGCGGCGGCCGGCAAGCGAATGGTGGGATGTTGGGAAGGAAGGAGGGGAGCGAAAAAGAGCGACGCGGTCCTCACGGCAAGCAAAAAAAAGAATAAAAGTGAGAAGGAACGGAGGCCCCGAGCAAGCAAGCGGGCACGCACGGCGGCTCGTCGGCGGCTGAAAGAACGGCGGCGGCGGGGCGCGCGCGAGCGCGGACACTCCTTGCGCAGCTCGAGCGGCACTTCTCTCTCTCTCTCCCTGCTCGCTGGCAGCGCTCAGATCTCCGGGGAGGCGACGTGCGTGTGCGCCTTCCTCCTCTCCGGGCGCGTATCACTTTTACCGCCGCCCGTTCCCGGCTCGCCCCGCGCCTCGGCGGCGCACACACAAACCACCAGCTCTGCAGCTTCGGTCATTCGACAGGGAAGAGCCCGGCGCGTACGGACGTGGCGACGAGCGGTGCCACGGGCCGCTCGCTCGGCTCTCCGTTCCTTCGGCCGCGCGCGAACTTGTGTTGTGCGCGACGCGTCTCCTGACTACAGGCTGTGCTTCAGTTTTCTTTTTTTTTTTATTATCTGCCCTTGTCATCGGTGTGTGATTACGTTTGGTTCAGTTTTTTTTTCTGTATTTTTCCCAACAACGCCCGATACGTGGATTAATGAGAGCAACGAGACCCGAAGAAGCGGACCTTCGTCCCCGGCTGCTTTCGAGTCTTCTATGAGAGTCGTCTAGGACAGCTGAAATCCTGTAAGTACTTTTTTTTTTCTTTTTTCATTCGCAGACTCAAAACTTCGACAGGAACTCGGATGCCGACGCTTGCGGGGCAACTCTAACGGATGGTCCATTGCGTGCCTCAAATTTTCCCTGTAACGCATGTGTTATATAGCGACAGGAAAGAAAACTTCAGAGTATTTCCAGATAGAGGAGTTGACAATAGTTAAAACTTCTTTACGTAGGTGCGCGCGCTCGTAAGCGTTGCGCACAGCGAATATTTAACTTTCAGCCTCACGCACTGTTCAAGATCTAGTCCTGGACGAGTAGTTACAGCTTTGTTGCAGTGACGTTCGAATCGATGAAGAAATTTCGAAGCAGAATGAGTAATCGTTTACGCAGAACTTTGGTGTTCGCGCACCTGCTGTGCAGCGCGTGCTTTCGGTTCTGCGCGGGCGGCTCGGAAGTTTCGCGTACTTCGGAAAAAAAGTTGCTTTGGGGCGTACCGACCGCATGAACGAATTAACGTTTGTAACGATTCATCCAGTGCATTAGTTGTTCGAACGACAATTGCGTTTTTATCGCGCCGATAGCTGCCATTAAACAGGAGGTTGCGGACGAATTCCGTGAACTCCGTGATGAGCTGCGCGCGTTGGTCTCTACAGGTGTGTATAAATTGAATTCAAGGAACATTGCTGCCACTTTGTCGTCCCAGTCATGTTATTTGATAAACGGAGCTTTTAACACGTTAAAAGCCAGTGTTTTTCTCTTCCATACGTGCCGTGCTCGACCTTTCTGTAGCCATGCGCGGTTCGGTGTGGGCGTTCTCAAGCAGGGAGGTTTTTTTAGCGCGCACAAAGACGCGATATATCATAGACCCTTCTTGCAGTTTGAAACTTACAGCATGACGTTTGCGCGAGTCCTTTATTTATGGACTTTTCAGAAAGTGCAAGCGATGGCTGAACGCGTGATATATGTGCGAAGTGAAATTAGGTGCTGCATGATCGCTGCTAAAGCGAATGGGAGTTACAGCACAATAGTACCAAACCAGCACAGAAAGGTTTCACTAAATGCGGATTTAACCGATCCGCGCCGCATTGGCTCCTAGAGCCGCACCCATGAAGTTCGGCTTGCGTAAAGCGCGCCGATTCCCTCCGTAAAATTGGCTCCGAACGTTGTTTTTGCTCTTCAACTCTGATGAATGAATTCTATCTATGATCTAAGGTGTCTGCTTAACTCGTTCGTAAAGTTTCTTCTCTTAACTATGATGGGTTACAGAAATTTTAACGTTTCTCCGAAACTTCATTTTCCGGAAAGCAGGCTTTCCCGTGGTGCGCGCGTAAGTTGTTGCCTAGCGCACTTTCCCACCGTTTTCCCACCGAAGTATTTCAAATAGGCTTACTACATACAGTACAATAACGTTTTTTGTAGGAAAATACATTTTCCGTCAACTTCCGTGAATTTTAAGATATTTTTGAATGTAGAGACGTCGGTTTCTCGATGTAAGGCCTTGCGCTCTGCTCATCACGTTTCGACGGAAGATCCGCTGTAGTACGTGAAGTTTTGCGTTTACGCATAGACTAAGCGGCGATTTCCCCCCGCAGCTATGCTAAGAAATGATGATATTTAATTTTCTGGCGCCGAAACGCTATATTTCGCAGTCGAAAAATTGCGTTCGTGGCAAAAAAAGAAAACAAAAAACGGGCGTTGGCCGTTGAGTTCAGGAAAGTAACTAAGCCCTTGTTGAAGCTCTAAAGTAAGATGCTGGAGTAGATAATTTTCATGTTCCAATGACTTCCACATCCTCTAGAGGGACACTTGAGTTTTCGATCTTGCAGTGGTCATGCTCGCGTTGCTTCGAAAATCTGTTGCCGATGGCATACTCTGCGAGAATCTAGTGGTGACGTACAGTTTTGCTTTTTTTGTTTATGATCTCATAAAGCCACTTCTTAATGCACCAGTTTCTGCTTAAAGTTGCTGACTGCAATTATCCGAGACTAGTTCGCGACATTTTCTCGCCTTCGGTCAGGAGCGTGCTATAGGTTCGACACTGGCTGAATGTCACCGGCCGGCCTCTTAAGGGCGTGGCATTTCAGGCTACACACACGCTGATTGTTGGTTTGCGCATTGCCGGGACCTGCGAAGAGAAGCTGAATTCATTACGGAATGTTCGTTGCTGTTTCACTAAATTGTGGCTCTTGAACTTCAGACGTGTGCTGTCGTAACTATACTGAACGTTTTCTCGAGTCAGCATAACCCCGTGCACCGTGAAATTCCCCGCAACTGTTAGAAAAAATAGGGGCGTTAGTTTTTACAAGTGGCTTGGACGGTTAGCTCCTATAAAGAGAGAGAGAGACAGATAAAATTATTTTAATAGGGAGTTGGAGAGGTTTGCCTGGATTTTCCACCTGGCGGGCTACTCCAGTTGCCGGGTGATGACAATGATATATACAAGGATAAACACACAACACATACAGTTACATACACGCATAACAATCACGTAACACATAAAGTCACTCAGACGCACTGCACTATTTAAGAATACTGAACGCATTGCTTCATTCGGTGCAATGATTAATTTTGCGCCCGATGTGCCACGGGTGGAACGATTAAAAAGTACGAACACGCACCCCGATCAGTATACGCCGCACATGAATGCAAATTTCGCTTTGCATAATGCGCAACTGCCGAGACACGCGCGTAGGTGGCTATAGCGCTGAAACGGGTTCGCCTCGCCACACTATCTGTTCCTGTAGCTGTCACCTTACGAATGCGTCAAAGTGCGAAGCTGCTAACTTCGACTATTGTGTGCGGCGCGCTGAATGTCAAATTTCTGCTATAGGTATTCTAACGTGGATGATCGCTCCTAACCGGGGAACAACACACACGCGTTCGCAAATCCTTTCCGCGTTCACGTACATCAGCGTGTCGTAGTAATTAATAATCGCACTGACTATAATGCACGGCCAGTCGGTAACGTTTCTTACGCGTTTCAAAAGCGGGTTCCGGATGTTCGTACGCGACAAAGAACACTGGGAATAATCGCCTGGAATACGTGTAAAACTCGCAGCATACACAATACTCGTGCCGATTAGTTGGATGTCATCATACCGGAGTTCTATAAGCATCTCTAATCACGCGCATGCGTCAGAAGCTGCGCGTATAGGATGTCCTCGTGCACGGAAAGTCGCACGTATACGCCCTATAGGTTCTTTCTAAGCAGCCTCGCTGCTGATGAAGCCTTCAATATAGTATGCAGGTTGTTGAACACACATATTTTGTAGATTGCTATTGTAAAAGTGTGAAGTGGGCGCTTGTTGTTGGGCTCATGCTGGTAACTCTCCTCCCAAAGTGTGCCAAAACGTCTCGTTGCGAGCGTTGCGAAGAGGATATGGCTGCATGGAACGTTCGAATTTGTATCCATTTACAAAATGTACGACGGCCACAATGCGCAATGATTGATTGATTGATTTGTGTGGTTTAACGTCCTGAAACCACCATATGATTATGAGAGATGCCGTAGTGGAGGGCTTCGGAAATTTCGACCACCTGGGGTTCTTTAACGTGCACCCAAATCTGAGCACACGGGCCTACAACATTTCCGCCTCCATCGGAAATGCAGCCGCCACTGCCGGGATTTGATCCCGCGTCCTGCGGGTCAGCAGCCGAGTACCTTAGCCACTAGACCACCGTGGCAAGGCTACACAATGCGCAAAAGCATTGCCAGGAATCAGCATCGCAACAAAGTATGAGTTGGGTAACACGACCGAGTAGCGAAAAAGCAAAGCTGAACTTAGCTGTCTGTGGAGGTTCATGCCTACTATGTCCGTATATTTGATTCCTTTGGTTGAATACCCTTCTGCTAACTCCTCTTCTAACGATAAACCTGCAGATCGCAGTACAGTTGGCTTGCTACTTCGTTGAAGGTGTAAACTTATGAACGACTTCCTTCGCCACGGAAACCAAACCGGTTAGATCCAATGCGAAATGCGTGTACAGTAACGAGAGGGAGCGATGAGGCTTACTTTCTTGTTATGTCCCGAAAAGCGGGAGCCTGATCTCCTTTCCTCGGGCATTCATTAAGTTATGTACCTCAAGGCAATCTGTGATAATTACTAACTCGCCGGTTGTGTCGTCTATTATGTGAAGCCCAAAAAAAAAAAAATGCCACCAGAGATTCATTAGGGTTAGTGTCTACAAGACGGCCATTTCCTGTTGTCTTTTCTCGATCCGGCAGATACTGTCCCGACCGAAAGGCGGTTCGCGTGCATCTAAACAGCGGAGCAGCTCTTTTAGCGGGTGGAATTCTTCCGTTCCATTCGCAAAAAGGCAACGTGATCTGCGATATCTTTCAGCGCAACTTCATACCCCCCTCCCTTCCCCCTCGAGTCTCGTGCGAACCGACGGCGCTGAATGCGGCTACAACGGCCGTATGTCTCCTCGTCGAGGTGCGCGCAGAAGAAAGCACGCACCGTCCTATGGGAACAAAAGTAAAACAAGTAAGGAACAACAAGAGAAGTCTGCAGCATCGTCATCTGCGGGCGCGATAGTGGCTCGTCCGCGGGATGGTTTCGCTGATAAGCCGCGCTGTCGCTTAGTTTTCCGGGACGACCCTCGCGCATCGCTTATCCCGCGGGCTCTGCTTGTGCGCAGCCCGGTTGTCCCTTATCGCGTGCGGCCTCTGCCGCTCTTTCGCGTGATCTCTCTCTCTCTCTGGATTTCGAAATTCCTGCGACTGCCGAGCGCTGACGGGCTTGCCAAAGTTGTTTATCTTCGCGCCAGCGGTCGAGGAAGCGACGTTCCCACTCCGCTGAACGCGTGGTGGGTCCCTGCTGCAGCGTGCTGCCGTCATCCTATGAGGATAGTCGCGGGGCGCAGGTGCGATTGCGTATCACAGCCGCCGGCTTGAAAAGGGAAAACAGCGAGTGCGACGGTTGAACGGATGGACCTAGTCTTGCGTATGAATATGATTACGCAAGTGTGATACGCAGCGTTGACGGTCGTTTCTTTCTCTTATGCTTACGCCCGTTTGCTTCCCGTTTTACGGTTGGTTGACACGTTCAGAACTGCGAGACTCATTTTCTCGCTCTTTCTCATGGATGAAGGAATGAACCCTGTGACACGTTCTACCGGTACAAGCTCGCAGTGCTGGGGATGGCGTACTTCGATGAGCGTGTGCGCACGAGCTTGTTGCGGAGCTACAACTGTATCATGATAGTTTTCGTTCATGCCCGTTCTCGCCACTAATTTCAGCGATGATTAAAATATACTAAGGGTCCTCTTCATGTAGCTGACTACATAAATTCGGTCGCACAGTGTCACAACAAAATTTTCGTTTCAGCGGAATGTAGTCAAGTGTAGGTAAGCTCGGAATGTAGTAAAGTGGTCAGCACTTGTCACAGGTGTAGGGGAACGGGCGATCAGAGGTCGGTCCTTCTTTCGAGCCGCTGGCTAAGAGCCGAGGACTTCGAGTGTTTAGTTGAGGTATATACTTGCGGCGTTGGCTTGCAGGATTTGGACTTACCGCGTACCCCGATTTTCCCACACTAGAAATGCGCGCCTGGGCCTGCTTTCGCCTTCGCGTTGGTACGGTGCCGCTTATTATTTCGCGGAACGCTTGAGTAGCCCACTAATCTGAAAGCAGAAGATATTGCGCTCGCTGCGGCGGATAAGGAAAGAATAGAACTCGGCTGAGAGTATCGGCTTTACAAAAAAAAAAAAAAGCAATACACCCTGTGGGGCTTTTGCGGCGCTGCGCCGCTCGCGGAGCTTCGTGCGTGCCGGGCGCTTTGATAAGGAGTGCCGCCTTGGCTCACGCGGCAGCGACGGCGCCACGTCGATAGCAAGCGCGGGGCGTGCGTCGCGTTCGGTCGCGCCCGTATCAGCGGCGTCGAGGCTGTCCTCCCTGCGCCTCGGGCGTCTGTTTACCGAGCTTCCGGCCGCGTTGCTGTCGTCTCGCCTCGATGGAAGCGGGCTGTCCAAAGGTCGCAGCCGCCGGCGCGGAAATTGCACCTCCTCCCGTCCCACGTTCTTTCCCCCACTCCCGCGGTCCCCCCCGCCACTCCCGGTCTGTGCGCGTCTCGATAGAACGGTGCAGCGTAGGGGAAGCTAAACCACTCGTATAGCAAATTGGGACACGCGTTCGCAGGTGTGATCGCTAGAGGGGGAGCACTTCACCACGAGGCGACATTATTTTTTATTTCGTGGGTAAGCGCTGCCTTCTTGCGCCTTGACACATGCTATGAACCAGGAACAAGTTCACGAAACCCCCTTGCATTCTCATAGCTATACATTTTGTTGTGACACATACAAAGAGGCAATGTCAACTCCCGGGAGAGAGGCCCTCAAACGCGTCCGAAAAAAATGAACCGACTCCGTCACTTTCAGCGGTGTATAAGCTCCTTTAATAGTCTTAGAGTCTGCATAAACGGCAGTCCGTAAACTCGTTGGGTAGACAAATTCGTGAATCGCCGTCTATACGATGACGAAAAAACGCCTGTGAGTCTCGAACTGATTTAGTACTTATACGTATGCGCGCAGGCTTCCGCTGCGCTGCGGGCAACTGGAGAAACGGCAAGTGCCGCGCCTCTCGCGCAGCCCTCGTTCCCCGCAGCCTCTTCCTTGGACAGGCTTGACAGTGGCTAGCTGCTCTGGCTTCGTGCCCTCTGTTGCTCTCTCTCGATCTTTTGGGTGTTGTCTTTGTGGTGCGGTCGCTGTTCGATTGTATACCGTGCCTGCGGTGGCGGCGTCACGCGCCCCAGCGCTGGTAATTACTCTGATGCGGGGCTGGCTGCGCGGCCCGATATATCCGCGCCTGTCGCGCCATCTGTACACCTCTTGCTCGCTCTTCACTCGCTATAACGTGTGTGCCGGATATAGCGAAGTAGCGAATGAAGCTGCTTTAGTAGACGAGAGTAGTTGTCATTTCATGCGGTATAATACTGGCGAAACTAGCCGTCTAGTTATTTGAAAATCGTAACAACTTTTATACAGTTTGATTTGACGTGGACGGAGATGTATGCGTGTTCTTGTTTGTCCGTGTTCAACGTTACCGAAAAGATTACGGTGACCAAACAATTGTCCGTGGAACAAGAACATCGGATCTGTTAGTCTTACATAGGCTTTGCCGTTCCTACGGAGGGGAATCTCGTCGTGTAGCACGCTGACTTGAGTGCGCCGCGAATTGTGGGGAACTTTCGTTTAAATGTACGACCTTCGGAACTCGCAACTGTTTTCCGATTATTTAGCTTGACCTGGCTTTTTATGCTTTGCCTGCATTGCCATAATCGAGATTCATATGAAGCTAGCTTTCAAGGTTTTGACGAATATAGCGTTGATGTTACCTGGTAAACGTTACGTTGTATATGTCTTGCCCAAGTCGCTTCGTGGAATCCAACACTTCCTAGACAGTTATAGCTACAAGATTTATTTCACTTGCAAAACAGCCGTCTTGCATGTACGTTGGTGCTCCTGGGACAGAACAATGTGTCGTCGTCTCGGGGTGTTAGTAGCCGAAAGAAAAGAAAAATGGCAAATAATGATGGCCACGCACGCTAGCCTACTTCATCTGGAGGCTGATCGCTATTTAACGACATCTGAACCGTCCTGTCCATAGTACACCACCGTGGCTTATACCCTTAGACCAAGCCTGCCTCGCTGGATGGGGGCCATATTGTCAAGAAAGGATGCAAGCATCGGCGGACTAGAATGCATGCTTCCGCTTCCGGTCGGTGCTCATAATTCCGTTTGCCTACTTGTGTGAGCGACTGGTTTGCAGCTCCAACTTGCACATGCTGCGCAATTACTGCAATTCGAGCCGCATTGTAATGCACGTCGCCTGATACTGCCACACGATAAGGCTTCATGACCCCAAGAAACAACGGCGCTACGGGCCAGAGCTATTCCGCGTTGAACCACTGATGTCACTCGCCGGGCCATTGTTCATTGGGCGGCGCCGGCCGACAGACACGGACTTCGGTGCGATTGCTGCGAGGTGCGGTGGACACTTGGCTCACTGGTGAGTGGTGGACAGTGCATATATACCACGTGATCTGCTCGCGACCCGATTTGGTGCGCTTATGTACAATTGTAAGCGACACCTTCCGCGGGCTGGTTGGTTGCTCAAGCGTATCGCCGTCGCTTTCGGCGACCGGACGTGAGCGATTCTGGCACATAGAAAGATTCGCCACCCTTCAGTTAATCACGCGCGATGAGCGTCAACCGTTCCACTTTATGTATCGGAAAAACACACCGACGTTGCAGACGCAGGAGGCTGTGTGTTCTAATTTGGTTTTGCGTTGCAGTCGCGTTCCGTCTGAAAGCGCGCCGGGTACAAACTAAATGTATCCTTTGTACACTTGCAGGCAGGGAACAATGAGACTTTACTCAAGTCTCAAATTTGAATACGTATGGCAAACGCCACTCGTGATCACTGTATCGCACGATTACGTATTGATCATTGTTTTAATCCTCATGTGCACTCCGACTTCGTCGTGATATTAGAAAGATATTAGACAGATTAGACAGCCCATTGCGAATGGCTGGCAGGCTGCATCCTTACTGCTGCGGACGCGCAACTAAATCTTTCTATTGTTGCGTGCAACGACGATCACGAGAGAGTAGCACATTTTCAGTGAGATAACCCTAACTTGTTTACGTTCAATTAGCCGGAATTGACGCGTATCTCGCAAATTGCTTTCGAAACGCGCGGCACGTCTGTTTTTACGGTACAAACATAAGCGCAGCGCTTGAAGAAGCCATGCTTGTGTCGGCGCATGGTACAAAACGAAGTCGCTCTTTCTGTCGGCGCGACGACCGAGAGAAAGGCGTCACGGGGCAGCGGAGACGGCGGCGCGTAGACGAACCGCCGCCGTACAACTAGTCGAGGGGGACGCGTGGCTCGGTTTGCATCTCTTTGCATTCGACGGTCGGAGGAGCGGGGTGCGCTCGCGCCTTCTCGGCGGCGGCGCGAAAGGCAGCAGACAAGCGGCGATCGCTGCAGCGGGGCCAGTGACCTTTCGCGCCTGCGGTGCGCTGCTAGCGGCACGAAAAAACAAAACAACAAAAACAAACAAACCCGAGGACGACCCCGACACTCGGCGACGCCGCATCTGACGTGGACCGCGTTTTCTGTGCCTTGTTATTGTGCCCGAGGGGAAGACAAAAAAAAAAAAAAAAAACGCTGTACTCCGCAAGCGGATCACATTTCAAGCTCGCGAACTACTCGTAGGCTGAGCCATCACGCTTCTCAAATAGCTGAACGTAAGAATTTAGTAATGAGACAGACAAGCTGTGGACGCACGGAGCCTTGCAGTTTTTATTTGATTTATTCGAGGCAAGATTGTTAAAAATTGCTTCTCTGCAACCTATTTTCTCCCCTTCATCCCTTCCCCAGCGCAGGGTAGCAAACCGGATGTGCGTCTGGTAAACCTCCCTGTTCTCCTTGCATCTTTATATATATCTCTCTCTGGGGGCATACGACGAAAGTCTGAGTAATCTTCTGACTAGGTCGTGCCACCCTGACAGCAAAGCAGAAGAAACACACTTCGCGAAAGCTAGGCACGGGAAGCCGCTTGCGGGTAAGCACAGAGCAGGCGGCACGTGGGGTCTACACCGACCATCTATATTGCTTGCCATACCTCGTAATACCTTTGTGAAGGCAAGTTGCAGATAGATAAGTGTGTGTATACACACTTGTTCGCAAAGATTCTATTTAAGTATCGGCTATGTTTAAATGACACCTAGCGTCCTTCTTCGTAGACAACACGTCCACGGAATGGCGTAGCCAGCGCCCGACGAACGCATGGGATCAAATCTTCTGTTCTACATCTAGCGAAACTTGGTCGCACGAACCATTTTCACGCCGCCTATGGTTGGCACGCTACGTCGCTCAGACGAGCGGGCTTGCAGTGATGTACAATGGGTGGTCAACCTTTCGTGGTGCAAGATCGCAGCATGCATGTGTAATAACGCGAAGTAAGAACCCCATGTGGTCGAAATTTTCGGAGCCCTCCAGTACGGCGTCTGTCATAATCATATGGCAGTTTTGGGACGTTAAACCCAACATATCTACCAATAACGGAAAGTAATGTTCAAATGTATTTCTGAACGGTCCTGTACCTCTGAACTAACGTATACGACTACGAAGGGCGCGCGTAATGTTAGAGCCTTTGTTTCGCTTTTCTTGCGCGACACGTCATTTCCATATTGTCGCTTCGTCCGTGCCTGGTAGCGTCGAGTTGATAGGTTGCATCGATTTTCACGCGGACAACGTGCAGTGCGCTACAATGGAGCACGTCACGGGGGTCTAAAACCTTCGCGCGCCCCTCACTTTTCTCGTTTCTGTTTCAACAGTCTCTGTGGTTCTCTCGTCGGTTCTTGTTGCCACGAGATCCCGCAAAAAACCAGCACTCCGCTGCGGCGCGCTTCTTCGGCAACAGCTTTGTTACCCGGGCTTTGGAGAATGGGCTTTTTTTTCTTTCGGCCGGACGGAGCCGGCTCGCCCGTGCTTCGGCGCTCTGCGTCGTCGACGGCCCATTGTTTTATTGTTCTTCTCTAGCGACCGGAGAGAGACGACGCGCCGCTCTTGTGTGCGCGTGTGTGTTCACCGACGCACGACGCTGCTGGCAAGGCGGCGGTGGCTGGCTTCTCTCGGCATCGCCAGCCGTTCTGTTGTTAGCGCGAGCAACCGACGACTACCCCGCCCGCTGCTATCTCCGGTGCGCCGCCGCCGTGTAGCTGTAACGATTGCCTGCGCACCCTCCCCCCTCACTCGGCGCAGCAGCGTGTACGCGCGCTTGTTTCTTTTTTCGTTGTGCGGTAAAGGCCGCACCGGATGCGCGATCACCTCCCCGTGTGCGGAGGATAAGGTTCTCGGCGTGGCAGCTCCGTTTTGGTCGAAACAAAGGGGGCACTGGAGAGTAAACGCGTTGGATGCATCGAGCAGTAGTAGTCCATCGTATGTAACCAGGAGCTTCTATTCTTGCACCTAAGCGGACGCACGCCTCGACTTTCCCGGCAGGATGAAGGCATTTCGCTTTGCATTAAAGCTGGCGGCATGCCGTAACGGCCAACGCCTGTTGTAGCGAAGTTGCCGAAATCTTTTCTTTATTTAAATTTTGGACCACGATACCACACTTGCGGGCGTTTTGGCATTGCTACGATCATACCTTTCAGCGCCCCGAAATCTGTTCAGTGTCTGAGAACGGGCTGGTGCCTTCATTGATCGTAGTGTTTCTAATCATCACTTAAAAGTATATTCGTAAACAATTTTGTGTAATGCACGTGCCACACGACCGACTTGTATTCTGACCCGTCATCGTGATTAACGACTGGCTGACAAAACTTATCCCGGGAATGGTGGGGACCGGTGCGCTAACAAGGCTTTCGACGCCGGTCCAAACGACCGCCCGGCTGGCCCGAAGAGTCGGGAGAGAAATAGGGCTTCCGGCTGGCCGCCTGTCCGTTCACATCTCCCACTCTGGCGGTGATGATTCAAAGCCTCGGTGGCGCACCGGGAAAAGAACGAAAGCAAACCTCGCGGAGCGCAGTAAAAGAAAGCCGCCCCGGTCTCTTCTTTCCCGCTCGACACAGTACATTACGCGTACACGGCGAAGGAACGGGCAAGTTCCGCGAGCGAGCTCCGACCGGTCGCTTGTTCGGCCCCTTGCCTAAGCGCCTTCTTTTGCTTCCGGCCATTTTTCTTCGTTCCACCGAAGGGCGACGCGCGGGGTAGGAAAAAAAGAAATAAAAAAGGGGGGAATATTTTTCTTCGCCTCGCTCGCCCCGCTGCGCAGCCTGTCTGGGTCCTCCCCAGGAGTAGGAGTGGGAGCGCCGTTTGAGGAAAACCGCTCGGTCGTCGCGAAAGAAAGGGCCGCTGGCAGCGATGACATCGGCGACGGCTGCGGGCCGCGTTGCGCGCCAGCCGGGCCCGGGAGGCTGTTGTACGCGCTGTTTCGCAAGTAGCGGGAGCGCCGCGCGCTTTGGCACCGGTTGTGGCGAATGAGAAAGTTTTTCGCAGCATGCAGTGGTTTAAGACATAACGGAAGCGTGGTGAGGAGGCGAAAACAAGAAATAGGGCAGAGCACTTACTGTCAGAACAGGAGACAAAATGTTGGTCTCCATGTAGACGACTGCCCCACGAGGACTTGACTACTCGAGGACTGCTTGTGTCCAGAGGAAATGTAGACTGTACGGAATGGCTTATATTGAGTAATTTGTCCAGTCTCTTGCTGATTGCTTGATTGATATGTGGGGTTTAACGTCCCAAAACCACCATATGATTATGAGAGACGCCGTAGTGGAGGGCTCCGGAAATTTCGACCACCTGGGGTTCTTTAACGTGCACCCAAATCTGAGTACACGGGCCTACAACATTTCCGCCTCCATCGGAAATGATCTCTTCTTGCTGATTGCTGGAAGCTAGTAACTCTTCCAAGATGAAATTGCCATAGCCTAGCAAGCGGTCCGGCTAGGCAAAGCTTCAGCAGGAGTTCTCTTTTCTACTCGCAACTATGGGCCAGTAAACTTCATGGCGCGATAACGACGCTGCGTGCGGCGCCGCCGAAGTTCGGGAACGTCGTTGCGCGTGCACGAAGTGCGCCGCGTAGTTCGCGAGTGTTGCTCGTGGGGGGCGGATGTAGCTAGGCACGTGTTTATTTATTTTCGTTTGCTTTTCCATCATAGAGGCGAGGCAAACGGAGACGGGAAGACAAAAGCAGGCACGCAACGCAAGCAGCCCTCCGCTGGCAGCAGCGGCTTCTACGGCGTGGCCTTGAATCGCGGCGGGGAAAAAAAACGCCAGGCCATTTCAAATAGCATACTCTGTAGGCTAACCGTACGATACGTACGATACCTGCGGGGCTTGCGCATGGTGGTAGGCACGTGACTACAGAGGATGCCTGCGTGGACGCCAACACCGATATATGCGCAGCGGCGCCGTCGGCATTCAAACGGATGGCAGCGAATGAATGAATTCGTTCCTTGACCGGTGTAAGAAGAGAAAGCGGCGCTTGAAAAGAGAGGCGCGAGAGGGGCTGTCGCTTTTCAACTCCCACCTCTTTCTCCCTGCGCCGGGTGTTTCGCGCCTACGATTGCGCTGTTTGAATGGCGCTGAATGGAGCCGCCGAGTTTTCTCGCCGCGGCCGGACGAATGCGCCTTATGAAACACCCTCTCTCCTCGTTGTTCCTCACCTTTTTATTTGCACTTGCTCCTTTTTCCTTTCTGCACAACGGGCTTCCGCGCCGTCCGGGCTGCTGTAATCTTTCGCGTGTCGCAATCGTCTTTCGCGTCCGGGGTTTGCTTGCGCGAAAAACTCCGCCTCTCACGCAGTTCTTGCTAAAATGCGCCTCGACGGAAGAAACACGCCAGAAAAAAAAAGTATAAAATTTTTCTCTTGGCGGTTACTTGGAAAGCTGAAGGTGCCGTTGTAGCGTTGTCGGCATGCTTGCTGTCGAGAACTACATGGCCCTTTTGCTTTCTTCATCTTTTCTATATGTTTAAGGTCAACTACAGAAAGCGTTGCGAGAAGCGCGGTCTCGTCCAGCGACCTTCGCGAGGACGGTCCCACCTTTATCGCTCGTCAAATCGCTTCACTTTTGGTGCCTCGTCTACGCATTCCCGCCGCTGCAAACACCGAGGCGCCAGCTGTCACGTGATGGAGGGGGGGGGAGGCTCTGAAGCCGGTCTCGCGAGTAGGATTTGTGTCGATACGTGTTCGATGCGGAGTTGGTCTGCTGGAATTTTCGTAACGACGGTAGTCTGACGTAAGAAGAGGGAACACTCGATTCCACGTAACACGAAAAATTGTCGGTGTCGTTTTTGCATCTATCTGTCGTATATTACGCGGTTTCCTCCAAGTGTTTCCGCAGCACCCGTAGCGACCCGGTGCCTGAAGCGTCGGAAATTTCTATGTATTCGAATATTCTTACGAAAAGTGCGAGACAGAAAGCTTTTCGTACGGAAGCCTTGGGGCCCCTAACACTTGCGTTTTCTTCTCTGTATTCTGGCCCATGAAACCAAGGACGTTGAGAAATGACAAAAGAACGCAGGGACTTGGTGCGTCCTGTACCAGAAGGTCTCCACTTTCGCTGAATTCGAGGCGCAGTCGTTCGAAATGTGCCGCCCTGCCGGGAGATCTCAGTGACGTGTGAGAGGCGCGTGCTAACGACAGCGTAGGTGTTCGCCTCCCAGAGCTGGATGAAAGGGCGTCGAGGAAAGTTTCGCAGAAGTCCTTTCGTCTTCAGACGAGCGGGGAAGAGAGCCGCGCACGCCTTCGTAGAGCCGCACGCGCGGTCTCGCCGATCCCTCTTTTTTATTTTTACTTTGCTCTTGGCCACTCGCGTCACCGTTCTTCCTTTCTTATTATTTTCTTGCTCGTTTTATTTCCTACTCGTGTTCTCCTAAGTCCAACACCGAGCCAGCTTAGCGTCGAGGGGTGATGCGCCGTGATTTGCGCTTCGCTGTCATCTTCCTTGGCACGATTCTCTTTTTTCATTCAGCCAGCTTTGCTTTTCAACCGGCCCCGCCGCGGTGGTCTATAGTGGCTAAGGTGCTCGGCTGCAGACCCGCAGGTCGCGGGATGAAATCCCGGCTGCGGCGGCTGCATTTTCGGTGGATGTGAAGAAGCTGTAGGTCTTTGTGCTCCTATTTGGGTGCACGTTAAAGAACACCAGGTGGTCGAAATTTCCAGAACCCTCGGCCACGGCGTCTTATCATACTCACATGGTGGTTTTGGGACGTTAAACCTCGCATATTAATCAACTGCTTTTCGTCCGTTATTTTCTCACTACCGTGATCCAAAAGGAGCCCCCCCCCCCCTTTTTTTTTTGTGTTACAAGTTCCTAACGGTAGACAAAGTTACCAGTCCGTACTCAGCGCAAGCCGATGTTGGCGACAAATTTATTATGACGTTTTGTGGAGGCACTATGGTTGCTAGGAACTTTCTCTTGTTCAGTGAATGTTCCGTGGAAATTTACACCGGAAAGAAGATACACTTCCCTTTAATATGAATTGGTCCGGGGTGCTCTGGAAATTTATGCATTCGGTTATTTCAGTTACAGCACGGTCTTTGGTAGCTTTCCGCCCCCAAATGGCGCCATTACTAGGTTGCTCAGCACGTCAATTTTCCCGGTAAATTAGTCTTCCTCAATCGGTAACTATTTATTCAAGAGCTTTGGTTTGTCCACGATCGTCGTTTGCGGACACCAGAGCGCGAGATCCCTTTCCGGAAACCGCTTGAATTCTCAAGTTGACTTCGCGGGTCGCTGCGTGCACCTTTGTTCTCCGGACGGTTAGACCCGAGCGCGGTGCCTCAACCACCGACTTCCCGACACGGAAGCACGCACACAATCGCTTCTTGACGGGGCGCGTCATTAAGGCGAGGGTGGTAGCTCGGCTTTTTTTTTCTCTCGCAACGTGGCTTTTCTCTCGCTGCACGCATTTATTCGCAGTCCTGCGCTCTCGGTCGCCGCCGGGGCTCGCGTAGAGGTGCGGTATCCCATTCCGGGAAGGGCGCACCTCAGCCATCCAGCTGGCGCTGCGACAGCGCAGCGTGCTGTGCTGCTGGCGGGGCCAAGATTAGAAGCAGCGCCGGTGTGGGTAGTATTAGTCGGCGCGACCAAGTCTCCCCGCCAGTGGCGGTGCCAGAAAGCCGCCCTGGGTGCGAGCCGAGCTTTTGGCCGCTGTGGTCGTCGACTTGGAACTCGGAAAGCCGCACCCACCTCTTCTTATCCGTTTCGGCGCGCAGGCTGTGGCAAGCAGCGCGTGCTACCGCGCCTTCTACTCCCAACGACGGTTTGCGTGCGTAAGCCGGAGACTGTCGCTAAGTCCTTCGTCGCGTGGTTGACCCTAATCTCGCGCGAGCTGCCTCACTGCCCGCTGGCTACGTCAGGCAGCCGCGTTTTCGCCAGTATTTGCCGCTGTTGGGCTTCGTAGACGCACGAGGATGTTGCTTTGCACTCGGCAGTATGACTTAACAGCAACAAACGACGCCGGAGAGGGAAGACGTGTTTCAGCGTGTTCGCGCGTTCACGTCAGCGGCCGACTCGTCGCGGTAGGGGCAACAATGCGTTGCCAGACCGAAAGAGCGCTGCTGCATATCTGACTTGAGAAATGCTAACCAGCCGTCGACGTGGGCGCGCGCTCTCTTTGGGGCTCAGCGTGTGATGGCACGGACTTTGTTCCCGTGCAGCGCGTCTCGTCCTGTCGTTTGCCGTCTCGTCCTGTGCGTCTCGTCCTGTCGTTTGCGCGAAGGCTCTCTCTCTCTCTCCCTTTCGCGTCCATTTCCAGCAGCTGCGGAGTTCTGCGTGACTGGAGGGCCAGCCGAGGTCGTCTACGCCGCTGCCCTGTTTCCGCCTCCCATGGCGAGCGAGCCGAGCATCCCGCAGTGACGCGCAAGTCGTTAGGACGCCCTCCGCTGACGGCCTCTGGCGTGCCTTATTTTGCTTTACATCCATTTCCTTTTTTTCTCTCTGGTCGTGCAGCGCTGTGCGGAAGCGTGTGCTGACGCGCGGAGGCGTGCAACCCGAGCGCACCCCGGCGTATCCCATTTCGCTGAGCAGATAGCGCAGCCCGGACGGAGGGATGCGGGCGCATTACCACGGGACGAGTGCGGCCCTGGCTTCTTCGAGAGACGGCCGGGGAGCTCGCTTTTCCTGCTGCGATAGGAACGGCGCGGCACGGCACAATGGGGCCGCAACGGCGCGTCTCTTTCGACCGTTCCATTTGCTTGGCTTCGGGCAACACGCCACACCACTGCATTCGACACGCAAAGAAAGATTGTTGACCGATTGGCGACGCGGGATTCCACCCATATATCTGACGGCGAGCGGAAGACGGATGCTCATTTTGGCGTGGACATCGGCGAACTCAGGCGGTTTCGGTGACTACAAAATGAACAATGTCTGCGCGCGGGTCAAACGAGTATTGTTCGCCGATTTCTGTACAAGGGCAGCCTGTTTTACAGCCGCGTCGATGATTCTTGTCACTTCACTTGTGCGTACACCACGCGTTAGGTCGTCTTCCGCGGATTTTTTTTCTTGTTGTTGAAACCCCGCAGTCATATCATGTAACTTCCTCACACCTGAAATACACGTGCATTTATCCGCTCGCACTACATCTTTAATATCTTTACGCACAGCGCTAATGGAATGCAAAACTTTATTTGGAATAAACTTTTCAGGCTACAATAAAGCCCTCAGTCCAGGGCCCTGTGGCATTCGCCATCTCGCGACCTCTGTCGATCAGCTTGAGCTGTTGTTCTTCAGGCTTCGAGCAGAACAGCGCAGCCTCCCATTGCACATTGTGGCACGCGCGTTGCAGCTATGATTCCGTAACAGCCGCGCAGTTTCACGCTATCTTGTTAAGGCTGTGATTATTTTGAAAAAGTCGCGAAGAATGCGTGTTATAATACTTTCCCTTGTCTTTTCCTTTCTGAAGCTAGTTGTTGGTTGCATCAAAAATAGTATCTTAACACTCCTGCAGTGTGCACGTTCATATTTATTTCCAGCCTCTCAGAACGACAGCGTGGTTCGCGATCAGTGCGGGCGGCGGCGCTGCTTTCTGCTTCGTGCGTGTGCCCAGCGTCGCCGCACAGCAATACCCAGCGCTGCACGCTTTTATGCGCGAGTCAAGGCAGCGCGGGTTCTGCGCGAGCACGCCCTCACGTCCGCCTATTGATCCGAAGATTACTATGCCGGCGTCGCACGACGACTGTGCGTGCGTGCCGCCGGAAAAACAGCTGTGCGCGCCGGCAAACGAAGCAGCGCGCTCTTTTGGGAGAGGGCGATCCGAAACAGGCGACGGGCTTTGAAAGCGAGGCAGCGGCGTTGGGCCGTGCGCGCTGTCCGCGCGGCACGGTCGATTGGCTTTGGGAGCGCGGTGCCTGCGTGTACCGTGTTTGCGCGCTCCTAATCGAAAGCGCGCTCGCCCTGCTTTCTGCGCTGGCTCGCTTGCGCGCATCGTCTCTCTCTTTTTGTTCGTCGTTTTCGTTTCGTTTTTGATGTTCTCGCTTTGGGGACTGTTGCATTAGTGCGTGGGTGTCTGCGCGATAGTGTCGCCCGGAAACAGGTGCTGCCCGTAGAGTGGCTGCGCATCGCTGTGCCCTCCATATCGTGCGACGGTCACGCGCCGCGTGCGGGTTCACTGTTTTAGAGAGGCGGACGACTCGAGCTTGTGTTTCTGTTTGTTTTTCTGTAAGGTTGTTTAGCGGTTGGTGCAGGATTTAGCGCGTATAGTTTATTTTACCAGTTTCTCTTAACCGTGACTTGATGTATCGTTGAGCCACTTTGTCCTTTTTTCACTTGGAGAAGCAAATTGAGCCATGTCTGCCACGCGAGAGAGCTGAACGTGACAGCTCTGACGCCCTTTGCGATGTAGACGACGCTCGGTTCTTTCGTATCCCACTTGTACCGCCACTAAATTGCGTGATGTGTATGGTCCGAGCACCATCAGCTGACGTCCAATTCCCGTCGTAACACGCCGCACCGCGAAGGAGGCCCTTGGTGAAGGAGAGGGTTGAAAGAGATATGCAAAGTGAACTGATGCCGAGGGTATCGCCAGCGTTATTAACCGTTGGTGCCACCGCCGCGTGCGCTCTTAACGCTCCGGCATTCCCGTTAACGGCGCTCCGGCTGGCGTTTCTTTCTTTCTTCTTCTTTTTTTTTTTGCTTGCTCTGCCTCACCGCGTGTCTTGCAGTTTTTCTCCGAGCTCACACGCCTCCTTGCCGGAATCTCCCCCATGACGGCTAAATTGTCTGCCGCCGGTTTGGGCAGGCGGCCCTAAAACCAATCAGGGCCCGCTCGGAGCCGCGTTTTGCTCGCGCTTTCCGCGCGCCGTGGCCCGTTTATGCGGCCCGCCGCCGCAATTACTGCTCTAAACGGCGACGTGCGCCGTCGCTGATGCGCTGTTGCGCCGTGCCTACGTAGTTGGGCGCAGCGGCATCTCTTCAAGGCACGTGGTCGGCGCGCAATTTGCATGCGCGATAACGCGCGTGCCGCGTAATACCCCGCTTGGCGTTTCCCCTCCCACCGTAGTTGCGCGCTCGGCTTCTGGTTTGGAGACGTATCGTGTATGCCTTTCTTGCTTTGGCCTAGTGTCTTGGCAGCATTTGCCGCGTTGCACGCTTGCTGCATGCAGCTGGCCGCACGTATATATCAGTTCCCTTTGCTTAGGATGTTATGCGGCACTGTGCGGGCGGGTGCACGAGGAAAGCCTTCGGAAATGTTTTCCCTCCGTTGCACTCAACTTTGCATAACGAGTCAGATCGCTGTTGAGAAGCTTCGAGGCGGTACATCGTAATCGGCTTCCGTCGTTGGGCGTGAGAGCACGTGCGACGGCTCGTCCGATCGCCGTTGTCTGTAACGTCTCCAAGATGTCTCGTAGAATAGCCATTGCAGTTCTCACTCATTTTTTAATTTTTTCCTTTTTCATACAACTTCCGCCTTTTACTGTTTTTTTTCCTTCGAGTGTTTCTGTTCTGTTCTCTGTCCAACGTATAATGCGCCTGATGCTTTTCGGAGGTACATATCATTTCGCTTCTGACTGCAATGCTGAGCGCTGAGTGTGACTGTGGCTTTCAGGTTTGCATGAAACTACATAAGTGCACTTTCCGCACCTGTCTGCGCGACAAAAAAATGTGAACACCTTTGCTTTAACCTCATTGAGAGAAACACGCTCAGAGCGTTTCTGCGAATGAATTAATGTCAAATTTAAGACAAAATGTCTTCACACTGCTGCTGTGACAAGGATTTTCAAATTGAAACACTGCTACCAGTTTCGAGCTATGAATAGCTTTCATAGCTTAAAGAAACGCTCAATATTTCGTTCTGCCCCCGTGGCCAAGGTTCTGCGGAGCCTCCGCACGATCGCATCTGTTGAGTAAACGAGTTCGATGAATCGCAGTTTCTTCCGGCTCAATGCGCACCGCTAAACTGCACGCGACGATGCAGATCCTCTGCCCTCTCCGGCCTTGCGCTGCAGCGGATAAAACGTATCAGCGCGCCGTTATTCCGTCCCATAAATTGGCGACGCGGGGCTCGGACCAGTGGTGCGCGATGTCGAACGCGTCACGCGGACGACGGCACCGCAGGAATTGCGGGTCGGGCCCGTTTCGGTCATTCTGCGAGCGACTCGCGGCTTCGCCCGAGGCGTCATCACCTCTCCTGCTTTCGACATCCTCCGAGACGAAGGAGGTCCTCACTGGAAAGCCATGCGAGCGGCGGCTGGCTCAAAGGGGCCTCTGCAGAGTGCGGCGGCGGCGCATCAGACGTGTCGCAACGCGCTGCAGGCTCTCGACCGAGCGCCCACGGCCCCCGTCTTCGTGCAAGCGGGGCGGTCTCCCTTCTCTCACTCTTCCGTCGATTCCCTCGTTCCCTGTGTCTGAGGCGGCCGGACTGACACCATCTGGGACCTCGTCCTGTACGCGCACGTTGAAGTCCGTGGTGGTTGAGAAAGCATCCCCCCGAATCGCCTCACGTTTCTTCCCGTCCCTGGGCAATCGTCGCCGCGATGCTTTATTTTTTTTTTTTTATCCTCTATTGCCGATGTCGGTTAATCTCTGCTCCCGTCTGAATGCGTTGGAAATACTCCGCGCTGGAATGCGACGTTAGAGAGGATGATGAGCGTGAATGGTGAAAGAGGAAAGCGTCGTATATAGGATGGGGTGTTCATTCGCCGAAAAAAAAAATAGAAATGAAGGGGTATCGACAGAGAATAAAAAAAAAAAAAACGGGAGGGAGTGGGAAGGTGTCGGCAGCGAACGTGCATGTGTGTTGGTTGTGAACAAGGTGGTTCCATGACAGCAATGATACCAAACAGCTCTTCTTGGTCGTCTTAATTATAATTATTTTTTTTTTCGTTCATCGTTTGGTGGCTGGCTCATATAAGTCGATGACGCGCCTTTCTTTCAGCGACGATCATTGCGCAGATATACTTGTTCGGAAAGGCGCGCGACTCGAAAATTTCGCGTGTGTGGTATGGCGGTCCAATACCTATATGGCAGAAAACTCGGAACAAATGGTGTGTGCGGCGCTGCTTGGCTGTTCGCATTGCGTTTCGTGTACACAGAGTATCGCAGCTTATTAATCTATACAATACTGTCATCCACGGACATAAATAACGCATTGTGTTCGGGGTTTCCGTTGTGTTGACGTATACCGTGGTCCTCCTTACACGTTGGGCGAAGTATATATGTCGCTATTAGGCGCGCGCAACGCGTGTAAATGCCGTCGAGAAGGTTTTCATTGTGGGGTGCTTTCCAGAGATATACACGGGGTGAATGCTTTTGTAGTATTCTCGAATTACATCAATTCATCCTTCTCGGCTAGTTATCATTTGGACTGATTGATTCATTAGCAGTGATGAGCGCTCGTGTTGTCAAGTCTTCCTGTGTCCTTCGTCTTTCGCGATGTCTCAATGGGACCCCGAATCAAGCAGCCGAACTGTCCCTTTTGCTGTGTCGTTGATGAGAGCGTCACTATTGGTTGATTCAATGGCACTATGGTCGGGTAAACTTTTCAAGTTAATTTATGGTTTATACGAGTAGAATTATTAACTACAGTTCGCGCAATCTGTGAATGTGGTTATACTCTCCGTATGCGAGAAAATTTTCGACCGAAGTGATGGCGTATCTCCAAGTTTGAAACTCATACGTGGTTTTAAAGAATCGAATTTTGTGGAAAACTAATTAGTGTTAATTCTAGCTCTATACGTTTTCTAGCGCTATACGTAATTCTAGCTGTATTAATGAACGGTGTAATTAAAATCATTGTGGCATCACAGTTCTGGTTGCGTTACTTCTGTCACAGAACGAGCGCTAAACAAGAGCGCGCCGCCAAATACTTGCGACAACGGGCGGCAGAAACGCCGCGAGGTAAAAAGGAAAAAAAAAAAAGAAAGCAACCATCCAGGGCTCCCGGGCGCGCGCTCTCCCCGCAGAAGCACGGCTTCGCAGACGATCCTCCTCACCCCACATCGGCGGCCCAGCAAGACCGCGATTTTTCTCGAACGAACGGGGCGGGGTCAGACCGAGCTGAGTCATCCGACGCGGAGGGCAGACAAACCGTCTCGCCTCTCCCCAGCCTTCGCTGCGTATCGCGCCGACGAAATGACGAGAAAGATCTGGAAAGTCGCGCGCAAGGTATTTAACCGAGCAGCCGAGACGAGAAATCAGGAGGTGACGGAAGTTAACGCCAGAGCGCGTA